>OZ010615.1:45967333-46022333 GCA_963932145.1 Acanthosepion lycidas | reverse complement strand
CCAACTTTGAATAATAAGTTATAAACATGGCCATAGTGTGCTGATCATGTTCAGGAATTAAAACAATTCTATAGTTATATATAATCCCCCACCCAAAAAACACAATCTACACATTCAGACAAACAAAAAAAAAAGATCCCTGATAATGGCTAATAGAATAGCTGAAACTGATTGGATCCACAGATTATTTCAACAGTTCTTATACACTATGTCCTGAAAAGAAATAATTTGTACAAATGCAAGAAAAATATAAAAAGCTCAATTGCAGTGTCTTACCAGTCGTCTTCACATACTTATATATATATATATATATATATATATATATATATATATATATATATATATGATGAAAATATAGTTTTAATGTATGTTATGTTTATGGGTTAAAAGTGCTCAATATCAGGTACAGAGCATGTATAAAATATAAAAGCGGACACTGGGAACAACACTGAGTGACAACAATCTTCAGGCAATGTGTGTGTGTGTGTGTGTATAAATAATCACTTCACACAAAGCAAGGAAATAAAGCCACTAAGATGCAAGAGTTTACTGAGTGTTAGGGAATATGAGAAAAAAAAACTCTATTAAGGAGAGAGAACAATACAAGAACAAGAATTAAGAGGAGAGAAGATAACGATTGACATTGTATTTTTGAAGATCAACTTGAGTGGGAATTCAAGAAGCTGAAAGTGAGTTCCACAAGCGAGAAATGTGGTAGAAGAAACTTTTAGCATAGAACTTACAGTTACATCTAGGCATTTCCAATATAAAGTGGTGAGACCTTACTGCCAATCTAGTACTGCGCTTAAATTTATAAAGTGTAATTAGCAACAAGGAAAGTTCATCCAAACAATTACCATGAAAATATTTATAGAAAAGGCACAGGGTAGATATTTTATGGCAGTGAAGAAGGGACTGTAGCCTAGGTGCCAGGTCAGGGCCTATATGTGTGTGTGTATATATATATATATATATATATATATATATATATATTAGTCACCTTTTCAATTTTGCGCATGCATCTTGTTTGTTTTTGATTTTGTTGACTGCAAAATATAGTAGGGTCAGTTGGGCAACATCTGTGAGCAAAAGAGCACCATGATGCAATTCACTCTGCCAGAAATTTGTAAACGGCATGCTGTACTACTTGGCATTCACACCAGAAGCTCCAATATCAATATTTCAGAGTATTTTGAAGTCAATCTGAGGACAGTGCAGAGAATTCAGGAAGAGCTGGATGAGTCTAATGGTGATTAAGAAGGTGTTTAGAGTGATCACTAGTGATGTCAATGTTATGCCTGCATTCATCTTCCCACAGAGCCTCAGACTTAACACGGAGGCCTACATCAAGTGCTTTGAAGAGGTAGTGCTGCCCCGGGTCAAGAGGGTGGCTGCTGGAAGACCCTATATCTGCCAACAGGACTCTGCACCATGCCACACAGGCAGGAGAACCCAGTCATGGCTGTCAGATAATTTTTTGACAACCACATTACCCCTTACATTCAGCCATCTAACTCCCCAGACTTCAAGCCCCTTGATTATTATGTGTGGGGTGCAGTTAAGCAAGAGACCAACAAAACACAACCGAAGACAAGGATCATGGGAGCATTCACCAATTTAAACAAGGAAACCATCCAAAAGACTTGCAGGAGATTGCAAAGTCCCCTGGAGGCTGTGGTTGAAGCCAATGTTATTTTATTGAATAAATTTAAAGATATTGTGTAATTTTGGTAAATATCTCTGTTAAAATGAGATGTCAGAGTTATTTTTATTTTCGCGTAATTTAGATGACAACTTATCCATTGTACACTGTATATGATGTAATGGAATAACCAGTCACCCCCATGAATGATTACACTATAGGTAGTAAGTACCTATAAAGTCTACTGTCTACGAGAGAGAGGACAGAGAGGAGTGAGAGAGAGACAACGCAAGCACGTCTGACCTTCCAATTAGTGGCACTCACTACTAGATTGACCTGTGTGTATAACTGTACCATATTTCATATTGTACTGGTTGTGTACAATAAACATTTCTTCTAGTATCCACCTGGTGTTAAGTATTTATTCCCTTAGCACGGAATATAACAATATATGTGTGTGTGTGCATGCATGTGTGTGTTTTAATTTATTAAAACAATGGAATTAATACCAGCTGGCCTAAATTGAGATATTCTTCTAAAGGAAAATTGTGCCCACAACAGGAATCAAATCTGCATTCCTTCTTTACTTCAGGGAAACCACTTCTTAAAAATGTGCCTTTACCAGTTTTAAATCCTGACTTTTATATAGGCCTTAACACTGACAACTGTTCTTTTTGTTATTATTATTTATTGAGAATTTTATCAATTACATTTAACCATGGCCAATTTTCCCACATTAATAATTTTGGAACCAACCTGGTGATATACTGAGAAAAAATCTGACATTTATTGTGAATAACTTTTAACCTATATCTTCCTGGTGTTGGTTAAAACTGATGCTTTCTTTTTCCCCAAATATGGTGGCCATTCTGTGTAAAATTCATATTTTCTTGATTTCAAATAAAAACTTAGAAAATTTCCAACATTTTTCAGTGAAATTTTCACTTTCAAAAATTATAGTTTGGATTATTTACGCTATTTGCATGCAGGTCATTGTACTCATTTTTGTTGTTGCTACAGTGTAACACGGATATAAGAGTTGTCGGGAACGGAGAAGAAGTCTCTTATATCCAGGTTACACTGTATCATGTTTTCTTCCAACAAAGATAAAGCTAATAGTCCACATATGAATAGTATAAATAACGATAACTCTTCATCCCAGAAATTCCAACAGAAATTTCACTTTAGATTTATGGAAAAAGAAGGCGTCAATTTAAACTCATGCCAGGAGGATGTATGTTTTAAAGAAAGAATTCTTTGAAAATGTGGATTCTTTAGCAAAGGATTTAACCTTTTCAATGAAAAACAATTGTAATTTGCTTTTCCAAAATCTTGTACTGATATTTACTAAGCTTAGTGTCATATTGGAAAAGAAGATTGTATTGCATGAATATTTTAAGTAATGATTGCTTTTAAAATCAGCATTTCAAATCTTGGCTTTTACCTAGGACTTAACACTGACCACTGGTTGTTGGCAAGAATAAAAAAAAAAAAACACATTAAGCAACTAGCATAAACAAATAGCTTTGTATTTTTTTGGAACATGATATGAAAATCAACAAAACTAGAAAATTTTGAAAACTTGGCTCTTTAAAGGCAAAGATGGAGAAATATATGTGCAAGAAAGAACATTTTTTTTCCAAAAGAAACATAAAAGTCTGTGTCATTATTATGATTAGAATTTAAAGTTTGTTCTGTAAATAAATATTTTCTATAATTTTGAGAAGAGGCATCAATATTACAAAATTTGTTTAGAATATTTCAACTCATTTTTTTTTTTATTGCTGATGTTGATGTCACAATGCTTCAGCCAAACAATTCTACAGCCTTCCTTATTGGTAAAATATTAAGGAAAGAATGGAAACTTATCTTTTTACAAAAATTTAGGGAAAAAATGTAATGTTTTATTTTCTTTAGTACCAAATAAAATTAAAAACAATTTTTTTAGCAATAAAAATGTATAAAAAAGTCCTTTATTTTCTTTATTACAAAAAATTCTACTCTCATTCCCCCTTTTTTATTTATTTTAAAAGTCCTTGATTTTTTTTAAGGTGAATAGAGTCACTTCCCTTGACTGGATAGGCAGGAAGTAACATACAGGAAGTGGATTGAGAGAGAATTTATATTTATTTAATTCAGAAGAGGCATTTTCTTCTTTTACTTATGATTTTAATGTTCAATTCAGAGGTTATATTACAAAATATTGAATTACTTTTTTCTTTTACACAAAAGAAAAATAAAGAGACTGCTTTTGTCCCCTTATTTTTTTTTTTTATTACAAAAAACAATAAAAGAAGCTGCATTTTCTGTTATCAATGTGCAGATGGTGTAATAGCTAGAGACTCAGACTGAGAAACTGGCAAGGTGAGTTCAAATTCCGGTCAAGGTGGTTACATTCATTTTTACACAAATACCCTCGAGTGAGGCATGAAACCATCTTTTCTCTCCTCAGCTGAGGTCACTCTAGCCATGTTGGCAACCAATCAAGAATAAACCTGAATTCAAAATTGTATGCGGCCCTCGTTGGGCACCATATTTAAACTCTAGTTAAGGGCTTATAGACACATCATGTTGAAACACCTATAATCATTAAAGTCAAACAATGTTAAGCTTGGTCAGTACCTAAATGAATGACAGCTTGGGAATACCAGTTGCTGTAAACATGGATGTGCTGGTGGTGTAATGGATGATGGCTTGGAATTACTAATTGGAGAGCTGAGTTCGAATTCCAGTTGGGTTTGTTATATTTACTTAAGTGCGAATACCTTTGGGAAAGGTATGAACCCACCTTTTCCCCCCTGCCCCCCCAGCTATAGGTTAATTAGTAAAACTTGTATCACTAAATAATTAATATCTTCCCCCAAAAATGTATGAGATGTTTCTTTTTGAATTGGGGTAGAATTATCATTATGTTGGGTTTAACTTGAGATTTTTTTTTTTTAATCATTTCACTCTAAGCAAGGTGATAATGCCACTAAGATGCAAAGGAGTGAAGGAGAATGAGAGGACTTTAGCAAGAACTGGAAACCGATTTCTGAACAGGAAACAAATGATAAAGATTTCCTCCTGCTCAAAAGACAGGGAAGGAGAGTGAACTGGGTGATAGGCTAAATATCTTAAGCATTTATTAACAGGTATATTAGTCCACACGGATTTAACATCTAAACTAGCCATAAAAATTATGTCAGTCTTTCATTCGGATTTTGAATATGAGAATGGGTAATTGTTCCCAAAAATTGTGTGTGTGTGTGTGTATGTATATATATATATGACTAATATATATATATATTTGGTTGGATTGATGTGAGTTTGTGACCTTGGGTTTCATGCTTTTGCGATTGTCAGACAAATGAACACTTTCTAATAGGTACTGCGTATATAATATATATATATATACATACATACATACATACATACACACTTTTCACATTTTTATATATATATATATATATATATATTTGTATTAATCATATGTATGTATGTATATATATATATATATATATATATATATATATATATATATATATATATATATACATATGATTAATACAAATATAAAGATATATATTATTAATACAAAACGTTTTGTAATAGATAATATAATTTTCTTGTTCAGGTTGACGGGAGTGGTGCATTTCTTCATGATATTTCTAAGAGAAAATTTGTTATGTTTATAGTCGACATGTATTTGGCTTCTATATAAGATGTTAATATTATTGTTTTTATCTGTATGTTCAGCATTGCTTTCAGTTACTTTGGAAAGAAATAGTCTAAGCTGGTGGTTGATGAGGTAGTTAGGAAAACCATTGTTAACTTGCATCTCTTTTACATTATTGAGTTCTTTAAAGAAAAGGGGGATGATTATATATATTTCTCTTTCTCTCTCTATGTATGTATATATATATATATATATATATATATATATATATATAGATAGAGAGAGAGAAATTTTTAATTTCTTTGTCTAAATGTGACTTTTAATGGATACTCATATTTGAGTAGATGCTCTGTTTTTATTTATTAAACAGTATATTTATTTATTTATATCTACCTGACAGAATAGTCAAGAAATCTTGCTAGAAAAATATGTGCCCTCCAGCAGGATTTGAACTGCATCATTAGATCTGACATGCCTTGACCTCTCAGGCACATAGGACTTTCTGATCAAACAAAGCCAGAATAGATATCTTAAATATATTCAGGCCAGTAGATGTAAATAAATAAAATAAATAAATATACTGTTTAATAAACAAAAAACACACCATCTATTCAAATATGAGTATCCATTAAAAATAACATTTAAAGAAATAAATTAAAAATATGTCAGATTTAATCCATTTCCTAATATATATATATATATATATATATATTTAATTAAATTAAAAATATATATATACACACACACACATATATATATATTTAAAATTAGATTAAAAATGAAACAAAATAAAATATAAAATTTAAAAAACGTTACTGTAAAAAAATAAGACATTATATGCACGAGGAAGGCTGTAGCATGAATAGGCCAAAATTTAGCAGCATAAGTTACATAGTAAAATGATCTTATTGTCCAGACATTGTAATGATGAAGTTTTGCCCCCTTTTTTTTTTTTTCAATTCTTATAATCAGAGTTAGTAAAATTGCTTGTTTCTGCAGATGTAAAATTTGACCAAATATGGTTTGTTTTGTTTTGCCAATGTGAGGAGGTATACAAGGAAATACACAAGCAACAAGCAACACTAATCAATAGGTGAGTTTATGAAAAATAGATGAATACTAAAAGGAGTTAGGAAAACAAAGACATTTAATAGGTTAACATTAATTTATTTAAAAATAGTTGGTACAAATCATTACAATTACATAGAAGATAGGAAAGAAAAGGGAATAAGAAAAAAAAAAAAAAAAGGGTGGGGGGAAAGACTTTTTTCTTTTCTTTTTTTTTTTTTTAACTGCCCAGAAATTAGGGCTGCAAATTTGGAAGTAGATTCATTATATTAGAAAATAAACTTGAAAAAAAAAAAAAAAAATTTTTAAATTAAAAAGTAAAGAAAAGAGGAAAAAAGAAAAAAATTAAATTTAAAACTATAAGGCAAGAAAAATTAAAACTATATGAGGGTGGGGAGAAAATAATTTTAAAACTATGTAGTAAAGAAAGTTAAAACTATATGGGGGGGAAAAAGAAAAAAAATATTTAGAACGATACTAATTTTAAAACTATACGGTAAAAAGAAAAAATAATTTTTAAAACTATACAGTAAAAAGAAAAAATTAATTTTAAAACTATCTGGTAAAATTTTTTTAGAGTATATGGTAAAAAAGAAAAAATAATTTTAAAACCATACAGTAAAAAATTTAAAAATTATATGGGAAAAAGAAGAAAAATTAATTTTAAAATTATACAGTAAAAAGAAAATAAATAAAATTTTTTGAAATATTAATTAAGTATTGATTTCTAATGTAATAATAAAAAGATCTTGAAAGATAGGGTGATCACAAAAGAAATATTTTTAAAAATCTGTACGTGTCCCTCCCCTTCCTAATAAGCTCACAATGGCTGCCACTTGTATTGATGAAGATATGTTAACATTTGGCAAGAATTTGACTCCCACCCTTGTGATATGACATGTCAAGCATTTGTAAGATGCTGCAGTAAACATTCAAAACTTTTCCTCCAAAATTGTGCATTGTGAGTGTCTGCATTTTAAATAATTTCACTTGAATAGATTTCTCAAAGTGTCTTTTTCTTTTGTAAGCACCCCATTTTAACAAATAAGAACAGTTTTGTAATTTCTAAAATAATAATGCTTGGTAAGTATTTAGTCAAAGCTATCAGTGGCAGGCTGGCCAGGGTGTCAGTTTGCCCAATGGCAAGAGGGCCCCCTATATCAAACAAAAATGCAATAAAGAAATAAACACAGGAACAAAAGGACTTTATAAAGCATACTACCAGTTACTCAAATCCAATGTAACAGGGCCAAAGCTACAAATGGTAAAAACAAGGTTAAGAAATTCACTGTCTGAGGAGAATTTGAAATCATACATTGCTATCCATTGAAAAGGAATTGTTAGATGCAGAAGCAATTATTGGCAGATTCTAACAATCATCTAGCGAACACAAACAATTGCTCTTAATATAGCAAACTGTTGTGTTTTTGAACTGTTTATGTGTAAACTTGTGGTAAACTCTGCATTGGTTTGTTTTATGATTGATCTATTTTTATGAATTATCAACCCTTCATTTACATTTGTTACCAGTAATATGTACAGTACATGTACACTGTAATTACTAAGAAATAAACATTTTCTTAAAAAAAATTCAATTGCACCCTATTTTCCATATGTATATTTTTAAAAATTTTATTTATTCGTTATGAAAATTAAATGATATCATTGTAGTCATGGGTGGGCCCCTTCTGTCTTCTAGCAACCAATATTTTTACATCAAGTCCACCACTGGTAAAGCATAATTACTTTCTGAACCCCCTAATAATATAAGTAATGAGTTGTGAGAGGAATCAGTGGTTGGTTTTCAGGCCCAGGTAAAATAAAAAATAAAGAAAGTTTGAATCATAATGTAAGGTGCTCATGGCATTGCGCCTGGTCAATGAAACTTTAGTTATTAAATAATATTAAAGCGCAGGTTTTTGTCTTATTAGTGAAATTAAGCAGTGTCAAACTTGATCAGTACTTAGAGGGGAGAGTGTTTAGGAAAGCCAGTTAATATAATTCATGGCCTTATGCCAAACTAATTGAAACCTTAGTAAATAAACAATATCAAAGTACTGATTCTTGTCTGATTAGCAAAGTTAAGCAATGTCAAACCTGATCTATACTTGGTGGGTGAGAGCATAGGAAAACCAGCTAATGAGCAAATATTAGGTTGGTGCAAAAATAATGACGTAATAATGTCTCTTTTTGACGTTAAAAAATATGTCAAAAAACAACATTATTACGTCATTATTTTTGCACCAACCCAATAAATAAACAAATATGAGAAAACTAAAAATGATGATTAAAAGTAATCTAAAACATTAACTTGAAACAAAAGATCTGGGAAGAGCAGGTTCCCCCCATTTTTTGAAAATTTTATTTGTTATAAAAACTGAATGATAGCATTGTAGTTGTGGGTGGGCCTCCTTTTTCTCCTGGCAACCAATATATTTAGACCCAGTCCGCCAATGAAAGCTGTGGTTTATACGAACAATAACCAAATGTAAAGAAAGTGGAAAATTTTTTTAAAAATAGAGACCAATAAAGAATAATAATAATAAAAAACCTTTTTGATTAAACATGGTCAGACCTCAAACTAAGTCGGTTTTGTTAGAATATCAGAAAAATAGTCAAGAAAATCAACTATTTCTAAATATTTACATTTTTTAAGATGCAAAACTGAATCTAATTCTTACAATCTAAATTTACAGACTTTTTTGAAATCTGCTCAGAATGTGAATTCAGCAGACAACTTATGCTTTTGTTAATGTACAAAAAAAAAAAATTTTAAAGTTGGGGGGATGATAATTTAAATTTAAGAAGAAAAAAAATGATCTGATATTTTTGTTTTAATTCTACTATAATAACTCTTCAGAAAATAAAGGAAATAGCCAATCTAGAGGTCTCTTTCAGTTTTGCTGTAACCAGCATGTAACGAGTCCTCTGATTGGTCAATAGATGAGGCTCTAGTTTGTGATTTCTTATAGAGTAATTTATGTTCAACTGAACTGTTATCATTCACAGCTAGCAAATAAATGCAGCTGTATATCAATGGACAGCTGAAAAAGTCAGTCAATGCTTAACTGTTAGCATATTGCAAAAAATGTATTTTGTAATGTTTTCAACAATGAATCAACCAAAAAAAAAAAAAATTAAATTCAATATTACTATCCAGGTATATCAATAAGTCTATAGCCTAATAATGAAAAAAAGAAAAAGAAAGTACATTTATTTCATACAACAAATATTTATTTTTCAAATTTCTGCCTTTATCATTGCAGTTAATACTGTGGTGAATACCATTATTACATAGATCAAACATTATACAGTGAAAGTTTCAGATCAAAATTTATCTAATAACGACATTGAAGACTATAGACTTATTGTTATACCATTGTAAGTGCTTAATCATTAATGCTTGACTACTCTTTCTTTCATCTTATTTCTCTTTACACCTAGTAGATGTAATCTTAAGTTGTATGAATTTCTTGAATCCTTGTCATTATTTTTATAAGGATAAGTTATTCACAAGACTTTCTTTTTTATAATTGATCCCCATATTGATTTATGGAGATTGCTGTATCTTTATATACGAACCTATGATAATAATAAATAAAGATTAAAAAACAAAAAACAAATCAAGCAAGCCATCTGTAAAAAAAAAAAATTTAGCAGTGAGTTTTAAGTTTAAAATCTGTGAGAATTTGGCATTTGTCTTGAAAGTATGAAACAGTTTAAATTGATCCCTCACTCCTCCCTTGGGTCTCAAATCAAAGATGAGTATCTGGCTAAGGGAAGCACTCTCCCAGACTGCACGTCTCCATTGCACTAACAATAGGTGGGCCAGGCTTCACCTCTGATGCATGAAGTGTGCTAGGAGGCCAGTGATGAGAGGATGAAAAATTTTACTGGCACTCATATCTATGGGTGCAGGGGCTTCAATTTAAACCTTGAGTCAGATTTGCCCCAAATTGGTTTAAAGAAAGAAAGAAAAATGAAAGAGAAAGAGAGAGAGATATTAAAACAGCTTTTTGCAATATGCTACTTGTTTAAACATATTATTTTTTTAGTTTTAGCTTTTCTGCAGGACAGTAAAAGCAAGAGAACGCTAATTCCATGGGATGTCAAAGGTCAAGAAAATAGTAATTGGCGGTGGGATGATGGCTAGGACAGTGAAAGCCAGACAAAAGCCAGGATAACAAAAAGTAAAGAAATAAAGACAAGACTTTGCATTTTTGACAAAAACGCAAGGTGGGATCAGAAAACAAGATAATAATTGCAGGGGAGTGGGGATAAGAATCAATGTAAAGGGTGACAAATTAGCACTATATATATATATATATATATATATATATATAAAGCAAATACACAAATATACCGATGCGCATATATATATATATATATATATGCGCGTATACACAGAAAAAGCATGCATATAATATATACATGCACACACACACAATATATATATATATATATATATATATATATAAAAAAATATACACACAGCAACACACATACATACATACACACACACACACACAGACATATATACATAGATGAATAAAGACAGAGGGAAAACTTAGCTGATACGTTTTGGACTCAGAGGGACTTTATGAAGGCAAATGTAAGGATTTTATTTTGTAACAAGGATTTATAGACAAGGTGTTAGTTTTACAAAATTTAAGAAAAATTTTGAAAAACTAACAATATTTCAGCTCTTGTCTATAAATCCTTGTTACAAAATAAAATCCTTACATTTGCCTTGATAAAGTGAAAGTCCATCAGAGGACAAAACTCATCGGCAAAGATAAGTTTTCCTTTTGTCTTTTTTCATATTGTCCTTTTACAGATATACTCTATCTAAAATTGTATATCTACTTGCACGCAGGAATATAAGATAATATTATTTATATATGAATACATATCTATATACTTATATCTGCACATGCACATACATATAATCTCCGTATGTATATATATATATATATATATATATATATATATATATAAAGGTCTGTGCAAAAATAATGACGTAATAATGTAGTTTTTTGACGTATTTTTTAACGTCAAAAAACAACATTATTACGTCATTATTTGTGCACCAACCTAATATATATATATATACACACACAAAAGTATACATATATGAGCCACTTAGCAGAAAGAGTCAAATTTACAGAAAGAAATTGTCTCTTTCTGCCAAGTTACCCATATATGTATGTTTTTTTTGTGTGTGTGTGTGTATATATATATATATATATATATATATATATGTGTGTGTGTGTGTGTGTGTGTGCAGATACAAGTATATAGATATGTATTCATATATAATTTTATCTAATATATATATTTCTCTCTCTCTCGCTCTATTTATATATGAATACATATCTATAGACTTATATCTGCACATGCACAAACACAATCTCTGCATGCATAAATATATATACATACACGCACAAAGGCATACATATATGAGCAACTTGGCATACATATATGAGCAACTTGGCAGAAACACAAATTTACAGAAAAAAACTATTAAATCAAAAAATTAAATAGTATTATATTCAAAACCATCTGTCAAGATAGCACACATACATATACGCACACAACTACACTTGGCTATATATATACATACATATATATATATATATATATATATATGTATATGCATGCAAAGATATATATTTAAGTAAGCAGTGTTTTAAGGAATATTGGCGGGATGTAGCCCCACATGGGTGATAAGAGCAATTAATATAGGCAAATTTAAATAAAAAAAAGTTAAGCAATGGCAGTAAAGTATCTGTGCAGGTATGTATTATACAAGGCCTTGAGAAGTATTTTTCTTGGTTAAGAAATTTCATGTGTAATAAAATTTTGTTTTTATTATGATAAAATTATGGAGGGATTTAGATTTTTTTTCATTTTTTTTTAAATGTCATGAAGAGGAAGTGAGAGGAAAAAATGAAGGAGCTGGGACTTAGTCTCAGGAGAGAGAACTAGGGAGAAAAAAGAAAAAAGATTATAAACAAAACTAAAATGGTAATAAGAGAAAGACTATATAAAGAGAGAAAGAGAGAGAAAGGCATAGAAAAGAGGAGGGAGAGAAAAAGCATAAAAGTGGAAAGGGGTGGCAGAAATGTATAAAAGTGGAGGGGGGGAAGAAAGGCATAAAAGAGAAGAGGGGAGAGAAAAGGCATAAGAGGGGAGAGAAAGGCATAAAAGAGAAGAGAGAGAGAGAGAAAGGCATGAAAGAGGAGAGAGAGAGAAAGGCATGAAAGAGGAGAGAGAGAAAGGCATGAAAGAGGAGAGAGAGAGAGAGAGAAAGGCAGGAAAGAGGAGAGAGAAAGGCAGGAAAGAGGAGAGAGAAAGGCAGGAAAGAGGAGAGAGAAAGGCAGGAAAGAGGAGAGAGAAAGGCAGGAAAGAGGAGAGAGAAAGGCAGGAAAGAGGAGAGAGAAAGGCAGGAAAGAGGGGAGAGAAAGGCAGGAAAGAGGGGAGAGAAAGGCAGGAAAGAGGAGAGAGAAAGGCAGGAAAGAGGAGAGAGAAAGGCAGGAAACAGGAGAGAGAAAGGCAGGAAACAGGAGAGAGAGATAGAGAAAGGCATAAAAAGAGGAGAGATGAGAGAGGCATAAAAGAGGAGAGGTGAGAGAGGCATAAAAGAGGAGAGGTGAGAGAGGCATAAAAGAAAGGAGAGTGATAGAGAAAGGCATAAAAGTGAAGCAAAAGAATCATAAAAGATAAAAGTGACCGAGAAAGGCATTAAAAAAGGAAAGAGAGCGAGAGTGAGATAAAGGCATTAAAAAAAAAAGGAGAGAGAAAAAAAGACATGAGAGAGGAGACAGAGCAAATAGTTTAAAAATGAGGAGAGAGAAAGGCATAAAAGAGAGGAGTCAGAGTGTGCCTCAAAAACAGGAGAGAGAGAAAATAGCAAAAAAGATGTGAGAGTAGTTAAAAAAAAAAAAAAAAAAAAAAAGAAGAGTAAGAGTCAAATCAAGGAAAAGAAAGAGAGGAAAGGAAAGCAAAACCAGAAATGAATGTCTCTTTGTGGGGAAAGCAATGTGAGAAAGATAGACTAAAGAAAGCAAACTAAATTCACCACAGTGAAAATAAAGAAATTTTTAAAAGTCTGTAGAATCAAGAATAAATTAAACAGATGCAACCAATAGCTTTCCGTGAAATGATAATTCAATGAATGCAAAGGCCTGTATACCTACATACACACATGCATATACATATATATATATATATATATATGTAAAATAGTGTATTATTTGGGCAGAATTTCTTTATGCAAGCTTCATTAAAGATGGCTGACAAGGTACTGTGATTAAGTTGTTTTTTATTTAATTTTTCTAGTGATTGCATAATTTTTTTCTTTTCTAGACATAAAGTACGTAAAAATTGTCTGAATGTTCTGTATGTTCAAGTGCTTTTGGATATTCTTTTAGCCAATATCAATGGTGATTTTTATTTTTATTTTTAACTGAATGTATGGATTTTTTATGCATTTATCTTGAATTATAGAATTTTTATTTTTATTTTCCAAAGATGGTCAGCACATTGTGGCTGTCTTCCTAGTTGAAACGAAAAAGCCAAAACTTGAAATAGATATAGAAAAAATCCATACATTCAGTTAAAAAAAAAAAAAAAAAAAAAAAATCATTCTTGGTAATGGCTAAAAAAATAGCCAAAATTGCTTGGACATACGGAACATTCAGACAATATTTTATTTTTTTATTTTATATTTTTCAAAAAGTCCAGAAAAGACAAAAATTATACGAACACAACAAAAACTAAATCAAAAACTTTATTGTAGTACCTTGTCAGCCATCTTCAAAGAAACTTAATTTCTTAGTATATTTATAACTCAACAATAAGTAATATTTGTCTTGTGCTTAAAAACCAAACAGGAATGAAGAAAACCACAAGAAAATTTCATGCATGCAAAGCAAAAATTTTTTTTTAAAGATGAAACGAGATAAAAACGCTCAATAGAACAAATTAAGTCTTAAAAAAAAAAAAACAAAAAAAAAAAACATATCACATAAGCCATTGCATAAAATGGAGTTAACACTATTAAAAATTTCTTTTTGCATAAATTTCAGCCTCAATGCTAAACAAAAATTAACAACAACAACAAAAAAGTCAAACAATAACAAGTAACTAAAATGACTATAGTTTCTCTGCATTGGTCCACTTTCTTGTTTTAAATTCACAACATTTTGAACTTTGTCAACGCTATGTATTTTCCCCCAGGGAATGATTGTGAATGATGGAAGAAAACATTTGCCAGTCATGGTCAGAGTTCTAATAATCAATGCTGGCTCAAAATGAGAACAAAAAAATGTTTTCTTATAACAGTGTTCAAAGGGAGGTAAATGAATGTATAGTCTTTTATAAATGACACAATGATTAAACATTCTCAGTTACAAATTCAAACAATAACAGGAAACAGATAAACTGAGCTGCAAGCAAGGCTTGAACTTGGATCTTTTAGCCTGTAATTCTGCCCTATTTTTTTTTTATTTTTTTATTCTTCATTAACAAAGATTGGTATAAAAAAAAAAGCTGATGCATTCAAACCATCAACTCAAAAGTTTCACCCTGCCTCAGTTTATCTGTTCTGGCTAGGCTTTTACTTTAATCCATTTTAACAACAAGCATGGTAATGGGTATATTAGCCATTTCCTTATAAGGGAACATTTGGCATTCATTGAGAGAGCAGCCAGTTCTAATTTTGATTGAAATTTATAAAATCCTTCTATTATGACAATTTTTCCAGAAAATAGGTTTTTAAAGTCAAGTAGCTGTTATAGTTCTTTCCTGTATCGATAGGGGTTTCCTTCCTTGCCTTTTGTTTGAGATAGTGTGGAACATCAGGATCTTGATTATGTTATTATTCTGTCTTTGAGCTACACATGCTATCAGATTTAGTTGTTGTCACTGTCGAAAGTTCTCAAGTAGTATGCTTTCTGTTATGTTCTTTATCTGTGATTCTATAAGGCCAGACAAAATAAGGTTTGAGGAAGGATGGTCTTCACTGAGACGTACAGGCTTCACTCACTCAAAGCCGTTTTTTAATCGTCGATCTTAGAAAGTGGTTGTATCCAGCTGACAGTCTAGATATTTCTGAATGTGTTTGGTGGAATGCATGTCATCCATATGAAAAGTCTTGACCTGATGAGACTATTTAAAGAAATGACTAGTTTTTAGGTTTAATTTTTGGTTTTGTAGTAGCTTGCGGTGTTGGGTAAGACTACCTCCAGCACAGCCTATTCTAAGTTTAATTTTCTTATCACCTATACTAAATTTGTAGAAAAGTCAAATTTAGTATCCTGTGTATTCTAAAGATTCTTTCCGTCACGTGCTGGTTTTAATAAATAAAAATAAATAATCTTTTATTCATACAGTTTAACAAGTTGTCTACTATGCACTGTGTCACTTCAGGACTCGGGCGATCATCGTTTCTCCACAACCTCCTTTTTTTTTTTGTAACTTAGTAATGTTTGTGGGCGATCATGGCTCTCCCAACTTCCTGTCCTTTGTAGCTCTAAATAATGTCTTTTTATGTATTTCTACTAATCCCTTTTTCTGCCAACCCTTTACACAAGCTTGTTCTTCATCTTCTATATGCTGTCTCTCTTCAGGACATGGGCGATCACGGCTCTCCACAACTTCCTGTCCTTTGTAGCTCTTAATAATGTCTGTCTTTTTGCTATCTCCTCTAATCCCTTTTTCTGCCAACCATTTACACAAGCTTGTTCTTCATCTTCTATATGCTGTCTCTCTTCAGGACATGGGCGATCACGGCTCTCCACAACTTCCTGTCCTTTGTAGCTCTTAATAATGTCTGTCTTTTTGCTATCTCCTCTAATCCCTTTTCTGCCAACCATTTACACAAGCTTGTTCTTCATCTTCTATATGCTGTCTCTCTTCAGGACATGGACGATCATGGCTCTCCACAACTTCCTGTCATTTGTAGCTCTTAATAAGGTCTGTCTTTTTATCTATCTCTTCTGATCCTTTTTCTGCTAACCGTTTACAAAGTTTGTTAAGGAGGTTATGTGCTGCTTTCCGCTGTCCCTCTTGTTTTCAAATCTATCTTGTGAGTGTCAAATTTTCTATGCACTCTTTCCTCATTATGTGCCAGAGAAATTTCAACTGTATTTTATGGATTCTGATAAGTGTCCCTTTTGTTTTCATTACAACCTCATTGTTGTTCACATAACAGAGAGACAATTGCAAAAAAAAAAAAAAAAAAACTTGAAATCAGCCAAGTGAGTTTTAATGTTGTGAATTTGTAAATGTAACCATTGAAAAGATCTGAAGAAACTGGCTTAATTTCAAACAGACATAAATTTTATAACAATTAAAGAGATTATCTAAATCATTTCATCCCAAACAAGGCAACAAAGCCACTAAGACACAAAGGGTTACTGAGTGTGAAAGAATATTAAAAAAATTAAAACATTATTAAGGAGCAAGAATAATAAAAGAATTATTTAAGTTCAAGAACAAAATCCAATAATAGGATTAATAGGTAATCATTTTTTGGCAGAGAAAAAAAAAAAAAAGATGTTGCCTTTTGCTTTGGTATCTAAGTAAATAAGTATATTTCTTTGTATTGTGTAAAGCTGAATGTTTCCAGAAAATTTGAGGACATTACAGCAAGCAATGTTATTTTTAATATTCTGTGGAAAGACAGAAAAAAAAAAATTTCTGCTTGTCAAAGCAAGTATCTGTAATGGCAGCATAAATAGCGAGTAAGGATATTTGTTTTAACCCATTGAAAAGGTGGATGCTTCTGAATGTGATTTTATTTCTTTTTTTTTTTTTGATTGCAAACTGAAAATTTTAAAATGCCACTATCTAGTTACCCTTCACCTTATATACAACTTGGTTTCATAAAGTAAAATATAATACCTACATATATGCTTATATGAAAAATATAATACCTACATATATGTAAAATATAATACCTACATATATGTAAAATATAATATCTACATATATGTAAAATATAATACCTACATATATTCTTATATGTAAAATATAATACCTACATATATGCTTATATGTAAAATATAATACCTACATATATTCTTATATGTAAAATATAATACCTACATATATGCTTATATGTAAAATATAATACCTACATATATTCTTATATGTAAAATATAATACCTACATATATGCTTATATGAAAAATATAATACTTACATATATTCTTATATGTAAAATAGCCTTTATCAGTTAACCAAAAAAATGTCTTAAATTTAGGATAAAGAGTCTCTAATCAATATAATTTCAACAATATTGTCTGTAACTTTTAGAAGAATAATTAACACTATTTTTAACCCTAATCAAAATTTAGAACGTTCTAAAAGGCGTCAAAAAATATAATTTAATAATCATATATTCCTTTGGCCTTAATAACAAAGATTTTGATGGTAAAAACCTTGTTTTTATTAAGGTTGACCAGAAAGTCCTGACTCATTTTGGAAGCAGAATGAAAACAGTAAATCTTGATCTCTGTCTGGTGGAATTTCCAAGGAGTATTGCATTTCCTGCTTGTTCTACACCAAACTGCATTTCCAGCAGCTAGACTGCATGTGTGACAAACTAAAGAAGGAGTATCCTGCTTTAGTCAATTGAGGTTGGGCTTTGTATCAGCAAGACAATGTGAGATGACACACTGCCAGGTTGACTAAGAAGTTCAAACAGATAAACGGGGTTGAGGTTCTTCCACGTCCACCATTCAGTCTCGATGCTACTCCGAGTGACTATGGCCTATTCTGCTCAATGGCAAACTTCCTCTGCGACCGGCAATTCAAAACTTTTGATGATGTGAAGGAAGCTTGTTTACAGTTTTTTGATTCAAAGCCAGTGGACTGGTATCTGGGACAGATTCGGATGCTGGCTGATTGCTGGCAGAACTTTGAGAATGATGGACTTTATTTTAAAGAATAAATGTTGGTGTTGCTCTATAAAATTTTGTTGTTTTCTTTCTGCTCCCTATGTGAGTCAGGACTTTCTGACCAACTAAATAGAGTTTAGGGTATTTTTTCATCATGTATGCTCATTTTTAGCGAATATTTGGAGGTACCTTTATATGTGTGTGTGTGGTTAAACCATAGATTTTATGGTTGCTGTGGTCTGATATATTTTTTAAAATGAGTGAAATTAGGAATGAATTTTATTTTGTCTTGAGAGTCACTATCACTTTATTAACAACTAGAAATACCTGTTAAAATTTCAGTTTTCCTATTCAAATTTACTGATGAATCTTCAGTTAATGTTTGAATACATATGAATGCTGGTCATTATTTTAAGAAGCAAGGGGGTACAAATGAAAAGATTTAAAATTGACAATTTTTTCCATTTTACTGAAACAACTGTCAAACACTTTTATTTTCCCTTTTTTTCTTCCATTTTCTCACTGAAACCAAGTAGCATCTTTGATATGTCTTTTGTCTTCTCACTCGATTGTAATGGAATAGCCCAATATTTATGGGGTATTAGCAAGAGACGTTAAACACTTCTATCTTTTTCTTACTTTTACTGAAACCAAGTAGTGTTTCTGATATGTCTTTTGACACAACTAAAAAGGAATAATCCATTGTTTATGAGGTAATGGCAGGGCGTAACGGTCGTGCAAAGTAAGGAACTAATGAAGGGAGGGATTCTAAATCTTTTGTCTGATTTCAAGGGATGAGTAGTTAAGCATCCTTTACATTATTTACAGCCAGACTAACATCCTCATCTTTCTTGTTCCATGGGATAATTGACAAAAGGATTAAAGAATTGTTGAGCACTTTAGGTGACGCAATTATTGTGAGTTCAATCCCTGGGCTGGGTAGTATGGATTGACACAGATTGATTGGAAATAAGACAAACAATAACTTTAATTTTTTAAAATCAAAATCACCCCAAGCAAATAAAGCCACTAAGACACAAGGGGTTACCACGTGTGAAAGAATTAGAAAACAGAAGCATTATTGAGGAGCAAGAACAGAAAGGCAGTAGATAAAGATTGACACTGCGTTTAAATTTTTGAAGGTTAGACTTGACTGTAAAGCATGGCGCCAGAAGAGAGTTTCACAAGTGAGAAGTGTGAGAGAAGAAACTGTTAGCTTAGAACTTACAGTTACATCTAGTCAATTCAACTGAACAATTAACCAAGAAGAGTTATCTCCCTTAGACATGAACAGCAGAATGAAAACAATTGACTCCATAGTTTGAATAGAGGTTTCAGTTTGAAATTCTCTAAAGATTACCCAAATCAAGAAACCTTTGAAGAAGGTCAGAGGGCATAGTGGCTGAGATGATGTGATCATGATGACAAAGATGAGGATATTAGTCTGACTGTAAGTAATGTAAATTCTAAATTTTTTCTTGAATTCTGAAATGAGCTGATACAGTTGGTATATTAATGGCCATTTCTTTTGGTCATCATTTCTGAAGTAAGATTTTTCACCTCTCTTCTTTCCTTACAGATGAGATACAAAAGATTGTGGGTGCCAATTTGAATTGTAAGAATTTCTTTTTTGAGATAATCACTAAAACCATTATTATCTGCCCCCAAAATTCTTACTATCTAAAAATATTTTCTCGCTTTAAATAACTTGCAAATGGTTGATAAGCTGTAAAAACTGAATGAATGAATGAATCAACCACATCTAATGTTGCAATTGACCTTTGCCTCCTATAATGATGGCATTAGGAAGTTAGACTATTTTCATCTTTTACAGACCTTTATTTCAAAGTTTATATCATGTACATGTCTAAAGACAATCAATGACTCCACTATAATATTATTATATATTAGTGTGTATCCATATATATATAGATATATATATATATGGCCTGATGATTGCACTTAAGCATGAAACAGACTGTTGCCACTGAGTGTTGACTTCAATGTCCACTTTTATATTTACATATACTCTATTCCTTATACTTAGCACCTTAAGCCATAAATATAACATACCTTAAAACTTAGACATCGACATGCCATATATACATAAATCTCATTAATGTTACTATTCAGCTGTACCTTTTGTTATGTATTAAAGCTGTAATGTAGCTTCTCTAAAAAATTTTTCAAGACAATTGTTCTGATGGTGTCCCTCTTTGGTACCTTGAAGTGCAATGCTAGATTGGCAGCTAGGTCTTGTCATTTTACAGTTGAAATTAATAAGTTCTATGCAAGTGGCTTTTACTATTGCACTTCTTGCTTGTAGAACTCTCTTCTGGTTTCATGCCTTCTAGTCAACTTTGATCTTCAAACATTTAAATGCAGTATCAATCGTCATCTTCCTTCCTGTTTTTCTTTTATTGTTCTCTCTCTTTAATTGTTTTTCTTTTTCTCATATTTTTCACATTCAGTAACCACCCCCCATGTCTTAACAGTTTTATTGAAATGATCTGAAAAAAAAAAAAAATTAAGTTAACCTGAACATAATGATAATTCTACCCCAATTTGGAACACAATCAGTCATGCCACTTGCAATGGTATATGAAAATTTTTTTCTTGAAGATGACCCTAGGACAAAAGAAAAGTGACCATACACAGATCTTTATATAACTGATGACCATGCTATGGAGTATAAGTGTTAAGTAGATACTGTTTTTTCTTTTCAAGATGGCCATTTGCAGTAATGGCAACCTGAGAGATTTTTTTTTTTTTTAATGCAGCCGGATTCTATCTAGAAAGTGGTTGACAATCTTCCAAGATGACCATCATGAAAAAGAGGGGAGGCAATCACGACAGCAAATGATGTTTGCCTGAAAACTGGTTTCACCAAAACTGATAAATCAAATCTTCCCTTCATCAAATGGTTCATTTCACTGAAAAACCAAAAAATTGAAAAAATTAGAGGGAGATAACTTTTGTATCTGAATAGTTCTTTTTAAAATGACACCCGTTAATTTGAATTTTGTTTATTTATGATAATGAATACTTTTTTCTCCATAAATTCATCGCTGAATTTATTCCAATAATGGTAATGGTAATTTTAGCCTTTTCCCTACAAGTAAACATTTGGCATTCCTTCACTGAGCAGCCATTACTGCTTTATATTGAAATTGATAAAATCTTTCTTTTAAAACAATTTTTTTAGGAAAAATGATTTCTCAAGTCCAGTAGCTGTTATCGCCCTTTCTAGTGTTGACGGGGGTTTCCTTCCTAACCTTTTATTTGAAGTGGTATAGAATTTCAGGAAAACGGGTTTCTCAAGTCCTGTAGCTGTTATCGCCCTTTCTAGTATTGACAGGGGTTTCCTTCCTAACCTTTTATTTGAAATAGTGTGGAATGTTAACATCTTGATTATGTCATTATTTTCTCTTCAATTTATATATGCTATCTATTTTAGTTGTTGCTGCCATTGGTAATAATAATGTTTAATATGTTGGTTTTATTCTGAAGAAGGCCGGAACATACAACGGCCAAAATGTTGTAATAAATATGGCAACAAAGATGAGGACAATAGTCTGAATAATGTACATAATGTTAATCTTCTGTATTAATACGTATTAGAACATTTTTTTTTATTTATATTTTAATCGTTTTTTTATTTATATTTTATTTTTGTTGCTCCTGCCACCCCCCAATGAAAAGGCAATCAATTTCCCAGCTTTAACTGATTTCAACATTAAACAATTAATACTTTTAAATAAACCAGCTGACTCATTGTCAATCATTCTTTATTGTAAATAGGCAACAATCAAATTCATGGATGTAATTTTCAAATCATATTTAATTTATGAAAAAGTGCCATTCAGATATGACATTTATCTCCCTTTAATTTTCGATGTTTGGATTTTTTTTTTTTGCAAAGTGAACCATACAACAAGGTGAAGGTTTGATTTAATGGCTTTGGTGAAGCCAGTATTCATCGAAATCATATTTGCTGTTATGAGTCGGATCTGAAAAAGAGACTGGTCACTTAGGGCTTTCTGCTTATTAACCTTTAACACACTGTATTATTCACTACTTTTCTTTCCACTGCATTTGTTTTCAAGATTCGTCTACTGCACTAAATTTCAGTCATGATCATTTTCTGTTGCCATAGCAGGATATGACAACACAACTGAAAAATTCAAGCATGCTATCATTCATTCATATGAGTCACTTGCAGTGGCAGGATAAAATTTTTGCTTTGCAAACAAAATTAACTCCAGAATGTTAAAAGGTTAAGACCCTTGAGTCTTGAAAGATGATCATCAAGATGGTCTTGTTGGACAATGGCCATCTTTATGTTCTTCTTTAAGTTTTATTTAGGTTGAGAGGTTACTCTGCAAGAGTTTATTTTAGTAGCGGTCACCATGAACATGTCAGGGCAGTGAAGACAAGGTAGTTTTTTTCTGTTTTCTTAAAGTTGTTATCACAAAGGATCAAGTTGTTATCAAAAGAGACTATTCACCTCAATATGAATATTAGATATGACCGAGCGATTATTATATGAAGAAACCTCTCTTTGGGGCAGGACGCTATAGGCCAAGAGTTTGGAGTCACCCACTGGATTTCTAAGAATTGGTTAAAAATTGAAGGTTATGCAACTTAGAAAAAAATAATTACTAGCTCTCTTCGAGCCAGGGGGAATTTTTTTTCCTGAAGGGTTTTTATCTTCAGTAATAACTTTACAATACACACAGACAGAATAATCAAAGCTAATTGCCCAGACATCGTGATCAAAACCAAAAACAGAATGTGCTTTCTTATTGACATGGCAGTTCCTGTAGACTGTAATGTAGCTTTGAAGATCTTCAAAAAAAAAAAAAAAAAAAAAAAAAAATGGCACATGAAGACATCAATAATTCCAGTTGTGGTTGGAGCCCTGGGTTTGATTAGAAAAAGGAGAAAAGGTTCCAATAGACTCATTGAATGGATCCCTGGTAGTCCATGCTTTAAAGAAATACAAAAAATTATTCTCACAGGTGTCTACAAAGGGCTTTATCTATATCAAATGTGGGTGCTTTTAAGTTTTATTTATTATTATTATTATTTTTTTTTTTTTTTTTTTTTTACACAAATCTTCAGTGGAAAATGTCATGACACCATTTCTGACCTTAGGTCTCTGGTTGGGACCCAGAAGGTAATGAGTATACAACAGAAATCAAATGATAATAATAATAATAATAATAATAAGCTAGTAGTGCATGAAGTTTCTTTAAAATTTTACCCCTTTTTGCCTAATCAAGGCTTGCAGATTTTCAATTTTAGGTAACCCCTTTTTAAAAAAAATGGATGACATGGGTTTCAGCATCAGGGCTCAGTAGGCGTTAATTTTAACCAAAGAAGTTATGAAGCTTATTAATTCTTAAATCCAGAGGGTGGCCTCCACACTTAGGACCTTTGTCATTTTTTTTTTCTTGAATAGTTGGTGAGGTATATACGTCTGAATTTCTGAGACAAGATATTACTATTATACAATGATTCTTTTGAAGCAATTTGTTGGGTCAAAACCAACAAGGGTACAGGAACTACTTTGATCAGATCAATGTATAAGAGGTTTGTATTGTCAATAATCATAATATGATAGATCAGATCACTGTAGACAGATGTAGATGCTGGTTCTAAATGTTTTTAAAATGGTCAGCCTGTACGAGTTGCCTATGCTGGAAATGACCCCCATATGATGAGACAGCACCTTGAGAATGGACGTTATATATTGTAAAAGTATTCCAGTTGTGAAGATATAGTCTGGATTGAAAAATGCTGTCTGGGGTGGGGAGGGGATACAGGAGCTTGTAAGATGGACAGGAGGTTCCCAGGCAGCAGTCTCACATGAAAATGTAACTCTTATCCTTCATTAGAAGACAGTTAAGGAGAAAAGCAATAAGAAGAAAAAAAATCCCAAATATCTAAATTTAATAATTGTGTTACCTTCTCACCTGTATGGAAATTTTTGCTTTTTAAATTAAACTTTAAACCTATTATCCAAAAATTAAATGTGATTTTTTTTTTTACTTTAAAACATTGAGGCTATTATCTAACAACCTAATATCGTTTCTCTTTTTAATTTAAAAACTTAGGGCTATTATTCAACAACCTAATAATGTTTCTCTTTTTAATTTAAAACCTTAGGGCTATTAGTCAACAACCTAATAATGTTTCTCTTTTTAATTTAAAACATTAGGGCTATTATCCAACAACCTAATGTCATTTCTTTTTTTAATTTAAGAGCTTAGGGCTATTATTCAACAACCTAATAATGTTTCTCTTTCTAATTTAAAACCTTAGGGCTATTATCCAACAACTTAATGTCATTTCTTTTTTTAATTTAAGACCTTAAGGCTATTATCCAACCACCTAGTGCTTTTCCTCTTTTTAATTTAAAAGTTTAACCATTTAGCATTCAACCCACCAAAATCAACCTTGTAAATATTGGCTTTCAATGTTCCCCCTCTGTAGCCTGTCCCAAATATATTCTGTCATATGTGATGAAATCAACACAAATAACAAAGGAGGCCACACAAACAGTGAGACTTTGAAAGCGGATACTGATAGCGTGGGTTTGAGCATGTTGAATACCAAAGAGTTAAATATTAATTATTCTACCACCAGTTGCTCTTTCTCTTTTTAATTTAAAATCTTAAAGCCATTATCCAACAACTGAATGTGATTTCTCCTTTTAAGATAAAACCATAAAGCTATTATCCAATCATCTAATGCTATTTCAGTTTAGATTCAGCAGAAAAGAAAGTAACAAAAAAAAAAAAGTTTAACGGAAAGAGAGTCAGAGAGAGAGAGAGAAAAGAGTTTAAAACAGAAGAGAAACATTTCTGAAACACAAATTGTATATTATCTAAGAGAAGAGAGAAGTTGGAGCAGAGTTCATAAGATTGCATCTCTCTTGTTGACCCTGAAGGTGAAGGGATGGTGGGATTTGGGAATAGGTGGATATGCAGATAGACTTGTATTCATTCAGGGTTTCTCCGTTCATGTCTTTACCTGCGTTTCCAGCTCCATGACTTTCTGTTTCATTTCTTTTAGGTCTGACAATGACTGGGCCTCTCGAATTTTCACAGTCATCAGTTCATCCTGTAAAACCCGGATCTCATGTTTACTGTTTTTGCCGCTGGCTGCATTTGCAGAGGACATCGTCTGTACATGTTTCTGTCAAAACAAAAAGCATGCAGATGAAGGAATTTGGATATTCACAATCAAAAAAATAAAAATTAGAAAATGTTGCAGTTGTTATTATTACATCCCTAATAATAGATATTTTTTCATACAAAAGTTCACTACAATACAAGGCTCGAGACCAACTCAAGGTAGAGGGTTACTCTTAAAATGCTAATGATAAATGAGGTGCGACATGAACGAGATAGTAAATGGTAAGAAATGAAGATCGTGAGGATAGATAACAATTGACCGTCGAATTCACCAATAAATGGCTCAAGAGTCACTCAAGGTAGAGGCTTACTATTAAAATAATAATGATAAATGAGGTTTGCGTAATCAGTAACAAAGTGGTAGGAAGCAAAGATTATGAAAAGGTAGATAGATAGCAATTGATCTTCAACTTCAACCTGTAAAAGGCTCGAGAGCAACTCAAAACAGAGGTTTTTCCACAAAGTATAAAAATAAATTTATTCCATTTTGATACAAGATTTATTATTCTATCTGGTTTAAAATTTGTTTTATATGAATGAAGACCTTATGAAACACCCTTTATAATTTTGAAGAGGATTAATATTCTTTCATTTTGATACCAGTTTTAATAGGGTTAAAGTTTGATACCAGTTTTAATAGGTTTTTTTTAGGGTCTAAAACTTGTTTTATAGGATTGGAAATTTTGTAATTTTGAAAGGAAATAAATTCCATTTTGATACTAGTTTCATTTTTCTATCTGGTCTAAAACTTGTTTTATGAGGTTGGTGGTCTTCTTTATCAATCAACCTTTTTTGCAACAATAAGGAAAGGGCATTGGATTGCCTTTCCTGAGGTTCCATTTTTTTTATGCTAGGAACCCATTAATTTTGACAGTTAACTTGAAGGAATTATTATTTACAAAGAAATATGAGGAGAGAAAGAGAAGGAGAAAAGAGAGAGAGAGTGGAAAAGAGTAAGAAAGAGAGAGGAAAAGAGTAAGAAGATAAAGAGTAAAAGAGAGAGAGAGAGGGCAAATAGAGAGAGAGAGAGAGGGAGATAGAGATGAAAAGAAAGAGAAAGTGGAAGAGAAAGAGACAGACAGAAGAATAGAGAGAGAGAGATGAAAGGACAGAGAGAGGACAAAAGAGACAGAAGAAGAGAGAGATGAAGATACAAAAAAGAGAGAGAGAAAAAAGAAAGACAGAAGAAGAGAGAGAGAAAAAAAAAAGACAGAAGAAGAGAGAGAGAAAAAAGAAAGACAGAAGAAGAGAGAGAGAAAAAAGAAAGACAGAAGAAGAGAGAGAGAAAAAAGAAAGACAGAAGAAGAGAGAGAGAAAAAAGAAAGACAGAACAAGAGAGAGAGAAAAAAGAAAGACAGAACAAGAGAGAGAGAAAAAAGAAAGACAGAACAAGAGAGAGAGAAAAAAGAAAGACAGAACAAGAGAGAGAGAAAAAAGAAAGACAGAACAAGAGAGAGAGAAAAAAGAAAGACAGAAGAAGAGAGAGAGAAAAAAGAAAGACAGAAGAAGAGAGAGAGAAAAAAGAAAGACAGAACAAGAGAGAGAGAAAAAAGAAAGACAGAACAAGAGAGAGAGAAAAAAGAAAGACAGAAGAAGAGAGAGAGAAAAAAGAAAGACAGAAGAAGAGAGAGAGAAAAAAGAAAGACAGAAGAAGAGAGAGAGAAAAAAAGAAAGACAGAACAAGAGAGAGAGAAAAAAGAAAGACAGAACAAGAGAGAGAGAAAAAAGAAAGACAGAACAAGAGAGAGAGAAAAAAGAAAGACAGAACAAGAGAGAGAGAAAAAAGAAAGACAGAACAAGAGAGAGAGAGAAAAAGAAAGACAGAAGAAGAGAGAGAGAGAGAGAGAGAAAAAGAAAGACAGAAGAGAGAAAAAGAAAGACAGAAGAGAGAAAAAGAAAGACAGAAGAGAGAGAGAGACAAAAGAAAGATGGAGGAGAGAGAGAGAGAAAAAGAAAGACAGAAGAGAGAGAGAGAAAAAGAAAGACAGAACAAGAGAGAGAGAGAAAGAGAAAAAGAAAAACAGAACAAGAGAGAGAGAGAGAAAAAGACAGAACGAGAGAGAGAGAGAAAAAGACAGAACGAGAGAGAGAGAGAAAAAGACAGAACGAGAGAGAGAGAGAAAAAGACAGAACGAGAGAGAGAGAGAAAAAGACAGAACGAGAGAGAGAGAGAAAAAGACAGAACGAGAGAGAGAGAGAAAAAGACAGAACGAGAGAGAGAGAGAAAAAGACAGAACGAGAGAGAGAGAGAAAAAGACAGAACGAGAGAGAGAGAAAAAGACAGAACGAGAGAGAGAGAGAAAAAGACAGAACAAGAGAGAGAGAAAAAGACAGAACGAGAGAGAGAGAGAAAAAAAAGACAGGACGAGAGAGAGAGAGAAAAAGACAGAACGAGAGAGAGAGAGAAAAAGACAGAACGAGAGAGAGAGAGAAAAAGACAGAACGAGAGAGAGAGAGAAAAAGACAGAACGAGAGAGAGAGAAAAAGACAGAACGAGAGAGAGAGAGAAAAAGACAGAACGAGAGAGAGAGAGAAAAAGACAGAACGAGAGAGAGAGAGAAAAAGACAGAACGAGAGAGAGAGAAAAAGACAGAACGAGAGAGAGAGAAAAAGACAGAACGAGAGAGAGAGAAAAAGACAGAACAAGAGAGAGAGAGAAAAAAAGACAGGACAAGAGAGAGAGAGAAAGAAAGACAGAACGAGAGTGAAAAAGACAGAACGAGAGAGAAAAAGACAGAACGAGAGAGAAAAAGACAGAACGAGAGAGAAAAAGACAGAACGAGAGAGAGAGAAAAAGACAGAACGAGAGAGAGAGAGAAAGAAAGACAGAACAAGAGAGAGAGAGAGAAAGAAAGACAGAACAAGAGAGAGAGAGAGAAAGAAAGACAGAACAAGAGAGAGAGAGAGAAAGAAAGACAGAACAAGAGAGAGAGAGAGAAAGAAAGACGGAACAAGAGAGAGAGAGAGAAAGAAAGACGGAACAAGAGAGAGAGAGAGAAAGAAAGACAGAACAAGAGAGAGAGAGAGAAAGAAAGACAGAACAAGAGAGAGAGAGAGAGAGAGACAGAACAAGAGAGAGAGAAAGAAAGACAGAACAAGAGAGAGAGAAAGAATGACAGAACAAGAGAGAGAGAAAGACAGAACAAGAGAGAGAGAAAGAAAGAAAGACAGAACAAGAGAGAGAGAAAGAAAAAAAGACAGAACAAGAGAGAGAGAAAGAAAAAAAGACAGAACAAGAGAGAGAGAAAGAAAAAAAGACAGAACAAGAGAGAGAGAAAGAAAAAAAGACAGAACAACAGTGAGAGAAAGAAAAAAAGACAGAACAACAGTGAGAGAAAAAGACAGAACAAGAGTGAGAGAAAAGAGAAGAGTGGAGAGAGAGAGAGGAAAGAGAAGAGTGGAGAGAGAGAGAGGAAAGAGAAGAGTGGAGAGAGAGAGAGGAAAGAGAAGAATGGAGAGAGAGAGAGGAAAGAGAAGAATGGAGAGAGAGAGAGGAAAGAGAAGAATGGAGAGAGAGAGAGAGAGAGGAAAGAGAAGAATGGAGAGAGAGAGAGGAAAGAGAAGAATGGAGAGAGAGAGAGGAAAGAGAAGAATGGAGAGAGAGAGAGAAAAGAGAAGAATGGAGAGAGAGAGAGAGAAAAGAGAAGAATGGAGAGAGAGAGAGAGAAAAGAGAAGAATGGAGAGAGAGAGAGAGAAAAGAGAAGAATGGAGAGAGAGAGAGAGAAAAGAGAAGAATGGAGAGAGAGAGAGAGAAAAGAGAAGAATGGAGAGAGAGAGAGAGAAAAGAGAAGAATGGAGAGAGAGAGAGAGAAAAGAGAAGAATGGAGAGAGAGAGAGAGAAAAGAGAAGAATGGAGAGAGAGAGAGAGAAAAGAGAAGAATGGAGAGAGAGAGAGAGAAAAGAGAAGAATGGAGAGAGAGAGAGAAAAGAGAAGAATGGAGAGAGAGAGAGAAAAGAGAAGAATGGAGAGAGAGAGAGAGAAAAGAGAAGAATGGAGAGAGAGAGAGAGAAAAGAGAAGAGTGGAGAGAGAGAGAGAGAAAAGAGAAGAGTGGAGAGAGAGAGAGAGAAAAGAGAAGAGTGGAGAGAGAGAGAGAGAAAAGAGAAGAATGGAGAGAGAGAGAAAAGAGAAGAATGGAGAGAGAGAGAAAAGAGAAGAATGGAGAGAGAGAGAAAAGAGAAGAATGGAGAGAGAGAGAAAAGAGAAGAGTGGAGAGAGAGAGAGAGAAAAGAGAAGAGTGGAGAGAGAGAGAGAGAAAAGAGAAGAGTGGAGAGAGAGAGAGAGAAAAGAGAAGAGTGGAGAGAGAGAGAGAGAAAAGAGAAGAGTGGAGAGAGAGAGAGAAAAGAGAAGAGTGGAGAGAGAGAGAAAAGAGAAGAGTGGAGAGAGAGAGAGAGAAAAGAGAAGAGTGGAGAGAGAGAGAGAGAAAAGAGAAGAGTGGAGAGAGAGAGAGAGAAAAGAGAAGAGTGGAGAGAGAGAGAGAGAAAAGAGAAGAATGGAGAGAGAGAGAAAAGAGAAGAATGGAGAGAGAGAGAAAAGAGAAGAATGGAGAGAGAGAGAAAAGAGAAGAATGGAGAGAGAGAGAAAAGAGAAGAATGGAGAGAGAGAGAAAAGAGAAGAATGGAGAGAGAGAGAAAAGAGAAGAGTGGAGAGAGAGAGAAAAGAGAAGAGTGGAGAGAGAGAGAGAGAAAAGAGAAGAGTGGAGAGAGAGAGAGAGAAAAGAGAAGAGTGGAGAGAGAGAGAGAGAAAAGAGAAGAGTGGAGAGAGAGAGAAAAGAGAAGAGTGGAGAGAGAGAGAGAGAAAAGAGAAGAGTGGAGAGAGAGAGAGAGAAAAGAGAAGAGTGGAGTGAGAGAGAGAGAAAAGAGAAGAGTGGAGTGAGAGAGAGAAAAGAGAAGAGTGGAGTGAGAGAGAGAAAAGAGAAGAGTGGAGTGAGAGAGAGAAAAGAGAAGAGTGGAGTGAGAGAGAGAAAAGAGAAGAGTGGAGTGAGAGAGAGAAAAGAGAAGAGTGGAGTGAGAGAGAGAAAAGAGAAGAGTGGAGTGAGAGAGAGAAAAGAGAAGAGTGGAGTGAGAGAGAGAAAAGAGAAGAGTGGAGTGAGAGAGAGAAAAGAGAAGAGTGGAGTGAGAGAGAGAAAAGAGAAGAGTGGAGTGAGAGAGAGAAAAGAGAAGAGTTGAGTGAGAGAAAAGAGTGGAGAGAGAGAGAGAGGAGTGGAGAGAGAGAGAGGAGTGGAGAGAGAGAGAAAAGAGTGAAGAGAGAGAGAGAAAAGAGTGAAGAGAGAGAGAGAAAAGAGTGAAGAGAGAGAGAGAAAAGAGTGAAGAGAGAGAGAGAAAAGAGTGAAGAGAGAGAGAGAAAAGAGTGAAGAGAGAGAGAGAAAAGAGTGAAGAGAGAGAGAGAAAAGAGTGAAGAGAGAGAGAGAAAAGAGTGAAGAGAGAGAGAGAAAAGAGTGAAGAGAGAGAGAAAAGAGTGAAGAGAGAGAGAAAAGAGTGAAGAGAGAGAGAAAAGAGTGAAGAGAGAGAAAAGAGAAGAGTGGAGAGAGAGAGAGAGAGAGAGAGAGAGTGAGAGAGCCTGATTAAGAGAAGGAAAAGGACAGAATAGGTCAAAGGGTGAGGTCATGCAAAATAACCAAGGACCAGAGAAGAAAAACTCAACTGACCTCCCAGTACTGATCTAATTCGTTGACTCGTTGTCGAAGTTCTTTTAAGGAGAGATTCGCTTCAGCCTCTCGTAATTTGACAGCAATGAGCTCTTCTTGCAAGTGCTGCACATCATTGCTCGGTGCTCGTTGTAACTGCAAGTTGGTCTGCAAATAAAAACAACAAAACATACATAAGAACCCGAAGAGAGTTGTAAATCCAAAGACGCAAGTGTCATGAGCATCAAAAATGGACAGGTCATACTGAAGTAGGAACAGATCAATGAGGCTTAAGTTTAGTCTGCAACAATTTTATAAGTGTGATGCACCCAGTGAGGATCAAACTCACTAAAATAACAAGTCAGTACGACTAACTTGTCAACCACTGCTCCATGGTCATGTCTTCTAAATGATATTTATTCAGGCTAGCTTAGAACAGCACAAGTCTAGAGAGAGAGAGGAAAAGAGAGAAAGATGATAACAAAGAGGAAGAGAGAGAGAAAGAGTAGAATAGCCCAGTGATAGTGATTGATTGATTGATGAATTATTTTTTAAGGCTTATCAATCACTTGTGGGTCATTTAAAGCGGAAACATATACTACAGTTCACCCCCAAAATTGACATGGGATGAACTTAAAAGAAATGTGAAAAAAAAAAAAAAAAAAAAAAAATCAATTATCAAATTTGTACTTTGAGAAGCTTTTGCAATGAAAACTTGCGCTGCAGTAATAAAGGCTAAAGGAGGATATTTTGATAAGAGCAAAATTTAATCATAAAATGCTTTTTTTCTTTTAGGCATAATAAAATTTCTAAAAAATGTCTCACTTTTTTTTTTTTTAACCATTTATAATAATTTTATCTCATTTAAAGTACAAAATAACTACTTTTGGGGCCAGTAATATATATATATGTGTGTGTGTGTGTGTGTGTGAAAATATATAGAAAATAGGAAAGAACTGATTAGGTAAATAATCCAAAGTTCTTTATTATTTTTGTTATTATTTTTAAAAAATAGTGCTTGATACAAAAGTAGAGCATAAATATAATTATTTATTTAAAAATATGATTCCAACACGCTACATAAGAGTTCTCATGTTTCAAAGGTTGGGTGCCTAAATTTAAAATGGAAGATGATTTCGTCTAGTCTGGTTTACGTGTCTATGGAGATTTATTTATTTTTTTTTTTTATTTTTTCTGAAAGGGTTTTGTGTATTTAAAAAAAAAACTGCCGTAACATTTGCTTTTTGACAAATTCATAAAGGGTTATCTTTTTTTGTAGGGTATTTAAGCTATTTATTAGGACTATGGATTTTTAAAAAATTATATACTAATTATTTAATGCAAAGATTTGATGATGTCGGCAAAAAACCGTTAACTCATGTCTATTGTTTAATAGATTTTTATTATTTAGAAACTTAATAATGTGTAGTTTCTCATGTAGGCATAAAGGGCATGGGTCATCCCAAGTTTTACAAGCTCTAGTTTTGTCTATAATTTTCCATTTTACTTTTGGTGTTTTATTTATTTCCTTCAAATGCCAAAAATATTTAGATAGAGATGTCTGATTTCTTTTATTTATATTGTTGAAAGAGCACTTATGCTGCCTCCATCTGGCTTTAAATTCATTCTTCGTAGACCCAATGTATATCATATTAGTATTAGGACTCTCAGTGGATGAGATAGTACATTGGTATACCACAGATTTGACGCAGCATTTCTTCTGGGTTTCTACAATCACATAATTTTTCACTGTTTTTGTCTAATTTAAGTGTAGGGTTTTTATTAATACTATTCAGGCATGGGGGTTTGTTCAGGATTTTATTATTGTGTTTTTTTATTATACTTTCTAGATTTTCAGTGCAGCTGTAACTCAATTTTAGAGTGTTCTTATTAAATATTAGGTTGGTGCAAAAATAATGACGTAATAATGTCGTTTTTTGACGTATTTTTTAACGTCAAAAAACGATATTATTACGTCATTATTTTTGCACCAACCTAATATATTACTAAGCCTACTATTGGTAGGGAAGTGTTTTTCAATTAAAGCTAAGAATTTCTGTCCTAGTTTAATACTAACCATTTGGTTGAACAGAGGGGTATACCAAATGATTTTTCTTTTCCTGTTTTTTTTCTTCTGGTTAGTACAATTGTTTCTATAGTTAATATTTGCATTCTTGTATCCACTATTTTTTAGGGCAGCGTTATAAAAGCTACTGTGTTGTTGGAATATTTCTTTGTTAGCGGAGTTTATATATATATATATATGATAAAGTGAAACAGTCTGCCTGTGGAGGGCAATATATATGCTCCCAGGAAAGCGACTCTGCTCTTGAGAGAAGGGGGTTTTAAAAACAGTAGCTCCTACTGCTATTAACGCATTACTCTTCAAGTACGAATTGAGTTCTCTGGGCCACTGGCATATTTCACAAAGAAAAATATTAAAATTCCCCTTCCTCCCTGCTGTGCAACCATAGCCTAGGGGTAGATCTCTGACTGATGTCAAATTGGTTGAGTTTGATCACAGCTTGAAGCAATCAGACGTCTAATCACACTGAAGAGATGGATAACAATATATATATATATATATATATATATATATATATATATATACATACATACATACATTCATCCCATGCTAATTTCTGTTATTCCTTAGCAAATTTTAACATATGTGCCAAGTGAATGTTGTCAGAAATTAATTTCTTTTATTTTGAACAATTTTGCAACATCATAGTGAAAAAGGATATATTTTACTCAGCAAATATTTTTTGCCATAAAGAACAGTTATCTGATTAATATTAATCACAATTTTGAAATATTCTGGAGTGAAAATTTCAGATTAAAATTCAAATAACATCAGTCTTAGGAATTAATGAGCAAGCCTCATAATATTAAATTCACAGCAGAGCTGACCTCAATATGGAAACTAAAGAAAATAGTGAATAAATAAAAAAAAACCCATAATATTCAAAAGAATTTGCATTCTTTTTTGCCATATATGGAATAGACTATATTTTCTGGGCAGTGTCCAGTTAGATATTTTTTTTTCCAATCAAGTTCATTCCAAGCAAGGCGTTAAAGCCATTGAGACACATCTTTGGCCATCCAAATACATCTTCAGATTCCAGGGTCATATTTTCCGTCCTCAGTTAAAACTACTCCCAGATATTGAAATTTCTGTATCGGCTTAATCTTAGTATCCCTAATGTATAATTTGCATTTTGGGCTCCTCCTTTTGCTGATAACCATGCATTAAGTCTACTTGGGCTCCCCAAATGATATTTATTAAGCTTAGCTTAGAACAGCAAAAGTTTACAAAGAAAGAGAGAGAGGAGGGAGGAAGAGAGAGTAGAATAGCCCAGTGATTGATTCATTAATTTTTTTTTATGGCTTCTCAATTATTTGTAGGTTATTTAAAGCCAAAACATACATACATATATATATATATACATATATATATATGTGTCTAAATGTTATTCCTTAGGCAGCAACATAAATTTTAACATATGCGCCTAATGTCAGAAATTAATCTATTTTTTTTTCAAAAACACAGAAAACATTTTTTGGCATAATCTCTTTTGTCTATAAACAACATTAATCAGAATTTTAAAATATTCTACAGTGAAAATTAAGCTAACATCAAAATATCAGACTTAGGAATTATTGAGCAAGCCTCATAATATTAAATTCGCACATTAAACTAGAGCAGAACCTCAATACGGAAATTAAAAGAAATAGTGAATAAATAAAACATGAAAAAAAAACCTTAATAGACAACATTTTCACTGCAACACCTCATTAGATATTTTTTTAATCAACTTTACCATATGCAAGGCATGAAAAGCCATTAAGACATAAGGGGTTACTGGGTGTGGAAGAATTAGAAAACAGAAAAGCCACTAAGGATTGAAACCAAAAGAAGAGGAATCAGGAGGTCAGTAGATAGCGATTAAAATTGCATTTAAATTTTTGAAGATCAAAGTTGGCTGGAAAGCATGGAGCCAGAAGGGAGTTCCGCAAGCAAGAAGTGTGAGAAAAGAAATTGTTAGCATAAAATTTTGAAATATTCTATAGTGAAAATTTCAGATCAAAATTAAGCTAACAACAACATGTCAGACTTAAGAATTATTGAGCAAGTCTCATAATATTAAATTCATACATTAAACCAGAGCTGACCACAATATAGAAATTAACGGGAATAGTAAATAAAAATAATTCATTTCTTTTTTTTTTGTGAGTAAATACTGCATTAAAAAACTTTTGAGAATCACAATTGTTTTCCCCAAATAAAAGCTGTGCTATTTAACCCATAGCTATGAGGGAGAAGATGGATTCATACCTTTCCCAAGTATATTTGCATGTAAGTAAATGTAACAAACAAAAATGAAATTTGAACTCAGCTCTCTGATTTTGAGCCACTATCCATTATGCCACCATCTTGTCTACCAGTGATAAAGTGAACTCACTATTTTCATTTCAACCATAGTATTCTCCAGCCTTCAACAGGTATCTGCCAAATTCAGTAGCCCTTCCAGGAGTATCAAACAGAATCCTTTATTTGATGTGGGGGAGTAGGCAGTTCTTATTCTGTTACCATCTGGTGTCCCTCCTTGCAAATGTCAGAACTCAATTCTTTCCTATAGCAATCAAAACTTTTACGTGACTCTAATTAATCGTAATTGTTACAAGTTTAAAATTTTCAAGTGAAGACAGACATCGGAATGAGGAAATACTCAGTGTGTATCAAATAAAGAAGGATTTTCAATATTCTTGGAAGGATGATGCAACAGTTTGCAGGTGCCCCTCCTAAAGAACATGGCAGCTGATCACTCCTCTGACCTCACCTTAGGAAGGCTGGAATGTAGAATGGTCAAAATATTGTGATAATTACAACAAAGATAGGGAAACTGGTCCAAAAGAATCATTGTATAATAGTAAAAACATGAGGAAGGCTGGAGAGTAGAATGGCTAAAATATTGGGATAAAGACAACAAAGATAAGGAAACTGTTTGAAAAGAATCATTGTATAATAGTAACAACATGAGGAAGGCTGAAGAGTAGAATGGATGAAATATTGTGATAAAGACAACAAAGATAGGGAAACTGGTTCAAAAGAATAATTGTATAATATTAACAACATGAGGAAGGCTGGAGAGTAGAATGGCTGAAATATTGGGATAAAGACAACAAAGATAGTGAAACTGGTCCAAAAGAATCATTTCATAATAGTAACAACACGAGGAAGGATGGAGAGTAGACTGGCTGAAATATTGTGATAAAGACAACAAAGATAAGGAAACTGGTCCAAAAGAATCATTGTATAATAGTAACAACATGAGGAAGGCAGGAGAGTAGACTGGCTGAAATATCGGGACTACAAAGATAAGGAAAGTAAAACAAAAGAAATGGTTTTAAGAATCTCACGTAAAAGAGGTTTGGGAAAAACCTGTGACAAATGTGGACTGACCAGCAAAGAAACATTTGAAGAGGCTTGTGTTGTGAATGCGAACAGAGGGAAAGAGTAAACAGCATAAACCAAGCAAACTACCACCTTTTGATAAAATGTCACAAAGACAAACATAAAATGTTAAGCAAAGAAGTAAATCAAAACTGATTTCTCAAGAGTAATTTTTCAGTGATGAATGTAGAGCTACATCGGATGGATCTGATGGCCAGGGACAGTACAAGGGTCTTGTGCCCCTGCCCTGAATCTATGATATGATGGGCTCACTCCCTACTGCATCTCAATTTGTCATAAGGTAGTATTCATATAAAATACAAATTTCATTGTAACCTAATTATGCACAATAATGGAACATATGCAAAATAGGTGAACAATAAATTGAAACAAGAATAACTGAAAATAAATCCAATGTATCTAAATACAAATTAGAGACATGTCATAATTAATAGACCATTTCATTTATTTAAATCAACAATGGCCACATCAACATCCAATGAAGCCTTTATTCAGAAGTTTTTCCTTGATTCGGACTCCGATGATAACTTTGAAAGCATTACTCAAGTAGATATTGATGGCAAAGTGGTCGAAGATGATAACCACATAATTGACGTGGAGGGAAAGCGATGATGACCGCTAGGTGCCGAGTGATTACTATCATCCATGGCTGACTAATTTTATGGAAGCTACTGGCCCCATAGATGTACCTGATAGCTTTTCTGAAGGTGAATTATTTCATCTATTTGTAAACAATGAAATAACTTTGTCAATGAGACAAAGAAATATACTAGTCAGGTGAAAAAAAGAGCAAACAAATTTTCTGGTTTCTTCTTGTATGTAGACATGAGGAACCACGTCACTTTTTTGATGAAATGAAAGACTTCTTATCCATTTTGCTTCTTATTGCACCCCAGAACTCCACAACTTAAAGTATGTTAAATTGTTAATGTATTTGTTAATTTTTTTTTGTTTGCGATGTCAAAACATACATGCAAAATGTAATGCATTACATCAAAATATTACTCAACCATTCTTTTATTAGTACACAAAAAATAAAATCTATACACACAATACAAAGAAAGTTATAACAATTTTTAAAACACTAGACGTTCAATGTTTTGGCACCCCTCAAAAAAAATGCAGTTGTAAAAGGGGGAACAATTTCAGAAGGAATTTGGTAGCATAAAGGTAAAAAGAATACCTTTCCCAAGGGTATTGACACATCAGTCAATATAACGAATTTAACTAGAATTTGAACCCGGCTCTCTGATTTCTCATTCCAAGCCACCATTCATTATTAAACAACCTATGCATCTAAGCTTACAGCACCTGGTATTTGCAAATGGTCACTGATTTAGGTTCTGACCAGGCTTGACATTCCTTAACTATAAATTACAGCACTAGTGAATGCAAGCTTAGAACCTGTTATTCCTAAACAGTCACCCATCTAGGTTCTGACCAGTCTTGACTTTGCTTAACTATCTATTATAGCATTCTTGTATGCAAGATTAGAACCTACTATTCCCCATCGGTCACTTAACTAGGATCTGATGAGGCTCAATATTGCTTAACTATCCATTAGAGCACCTGTGCATACAAGCTTAGTGCATGGTATTTCCAAGTGGTTACCCACCTATGTTCTACCCAGTCTTGACATTGCTTGATTATGCATTATAGCACTCCATGCAAATTTAGCTACTGGTATTCCCAATCAGTCACCCAACTAGGCTCTGATCAGGTTCGATGTTGCTTAACTATCCATTACAACACTCACGCATGCAGACTTAGCTCTCAGTATTCCCAATCAACCACCCAACAGGGCTTTGACCAGGCTCGACATTGCTTAACTATCCACTACATCACTCGTGCATGCAAGCTTAGCTCCTGGTATTCCCAAGTGGTCACCCATCTATGTTCTGAACAGGCTCAATGTTGCTTAACTCTCCATTACACCACACATGCATCCATCTGTGCAAAATACAGTCTACTGAAATACTTACATCTTCCAGCTCTTTTATTTTGATTTTCATTTCTTTAATCAAAGCACTTGTTTCAGCATCTTTTAATCGAACCGAAATCAGTTCTTCCTGCAACTGTTGGACCAGATGCTGAGCAATGTTATCATCTAGAGTTGTTGCTTCGGATATACATTCTGTCTGAAAAACAAGCACAAATCCTCATCATTTGATGCATTCAAGAGTATGAAAAAAGAATAAACTATATATATATATATATATATATATATATATATATATATATATAACAGTTAAATCAAGTATACATACATTTATAGACACACTCCCCCACCAAAGTATTATACAGGTGGCTGTAAAAGTAGGTATACAGTAAGTATTATACCAGTATCATGATAGTACTTCTAGGATTCCTTTAATACTAGAATTCACTAGGCCTATGACGGTAAATTATCAGGTCATGCCATAAATTCTGTCTGAATTTTGAATAAAGAAAATAAGTGAGAAAATGTTACATTTAATTACAGATTCAATCAACAATGTATTTTCCCTGATTATCAATGACTTCCTTCCATCTATTAACAAGCTTACTAATTCCATTACTGTAAAATTCTTTTGGCTTTCATTCGAAGAACTCACAAATGTCAGTTTTAACCTCTTCCTGTGTTACAAAAGCTGTTTCTTCCAAATGATTCTGTAAGCTACAAAACAAATGGTAGTCTGAAGGAGCAAGATCGAGAGAATAAGGTGGATGAGGAATTTTCTCCCAATCAAGTTCTTCGATCTTTTGTGACATGATTCTTGCTATGTGTGGTCGCACACTGTCCTGATGAAACATCACCTCTTTTCGATTCACTAGAGCAGGTCTTTTTTTCCTCAAAGCTTGGTTCAAATGCTCTAATTGCTGACAGTATATTTGAGCATTAATTGTTGCATTAGGTGGTAAAAATTCAAAGTGGATTATTCATTGGTGATCCCACCAGATTGAATGAAGAACCTTTTGCCTATGAAGTTCCATTCTCGGATGTGGCTGGGGTCCTTTCCCTTTACCAAGCCACTGTCTACGATGCTTAACATTTTGATAAAAGATCCATTTTTCATCGCCAGTCACAAGTCTATCTAAAAAAGGTGAAACAAGTTAGCGAGAATGGAGAGAAGAGCAGATGTCAAATCGGGATTTGAGGTTGTTTTCAGACAATTCATGAGGCACCCATTTTCCAAGTTTAGGAACTTTTCCAAGTTGTTGAAGATGACGAACAGTTGTATGGTTTGAACTGAGAACCACTGCCAATTCCTCAACTGATAACTGGGATGACATGATACATCTGGCAGCAAGGCTCCTGATTAGGAGAGTGGAGGTTTTGAACAGCATGGAACCACCTTTTGTTCTTGTTCCCAGGTCTACCAGGTATTGCTGACAATTCTTTATATATATATATATATATATATTTAACCAAAATAAATCGACATACAATCAAGGCCTATTAAAAAGTAAATTTAAACAAACACTAAATTATATAGATAAATCAATTAATAACACATTCACTAAGTCCAAAAATAGGAAAAGGAAGATTATATGGTTCAACCCTCCTTTCTGTAAACTTTCGAATATTAATATAGGGAAATACTTCCTTAAACTAATAGACAAACATTTTAGAAAAGATGAACTATTGAAAAAGATGTTCAACAAAATGAATTTAAAAATTAGTTATTCCTGCATGAGCAATGTAGAAAAAATTATTAGCTCTCACAATAGCAAAATCTTAAGAGAATTTCACAATAATCAATTACAAAAAGAATGCAAACCAAAAGAACACATCTACCTGTAATTACAGGGAAGGATCCATTTGTCCAGTAGAGGGAATATGCATGGCAGAAAATGTAATATATGAAGCTACAATTTTCCCCAAGGAAGATATTAAACAGAAGAAGATATACATAGGAATATCGGTGGGAAATTGGAAGCAACGTTTTTATAATCATCACCAGTCCTTCACAAATAAATCTAAAAAACACCAAACGGCACTGTCAAAGCATTATTGGGATTTATTGGAGAGCAACTTAACCCCACAAAATAGAAAATCATCTCGAGGGCTAGAACTCCAATAAATTTCAGAGACCGATGTGACTTGTGCATAAAAGAGAAGATCCTAATAATAAGGCATAAAGATCTGGACATATTACTGAACAAACATAACGAGTTAATTTTTAAATGTAGACATAAAAACCACCTCAATCTAACTAAATATATTTAGAAATAACTATAGAGAAAGGAAAATATTATTTTTGGTTTTGAAATGAATCTATGAACACATGAATGCAGATGCATAATCGTATGTATACAAAAGTGTAGATGAACTTGGACATTGATATGTGATTTTATGTATGTATGGGCATTTTGGATAAGCATATGTATGTATATGCATGGGTGCATGCGTAAGCTTAGCTAGGTATTTATATATATATATATATATATAAATGTCTTGGATATAAAATTGCATGTGGCCTGTATATGTATATAGATGTAAATATTTGGGAGTTAATATTTGTAATATGTGTGAATATATGTAAAATATAGTAATATAAATACATATGCATGTGTGGATGTTTATGGGTACAGATCTTTTTTTTATATGCTTATTATATATATATATATATATATATATATATATATATATATATATATATATATGTATAGAAAGGATTCCAATGAAAGGGCATAAGGTCATTTTATTGAAGTTTTAATATTACTTTTATTAATATTTAATCTCACTTTCTCTTTTAATATTCTCTAATTAGAATTGTGAGATTAAATACTTATCATCTGGAGGTATTTTCATTTTAAATTGATAATTTAATTTAAATTTAAATACATCAATATTTAACCATCAATATTGATAGTAAAATATTAAATTAGAAATATTTGTTTGGATATTTAAACACTTAAGTCATCACCTACCGTTAAACATTAACTGTGAAATTAAAGAAAAAGTTTAAATAAATTTAAATATATGTAATTATTTGTAAATGTATGTGTAAGTATTTATGTATGAATATGTATAGGTACCTGGGTATATCAATACATGTATGTGCCTATGTGTGTAATTGCACATGTAAATGAATGCATGTATATGTAGGATTTGCATAAGTATATATGTTTATATATAAGAAAAAAAACAAAATCTTTAATATTACCTTCAAATATTACTCCATCTTAATTCGAAACCTAAACTTTAAGTAAAAAAGATTACCCATCTAAAAATAATTACAAATTACATTCATAAATTAGATTCAAACTGATAAAGATGTTACCGTAACAGTCTTTTGCAATATTAAAAGAGTACTATTGGTCGGGTAAAAAAAACTGTTATAGTTTAAAACTTTTTTTTAATATGTTCTCTATGAATGTGTTAATACAGTATTTAACTTATATTAAGTCCCTAAATTATTTGTAAAAAAGTTAAATGTTTAAATTGCTAGCAAGCATCATATTAATTTCTTCTGGATTTTTTTTTTTTTTGACATCTAAATTACTATCAAACATTAAAATCTATTTTTTTACATAAATTGCTAAAACTTACCAACCATCCCCTCTATATGTAAAACCCATTTACAGCCTCTTTTTCTTTACTTCCCTCTCCCTCTACTTTCTTTTTCCTTTTTCTTTTCTCCCCTTCCATTTTAATATATCACTTCCGTTTAAATAGGTCAAGGTCTGGTCACTCCTCCTACAATACTAAGTATGATTGAGAGAGATATTAAATTAAACTATCCCTAAACTCTACCATGTCTCTCTAACTACCCCTATTACACTCTCTGTTAAATTACAAAAACTTACACTACACATTTTCATTCCATTTTTCATCTCATTTTTGGAAGTGCTATCTGATGATCCAGAGTCCTTTAATAGGGCTCTGATGAAATAAATTATTATAACGGAACCTTAATGTTGTCTGTTTTTCATTAATACATATATATATGGCCTGACGATTGCATATAGCATGAAACAGACTGTCGCCTCTAAGTGTTGACTTCTATGTTCACTTTTATATTTACACATGCTCTATCTCTGATATTGAGCACTTTATTCCATAAATATAGCACACCTTAAGACTATATTTCTTTATATATATATATATTACGAAATGGACAAAGTCCGACAATTTATTTATTAAAGACATTTTTATGTTTAACGTTCTTTTTATAGATACAAGTATTTAAGTAAATGCTCTGTTTATAATAAACAGTATTAAATAACATTTACCGGCCAATGTTATTTTGATACGCCAATGAGCAGTTATGAATGTACGAGATTCATGGAAGATTGAAGTTTATAAGCAGTAAATTCGACCTTGTCTACCGAACGATCCTTGGTGGCCGAATCGGTTAGGCACGTCAGCGTAAATGACGGTTCCGTATAGGATGCAGGTTTGAATCCTGTCCAAGGACGAATATTTTCTATGAAAATTTCTCGGACATTCAGGCCGGTAAATGTTATTTAATACTGTTTATTATAAACAGAGCATTTACTTAAATACTTGTATCTATAAAAAGAACGTTAAACATAAAAATGTCTTTTATATATATATATATATATATAATTGAAATATGTTAGATTGATAAACCTTTCCTATTGGTTCTTTATCTTATCATTCTGTCGGATTCCAATCCATATTTGATCCCGACGTGTGTGTGAGAGTATATATATATATATATATATATATATATATATATATATATATATATATATTATGGGAAAATGGCTGAGTAGTTAGAATATTTGTTTTCTGACCATGAGACCTGTGTTCGAACCTCAACATGGTCAATTTGTCAGGAAGGAGTCTTCCTGATGTCATCAGTCTGGAGAGTGGCATGATACCAATGTGTAGCCCCTTTAGAAAGTGCATGAAAACCATACCACAAGTTGACCCATGCCTTGTGAGTGAAATTGGGTAGATGGAACACTTGGCGCTGTCAATAGCTGTGCTAGCATGAAATCACATATCATCGTGACCATGGGTTTGAGTGTTCTGGCATTGCTCATTCTACATAACACGCTCTCTCCCAGAAAGTGGAATTAATGTCTGCTCAGCATAGTTGCAGTATAAACCACAGGATCTGTAGGTGTTAAACAAATACAAATGTGCCTGTGTGAGTCTGCAACAGGTATTGCCTAGCCATCCTAGTAGACAAGTATCCTCGAATACGACTGGTCAGAGATATTAGGTTTTCTCACATAGTAATATATGTGAGAAAACGACATTATTTTTGCACCAACCTAATATATTTGAATATTTTCTTGAAGAAATGTGAATATTTATAAGTACTTACTGCATTTGCCACAGATAGTTTATTCTGAATTTAGTTTTGTGATTTTTTAGAAGTTCCAGTTTATTATATGTATAAATAGAATATAGAATCCAGACAAAGTTTTATAAATTTGACAAAGATGTAGCCATAAATTCTATGCTAACAGTTTCTTTTCTCGCGCTTCTCACCTGTGGAACTCCCTTCCAGCTACATGCTTTCAATCCAACTTTAATCTGCAAAAATTTAAGTGCAATGTCAATCACTATCTACTGTCCTCCTGATTACTCTTTCCTCTTCCTACTCATTATTAATGTTTCTGTTTCTGATTCCTCCACAGCCTGTAAACCCCTGTGTCTTAGTGGTTTTACCACCTTGCATGGAGTAAAACTGATTTTAAAAAAATTGGAAAATTGTTTTACTGACTTCATTACATGTTTCACCATCTTTAAGTAGGCTTTATCAGATCAGAATGAAAGAAATATATGTGGGTGTGTACTTTCATATTAAATTGTTAATACAGTGTAACCTGGATATAAGAGAGTTGTCGGGAGCGGATAAGTCTCTTATATCCGGGTTTCTCTTATATCCGGGTTCAGTCTATTTTATTTAGGTAAGTATGGCTCTAATTTGGGACCAGAGAAAATCTCTCTTATATCCGAGTTACACTGTACTTTTCCTTGGTTAATAAGTTTTCCCATACATTCGACTTGTTGAATTTGGAATGCCACAAATAATACTAATGCTTGTTTTAACAAGTCAAAAGTATGTGAAACCTGATTAACGAATGAAACTCAAACAACATACAAGTAAAAATAGCAGAATTTTCTTCCATTTTCTCCATAACACATTCTCTGATGAAGCTTTAATAAAAGTGAAACATGTTAGATTGATAAACGTTTCCTATTTGTTCTTTATCTCATCATTCTGTTGGATTCCAATCCATATTTGATCCCAACTTATAGATGAAGCTTAAATAAAAGTGAAACATGTTAGATTGATAAATGTTTCCTATTTGTTCTTTATCATTCTGTTGGATTCCAATCCATATTTGATCCCAACTTATAGATGAAGCTTAAATAAAAGTGAAACATGTTAGATTGATAAATGTTTCCTATTTGTTCTTTATCCTATTATACATAACTACATACATATAAAATAATGGTCAACTACTTTCGACAGGTAGGGCGGCTAGCCAATCCCTGTTTGCAGACACCTGCTCAGGCACATCTGTTGAACAACACCCACTGAGCCCACCTATAGTTTATATTTCAACTATGTCGAGCAGACCTTAGTTATAGTTGCTGGGAGAGAGTGTATAATATGGTATGATTAGCAGCTTGAAGAAGGCCAGCACACTAACACATTCAGTCACGATGACTTCTGAGTTTGTGCTAGCATCAACAGGTTTCAAACAGTACCATAAACCCAATTTCACTCACATGGCTTGAATCAACCCGTAGTATTGCACACAATCACCTCCATAGACATACGCACGTGTGGGTTTATGCTGATTGAGAAATATTTGGAGATTTTATTATTTAAAACTTTCACGTTGTTTTATACTAATCTGGGCTAAGTAGATATCAATAACTGTCCATAAGTAATTATCTAAATCACTTTTAGTTGTTCATGTCTAGACAGATTTAAATCTGATGATAGTCTTACAAATAAAAAAAAAAGTTCACTTTTGAATGTTGCAATATAAGGGCGAGATGACAAAGTTACCAAGTCCTGACTCACCACCCAAAATCAATGTTTCAATAACCAAATGTCAAAATACTGATTTTTATTTTTTCAGGTTTTTAAAAACAGACATTTTATTGATTACTAGATTTGTTTTTTTTTAATTTTCTTTTATATGGATTATCAACCTTTGCAGGTTATTTAAAGCCAGAAAATATTTTTAGATAGTAAGACTTTCTTTTTAGTGATAATAGCCAGGGATGAGGGAGGTTAAGAAGTGGTGGATTCATGCCTTTCCCAAGGGTATTTGCGCATAAGGGAATGTAATGAAACTGACTGGAATTGGAAATCGGCTTTCCAAATTCCAAATTCTGAGGCGTTATCCAGCATATCCAAGTTTACAACACTTGGTATTCCCAAGCGGTCACCCATCTAGGTACTGACCAGGCTTGATGTGGCTTACCTGGTGATCATACGAGAACCAGTGTTTCAATTTTATATAGCTATAAGCTCACTGCAGGGTGAGGCTGTGGCTCAATACTCCACAGGTCAGTCAACAGTATTTATATTCCAGAACTAGTATATATTGTTGTGTGTGTGATTTTGGGGCACTACTTAAGTAAATGGGTCCATTCACAAAAAAGAGAGGAGAATATTTCTCGAAATAATTTTTGTAGATGAGTATTTCAATCTTAAAACTAAGTCTATGTTCATATTTTTTTCTTTATATTCATGTTCACTCTGTACAAGGCCCTCAAAGTAGAGGGTTACAGGGTAAAAGGCACAGTTTATGCGGATATGTGGGAAAGATAATGGTTAACCATAGACGAACAGGTTAAGATGGTAGTGATTGGGAAAGCATCCTCTTGGGAGTCAGTTCTACAAAGCAGGTAAAAGGTTACAGAGTAAAAGGCACAGTTTATGCAGATATGTGGGAAAGATAACAGTTGACCTTAGACTTAAGCAGGTTAAAATTGCAGTGACCAGAAAAGCCTCCCATTGGGAGGCCAGTTCCACAAAGCTGGTAAAGTGTTACAAAATAAGAGGCAAGTGGGTGTATGTGGAAGATAATGATTAATCCTAGTCTTGAAAAGATTAAGGTTAGTAGTGATTGGGAAAGCATCCTCTTGGGAGTCAGTTCCACAAAGCTGGTAAAGTGTTACAAAATAAGAGGCATAGTTTATGTGGGTATATGTAGAAGATAATGGTTAAACCTAGTCTTGAAAAGATTAAGGTTAGAAGTGATTGGGAAAGCATCCTCTTGGGAGTCAGTTCAACAAAGCTGGTAAAGTGTTACAAAATAAGAGGCATAGTTTATGCTGGTATATGCGGAAGATAATGGTTAAACCTAAGATTGTAGTGATTGGGAAAGCATCCTCTTGGGAGTCAGTTTCAAAAAGTAGGTAGAGAGTTTCACCCCAAGCAAGGCGGGAAGCCACTAGGACGCAAGGGGTTACAGAAAAATTTGGAGCAAGATCAGATGGGAGTGACAGAAGAAAGGATGAGGAGAAGGGTAGTGGATAGATAAAGGCAACAGGAGATACAGAGGCCAGCGAGAGAGAGTACTGGGAACCCCTTACAGAGTAAGAGAGACAATTTATAATATGTGGGGAAGATAATGGATGACCATAGACTTAAACAGGAAAATTGTAGTGATTGGGAAAGCATCTTCTTGTGAGTCGGTTCTACAAAGCAGCTGTTCATGGGAAATAGCTGCTTGAGTGGAATTTGCATCTCATCAAAGGAATATCAAGGGAATGGGGGTGGTTCCCTACAATCTTCTTATATTTTAATTCTTTATCTTCTCCATATTTACTAAATAAGCCTTCCACATGAAAAAAAAAATACTTTGATCATTAAAAATACCCTTTGCATTTATAGTTTAATAATTCTTTGATTTTTCTCATCAGAATCCATATTGCACATTTATAAATCTACAATTCCTCCAGGCATCGAATATTGCTGCCGCATCTGATCTGATGCTCCTGCTACATATCATGAGATTCTTGACAAAATCTGAAAAAAAGGGGTCTGTTTAATGTATTGGTCACTTTCCCACTAACATGATGTGGCTTCCATTTGTCTTTTCTATAAATATTTTCATGGTAGTTGTTCTAATGAGCTCTCTGCCTTGGTACCTAAACCACATGAATTTAAGCGTATGACTAGATTAGCAACTAGTTCTCATTGTTTACTATTGAAATGGGAACCATTCGTCTGTGCATTGAATATTGCTACCATATCTGATCTGGAGTTCTTGTAATATGCCTTGAGATTCTCGACAAAATTCCAAGAAGTATCTGCAAAGTTATATGTCCTGACCTGGCATCTCGACTCCAGTCATTTTCCTTTGGCTTTTCTATAAATATTTTTATGGCAGGTCTTCTATTGAGAAGGATTTTGCTTAAAGACACTATTCAACCTTGCTAAATCAGTAAATGTCCTTGTTGGTGTAAGGATGTCAGATCTAATGATGGTCCTGCTGGCGAGGGGGAGTGGGGCACAAGTTCGAATCCTGCCAGAGAGGGCATATTTTCCTTTAATAAGATTACTTGAATATTCAAGGCCAGTAGACGAAAATAAATAAATATATCAGTTAATACATAAACAGTGTCTACTTAACTATGAGTGTAGTATATTGCTGCTCGGGTCAAACAAGGTGATGAACACTTATATATAAAACTATATAAATATCTTTATTGTTCGAGTTGCAGCAAATGGTTAGAGTGAGGGAGAATCAAAGAGGTTAGGACTGCGCACACAGGCATCTTCAGTGAACCTCTCGTCAGCCTTTATGTCCAGATCAAGAATTGGATCAGTTATATAACATTTGGACATCTACACAACTTCACTTGGCTATGTCTTCTTCCGCTATGCTGCCTACACAACTTCATGTGGCCAGGTCTCTTTCAGCATGCGCCCCACACAAACACACATTTCCTTCCGCTCAGGACACTTGTGTGCCCTGTTTATTCAAGGCTCAAGACACCTGTATATCCTGTTTATTTTAGCCACCGGATGCATTTTCTATTTATGCTATCACCAGTTCTAATTTCTGCTCACGCAATGATGCAACAGAAGTAAGGCCAAGGGTCTTTCCTCAACTGATATCCAACATGAGTATCCATTAAAATAATATTTGATGTTATAAAATATGTAATATATACATGTACATATTTACCAGACAATATTTTTATGAAATTAGCCATCAGTTAGTTGAAATTTATAAAATTGTACCAGTATGAAGTGTAGTTAAAGCAGAAAGGAACAATAATTTTGAAAATGTAAATTTCCCACGGGATTCAAAACTCAATTTGTTAATTTAAACAAAGGAAAATATAATGTTAACACGTATGGAATGTGTGTATGTGCAATTAGTCATTTGGAGTTTGTTATCTAAATCTTCAGGTAATAAATATACTCCTATCGAGAATTGAGGTTAAAAGGTTTGTGAACAGTGTAGAACAAATCTTTTTGACACCTATTTCCAAAGAAAACAACGGCAGGAAGGAAAGAAAAGGGAAAAATAGAAAAACACTATGCTGAGAACTGTTGGGCAAAACCAGTTAATCTTACTGTGAAATTCTTAGGCATGTAAAAGCAGAATCCCTACTGTGTATTGGTTAGGAAGCAGGAGGATGAAGAATCTAATATTGTAATAATATTTTCCAACAGGTGTGAATAAACCCCCAATGTGTTCTCCAGAAAAATGTTAATTTTTATATAAACAGCTAATAGCAGTCGCCAAGATGATATTAGGTTGGTGCAAAAATAATGACATTTTTTGACGTATTTTTTAATGTCAAAAAAAAAACGTCATTATTTTTGCACCAACCTAATAGTTATCAGGAGGCGGAGGAGAGATTACAGTTTCATCACGAACAGAACGGCGGCTACTTAACTCAGCTCAAACCAGAATTGTTGTTGCTGATTGCTAATTTTGAGCTGTTTCTCTTGTGAATGAACTTACAATAATTTGGGAAGTTTGGCAAAACTTTATTTTTTTTCTTTCTCACGTATCCAAAAGGGAATTCATATGAAAGAATTTAATTGTTAATATTTTATTTCTGAACTATCTCCAAGCATTTTATTGACTCATTAACTTTTAAAAGATTGTTGCTGTAATGTTTAGCTTAAGGAAAATAAAACTTCAGATTTTCTTTTATTCCATCTTTTTATCATCAAATCCGGTGTTGTTTCATTCTTTCTTGATTTCAACATCTGAGGAAACCTGAGATGACATTCATAGATGATCCATTAAAATTTATCACGGCACAATTTTGTTATTAGGGTGCAAAAATAATGTTGTGTTCTCACATAGTAACATATGTGAGAAAACGACATTATTTTTGCACCAACCTAATACTTTTAGTAACAAATTTTGACACACAACATACTTAATTCCTTGTGATCCAGCAGATCCAACTTTGACATTGAGAAGATCTCTTTGGCCAGGGATCAAGGGACAGTTTTGCCTTATGCTAGCAACCAGATTGCAGTTGGTGAAGTGATAAGAGGGTATTTAGCAACGTGACCAAGGCTATATCTGGGACTAGTCAGCTTAAGGTTACAAAATTCTTAAAACAGATTTTCAGGAAAATGGTCCATTGTTATTGATCTTTCTAGTACCAATTGGAGTTTCCTTCCAAACCTTTTGTTAAGAGTAGTGTGGAAAGCTAACAGCTTTGTTATATCATTATTTTCCTTTCTGGATACTCGTTTTCATTGTTTCTGCTGTTGAAAGAATTTGAACGCATAAGAAACTTACTCGTTCTTTGATCTCAAGGATGAGCTCATCAGCTTCTTGCAGTTTTCTTTGCGTTTCTGCCAACTGCTGTTTATTAGATGCAAACTGATTCTTTAGCATAAACGTTTCCTCTGCTTCTTGGGCTCTTGTCACCTGGTCTTGAATCAGACGATCGGCTAGAGAGGCAGATTCCTGGAATAAAAAAAATAAAAATAAAAAACATCAAAAAGAAAATGTACAAATTAAAAAAAAAAAAAAAAAAATAGAAATGTTCAAATGCAGCAAAGATTCATTTCGAAACCAGATTCTTTTTTGCCTTTGTGGGTGATGAATTATTTTCTATCCTACAACCCTTTTTCCCCCAGAGATGAAATTCTGCAAGCCTATTGCTATTTCCATAGCAAATGTTCAACAATACTTAATTCAGCCAGTTCAGACCTTTACATCTAGAACCTGCCATGCCACATCCATAGAGTTGACTCCTCCCCATTTCCCTTTGTATTCCATTGGTAAGAAGGAAGTACCACTCATACAGTTTCTTCCTAAGAATGGCTACTTTGTGAAACAGACTCCTGAGAAGATGCTTCCCAGATAACTAGAATCTGAGCCTCTTCAACTATAGGGTCAATCATTATCTATCTGACATATCCTCAATCTGCAAGCTCATTCAGTAACCCTCTACCTTGAGTGGCTCGTGTGTCTGAATCTACATATGGAAGAGTGATGCATAGAATGCAAAAATGGGACAAGTTACAGATTTAAAATTGTGCTGTAAAGTAGGTAGTTTGTTTGTCTGGATGTACCCAGGGTACTTGACAATAGTCTTTAACCAGTGCCATATATACATATAGACTAGAATGGGATGTAGCCCAGGGGTCCCTAAGGGTCCTCAAGTCTTGGGTCCCCTGATAAAACTATAAAATAATAATGTAAGATCAGAGGAAATTTGTTTATTTTCAGATTTAATTATACTCCTTTGCACCAATTTGAAACAATTTAGAGTATTTGGGCCACCTCTTATTGAAGTGAGTCTTTTAAATTTGATGAGGCCACTAGAAAGGGGCCCCTATTTAGATTTTGATGTATCTTTTTTTATATACATATCAATTTTTGATGTAGCTTTTTTTAGTTTTGCATAATTTTGTCTACTTTGTCCAATTTTACACTTTACCGAACACAGATATGAAGTAAGTATATAAATACCATATATCAGCATACAATGTGACCTTTTAACCTTAAAAAGTTCCCCCCAGAATAGGGGGCCATCTTATACTCTGGGTATAAAATGTGAACCTTAGAATGTGAAAATGGTCCAAGATAAATTACACATTTATAATTGTACTGTAAAGTAGGTAGTTTGTTTATCTGGATGTACCCAGGGTACTTGACAACAGTCTGTAATCACTTTTTTTTCTATTTTTTTTTTGCAACAAGAATGAAAGGAACTATGATTCTCTTTCCAACATGGAATATGGTACCATAATGATTTCTGGACAATTAACAAAACGGTGGAGTTGTTTTGCTTACTCTATTTCTGATCATTATTTCATGTCATAACAATTACAAACTCTAGCAAATATGACTCGTTGCACCTTCTTGGTTTAATATATATTGAATCCATTGCTAGGTTTGCTGCTAAGAAAGTCGGTTTATTGTGTCGTGCTAAACAATCTTTCTCTTCAGAATCTATTTTGCAGATTTATAAGTCTACCATTCTTCCACGCTTTGAACATTGCTGCCACATCTAGTCTAGTGCTCCTGCTATATATTTAGAGTTTCTTGATAAAATTCAAAGAAGAATCAGTAATATTATTGGTCCTGACCTGGCATCTCAGCTTCGTTCATGTTCCCACTGCTGTAATGTAGCTTCCCTGTGCCTTTTCTATAAATACTTTCATGGTAATTGTTCGGATGAACTCTCCGCTATGCTACCTAGACTTTAAGCACAATACTAGATTGGTGGTAAGGTCTCATCACTTCTCAGTTGAATTGGCTAGATCTAACTAAGTTCTATGCTAACAGTTTCTTTATACAAACTTATTCTCACTTGTGGAACTTTTCCAGTTTCTTGCTTTCCAGCTAACTTTGATCTTCAAAAATTTAAATGCAATGTCAATCGTTATCTACTGTCTTGATTACTCCTCTATTCTTCTCACTCCCTAATGTTTATCTTTTTTCTTCTTCTTTTACATCTAATAACTGCTTGTGTCTTAGTGGCTTTATTGCCTTGCTTGGGGGTGATATGATGAGAAAAAGAGAAATGATACTGACCTTCTCTAAGTTTTCAATCCGCTGTCGTAACAGTCGGTTTTCTGTTCTCAGTCTCTGCAAAGAAAAGAAAAGTTCATGAATATCAAGAAGGAGCATTTAGTTAACATGTTGACAGACAGCCAGCCACGAGATAACTCATGGTTGGCAGTTTTTAGTATGCTGCCAACTATAAGTTATCTTGTGCTTGATATTATCTGATAAATTTTCATCTGCAGGTGTCAACAACAAGTTTATTCACAGTAATACTTTCAATGTGAAAACACAATGTTAAAACTACAAATCAGCTCATAAAAAATTTTTATTGCCTAAGTTGGTTATTATATCGATTGATCGATCGATTTGTTTTTGATGGCTTATCAACCTTTTGCAGGGTATATAAAGTCAGAAAATATTTTTAGATTTTAAAAAATTGTGGGGGGATAATAATGATTTACTAATACAATTAATTAACTCGTAGCTGGGACTGGGTTTCAGTAATGAAGCTTTCAAGTTGTGGTAGAAAATTGCAAAGTCAAATACTCTGGTTCAGCATGTAAGACAAGGAACAACTTAAAGGAAAAATTAACAGACAAAAGGTATCTTCTACAATGGACAGCAGAAGGAGAACAAGAGAATGGGCATGTTATCGGAATATAATGATAATTCTGCATCTCAAAAATCCAGACAACAGAGACCAATTATTTTGGGATCCTCACTAAAGTATTCACCATACAAGATAAAAACCTCTTTTTGGCAATGTTCTAGAAGCTCTAATGAACTTCAAATTGTTTACACATCCCGCCTTGCAGTATATTCTTTGCTTCTCTAGCTCAACTGCTGATGTGTTAACGGTTATGGCTGAAAGAGTCTATCAAGCTTTAAATACGAATGGAGAAGCTTGGGCTGTTGCTTTGGATATCTCAAAGGTAATGGATAGCGTTTGGTATGCTGGTATTCTTCACAAGTTGAAAGGTTATGGCATTTCTGGATGAATTTTTGATTTGATTCAATCTTTCTTAACAAATTGCAAAATGAATGTTATTTTGAATGGCCACTCTTCTAGACCCTTTTGTATTAATGCAGGTATCCCCAGGGCTCTATCCTTTGACCTGCATTGTTCTTAGTTTTCATCAACTACCTTCCTAATGTCATCAGTTTTCAACTCTGTATCTATACTGATGATAAGCTATTTACTCCTGTCTTAATGGTAAGTTCTATGTGATTGAAATAACTGCTGATTTAAAGAATAACCTACAATGTTGTTAAGTTTGGGAGAAAAAAAGGGTTTGTGAATTTTAACATCTACAAAATGAAACTGCTCTCTTTTAATACCTCAGAGAACCTTTTTCGGCTTTCATCAGTATGGCTGATGCTAGCCTCCAGATCATTGTGCTTTCTTGGGCTAACATTTTCTACTGACATGAAGTGGAAAGATTGTATTGAATCAATTGGTAGATCTGCTGCTAGGGAAATTGGTTCACCGAGTCATGCCAGACAACTTTTCTCACCAGAATCTATCTTACATATTTATAAGTCTACCATTCAAATATTGCAGCCACATCTGGTCTGGTGCTTTATTTAGTGTATTTAGAGATTCTAGATAGAATACAAAGAAAAATTTGCATTGTTATCAGTCATGAGCTGGCATCTCAGTTTCAACCAATTTCCCACTGCTTCTCTGTGTTTTTTCTATAAATATTTTCATGGTAATTATTCTGAAGAGCATTCCTCTTTGGTAACTGGACTTTACTAATTTAAGCTTAGTACTAGATTATTATTAACTATTAGTATCTGCCAAAAATATTTTCACCTTTTAATTTCCTTTATTTCAAAATTTATTTCATGTACATATCTAAAGACAATCTATGACTCCACAATGTATATACGTATATATATGTATATACGTATATTGTTGTGCCCATAAAGAAATATATAAATAAAAAAAGAAATAATTATGCTGTCATGGTGTTGTGTCCATAAAAAAAATAAATAAAAATTAATTATAGTGTCAAAAATAGTTACAATAAAATAATTATAACAATTATAACTATCATTAATTTACTCATTCTAAACGAATGAGAATTGACCTCACTTTTCTCCTGTACACACGCAAACATGTGACATTCTCATTATCGGACAAGCAGTTCACACAGATTGGTCATTAACATGTACATCAATAAAAATTTCTTTTTTCCTTTTTCAGGCCATAAGAGTAACATTTACCTTTCAGGACTCAACAAATATATATATATTTTTCCAACTAAATTATCTGGGCATTTATATACGCACACATCTATAAAAAAATTATACGAGAAAGATTGATAACACTTTGTTTATTCTTTATCTTATCCTTGTGTCAGATTCCAATTCATATTTGATCCCAAATTCACAATTTTACTCAGTATTAATGTCCTACATATCTCCAACAAAACATAACAATCAGATAAGAAATAATACTTGTTTTGTTGTTTCCAT
>OZ010615.1:45927333-45949833 GCA_963932145.1 Acanthosepion lycidas | reverse complement strand
CTTTTATCGTATCTCTCTCCTTAATAGTGTCTTTATTTTTCTCCTATTCTCTCACACTCAGTAACCCCTTGTATTGGCTTTATTACCTTGCATAGGGTGAAGATTAAAAAAAAAAAAAAATGTCATTTTTTTTAATGTAGGCAGAAATTAAAATGAAAGAGAGTGTCTCTGACAAAGAGGGAGATGATAAATAATAAGGTCAGAAGTCATATGCCTAAAAAATTATGAACATCGGTAAATATGTAGTAACTTAAAAGTACTACATATTTTTGTGGTACAGTAACCAAAGGATTAAAAGTTTGTTATGGGTTATTGATATTATTGAGAAAAAAAAATTATAAAGAGCATTTTGCAATATAATACTCTCAAACACTGACCTTGGTTTTTAGCCTTAATATATAATTCGTCTTTGATCTGCTATTAGATTACATAAAAAAAAAAAACAATAAAAATAACAATTCATCTACTAAAGGTAAAAAATAAATCCACAATTGCTTATGTAGGTGATGATAGAGAATAAATAATATAGTGTCACGGCTGAATTATCAGAGGCTTTTTTTCCACCTGGTGACATTTGCTTCAAAAAGTGTGTCACTTTGAAGACTTGTTGGTAATGGGTCAGATAAAGACATTCCAGGATGACATTAAGCAGAAAGAAAACTTAATATTTATGAAAGGAATAAAGATGAAAGAGAAAAAAACTGAAATAAAAGACACAAAAATGAAGCTTGTACTACTAATAATTAAAGCATTGACACACACACACACACACATTTATATATATATATATATATATATATATATATATATATATATATATATATATATATATATATATAAAAGTTCTGATATGAATAAAATATACCTGCAAAAGACAATATAAATAAAGACAAAGGAAAACTTTACCAACACTTTTTGTCCTGATAGACTTTATGATGCTAAATGTGGAGATTTTGCAACTTATATTTATAAACAGAAACAGACTGGAAACAAAATATTGTTAAATTGGAAAATTTAATGTTTTTCTTCCAGTTTATTTCTGTTTATAAGAGTTGCAAAAAAAAAAAAAAAAAAAAAAAAAATGTCTTGTAAATTCTAACACGTCCAAAACAAGACTTCTTTCAATTAATCACCATAGAAAACCATTCCTACCTTCTATCAGTATGGCTGATGTTAGCCCCCGGGAAAGCAAAAAAAAAAAACTATTATGTAAATTTTTGTAACTTTGTATAATATTTATGCATTACACCCTAATCTTTAGTCGGTAAAACTTTCATTGCTAATCATGCATTACCTTTTAAGTAATACACATATTTATGTCTTTGTTGTTTCCCTTCCTTATATTATGGCTGCTACTGTAAATAAAATACAAAGAAGAAACTGTATCAGCCATGACCTGGCATCTTGGCTTCAGTTATTTTCTCAATGTCATAACATAGCTTCCCTGTGCCTTTTTTTATAAATATTTTAACGGTAATTGTTCTGAAGAGCTTTCCTCTTTGGTAACTGGACTTTAAGCTCAGTATTAGATTATTATTAAATATTAGGATCTACCAAAATTTTGTTCACTTTTTACAGAACTTTATTTCAAAGTTTATTTCATGTACACATCTAAAGACAATCTATGACTCCGTGATGTATAAATGAATATATATGTATATTTTTAAGACATTTTTATGTTTATACATTCTTTTTATAGATACAAATATTTAAGTAAATGCTCTGTTTATATAAATATTTGTATCTATAAAAAGAATGTTTAAACATAAAAATGTCTTAAAAATAATTGTCGGACTTTGTCCATTTCATAATGTGTATATATGCATATACATATATTGTTGTGTCCATAAAGAAATACATGAATACTCTCATCGTACCATGTCCATAAAAAAATAAAAATTAATTATAGTGTCAAAAAAAAAAATAAAAATAACAATTATGATGATCATTAATTCATTCTTTCTAAACCAATGACAATCAACCCCACTTTTCCCCTTTTCACACACAAACACTAGACATTCTCACTTATCATGGTAAAAAAAAAAAAAAAAAAAATAATCTCTGCATTTATGTTGATAAAGTCCCTTAGAGGACAAAATGCATTAGTAAAGTTTTATTTTTAGTCTCTCTTATATATATATATATATATATATGTATGTGTGATAATGTAACAATATAAATTCTTATATATCAAGAACAATGTTTGGGGAAAGTGAAAAAAGATTATATATAACACAATTTGTTCTTTAGGACCTTATCAGAGTAAATTTGTTTATGTTGATGTGACTACAAATGAGTAACGCTGGGAATTTTGTAATTTAAAAATAATTTTTTTTATATGTTTTAGGTATATATAATCTAGGCGATTTCATTTAGATTCTTTTTGTTTTTGTGTTCATCACTTTTGTTATCTTATATATATATATATATATATATATATATTTGTTTATTATAATTTTGTAGGCTTATAGTCACATGTTGAAACACTGTTTCTTGTATGTTCACTGAAGTAAAACAATGCCAAAGTTAATTTGAAAGACTTGTATCAGTAAATTATTATTCTCTCTAACAAAAATTCTAAATTACTTTCTGGTATTATGTAATCTGAAAACGGTTGATAAGCCATAAAAAACAAATCAGTCAAGAAATGTGTCAATGATATGTGCATGTGATAATGCCATCAAAACACAAGAGGCCAATGGAAGTGAAAGAGAAGGAAAAGTCTTTAGAAAGAGCTGGAAATCCAGTCCTAAACAGGAAACAATGCATAAACCTCTAGTCATGTTCAAAAGACTGGGGAGGAGTTTGAACTGGATGATAAGCAAACCTATCTACTCCTATCAAGTCAATAGTAAATAAAAATTCAAAGTTTTAGGTGGAGACGTTAGAAATATAGAGTTGAAGTAGATTTTAGGTGCCGGAAATCCAATCCTAAACAGGGAACAAGGCATAAACCTCTACACCTTTTAAAAAGACTGGGGAGGAGTGTGAACTGGATGATTGATGAACTTATCTATTCCAATTGAAGAAGAAAATAAATAGTAAATAAAATTTCAGAGCTTAAGCAGAGATGTTAGAAGTCAGTCAGTTATGTGCCATGCGTGATACACACTTAGGCGATCATGTATCTTTCGATACATGATTGACGAGGCAGATTTTTTTCTGCAGTAGGTTGCCATTTCCTTCTGCAGTAGACCAGTTGCCATCCAAGGATATAGAACCAGGTCTGTCCTGTTATTTACCCATAGCTGGGGGGTGCAAAGAAGAGGATTCATATCTTTCTCAAGGGTATTAGCACATAGGTGAATGTCATGGATTCGACTGGAATACGAACTCAGATTCCTCAACCCAAGCTGCTATGCACTACTCTACCATACATTTGAAACAGACTAAACAGGAAACAATGGATAAACCTCTACTCCTGTTAAAAAGACTGGGGAGGTGTGTCAACCAGACACTAGGCAAGCCTATCTACTTCTATTAAAATAAATGAAATGAATAAAGAAAGGGAAAAATAAACAAAAATTTACTTGCACTGTATTTAAACGGAAGTAAAGTGCAGAATCTAGAGTTAATCTTTGAATTTGCTTATTATGTTTGCCATTCAGTAGGCTACTGTTTTGTCTAAACATTTAGAAATAAATCAGAAACGTTTACAAATATTGCAAAAGTGAAATTAAAGCTATCTGAAGCTGGTTGACATAAATCCACTACATGTGTAGCATGACTGAAATAGCAGTCAGCTTGGATACCAAGTGAGGAGAGTGGCTGTACAAAGAAAGAAAACTCGGGAATTTGCCCAGTGTAATATTCATAGAAGCGTCCATTCAAAAATAAATTCAGTACGAGATTGGCAGTTAGGTCTCATCATTTTACAGTGGCAGTGTCTAGATGTAATTGTAAATTTTATGCTAATAGTTTTTTCTTTTGCACTTCTCGCCTGTGGAACTCTCTTCTGGCTTCTTGCTTCCAAGTCAACTTTGATCTACAAAAACTTAAATGCAGTATCAATCGATATTTTTTTAATTCCTGTTCTTTTATTGTTCTCTCTCATTAGTAATTTTTTTCTTCTTTCACACTCAGTGACCCCTTGCATTTTAGTGGCTTTATTGTCTTGCTTGGGATGAAATGATAAAAAATAAAAAAAAATAAAAATGAATGCATGCCTTTCTCAACATGGAAGACTGAGACTATACAATATTCATCCTTGTCCTCATTTGGCCTTAAAAATTCTGTCAAAAAAAAAAAAAAAAAAAAAAAAAAAAAAAAAAAATCCAGTTGGTAGTTTTGCTTAACCTTTAACACGCTACATTATTTCCTACTTTCCTTTCCACTGCATTGTTTTTTCAAAGTTCGTCTAATTCACTACTTAATTTCAGTCATGGTCATTTTCTGTTGCCATAGCAGGATATGACAACACAGCTACAAAATTCAAACACACTAATATTCACTTATCTGAGTCACTTGGAGTAGAGAAAATTTTTAATTTGCAAACAAAATCACCTCCAGAATGTTAAAGGTTAACAGAGAACCCAACCAAATTGGTGTAAATGATTGCTTTTACTTATATGGAGGCTACACATCAAAGCCACTAACATAAACAAAATTGTGTAAATGATTTTCGACACTAAATTTTGATAGGGTCAATATGCTGGCTATCTTCCAGCTCATATAATGCTACATTTCTTCAAGTAATATGTTCATTTGGAGGCTACGGACCTCAACTACTCATCATGGGTGAGGAGCATCATGAAGGTCTGTAAATAGTTTAAAGCATTGTCCCTAAACAAAAGTACAGGCAGGGAATGGCTGATTTCATCCTTTTCCACATCCAATAAGCTGCAGTGGTCTATACACAGAACCTTCTAATGGAGTAGTGATATATGGCCTGATGATTGCGGTTGAGATATGACACTGACAGTCATTATGCAGAGTTAATTTTTGTGTCCATGAACTACCTACAAATATCTTCATTATTGAGCATTCTTTTCCCACAAACATAACATTAAACAAATGATATATATATATATATATATATATATATATATATATAACCTAAAACTTTTATCCAGATGCAGTCTCCAATAAAACCGACAATACTGAAAAAAGAAATAGAAAACTTACCTACTCAGTAAAGTGCTCAAAGCCCAGATTGCCTAGACCAAGCAAAAATGCTTAGCAACATTAAATCCTATGAAAGGATGGCTCTAGGCATAACTTGAGTTTCATGCTCAAATGATCTTCAGATGACTAGAACAGAAATGGAAGAAGGGAGCGGCAGGATTCACAGGTTATATAAAGCCCGTCCCTTCCTTTTTCCATATCTGTTCAAGTTGTCTGCAGATCACATAAGCATGAAACTATATATCTCATCCCTCGTCCCCATTTGACCTTAAAAATTCTGTTAAAATTTCTTGCGCAGAGGTTGAATGAGGCTATCTTGAAGGAATGAAGCATTTTAAGATTACTCCATGTCAAATATGAACACAGATTGTATTACAAGTTTTATTTTGTACGAAAAGAACTTGCAATGAAATTGGGTGTGTTTCAAAATCAGTAAGAACGGAAAAAAAAAATACTAGTATTCTATTTCTAATTTTGTACTAATCTGTTTTTGTTTATTTGTGTTGTCATAATATTCGAGTCGTTGTGCCTTATAGCTTTCTGCCCCCCCACCCTGTATATTTTGGTAGATCAACCCTTGAGGGTGAGGGGTATGCACTTCAATTCCAATCCCAGTTATATCAGTTATATTCACTGCCACTACTTGTGTGTTCATGGAACTGGATTCATGATGGGAGAGTGGACAAAAAAAAAAAAGCAGCCCCCTCCTGCAACAGCCCACTTCAGATTAAGGTCTGATATACCAAAATATAACAGACCCCTTAGGAAGGCCAGCAGGCAGAGCAGCAGAATGGTTGTGATAAAAAATAAATAACCCCCACCAACATCCAGACACCAAAAAATGTGGAAATTAGGTCAACTAATACAAAATACAATCATGACAATATCTTACCTAGGGGAAAAAAATAAAAATATTTTTACCTATAACTGACATTTGTCTTATGTACTAAATTCTTTTTTCAGGAACGGATGATCATAGCTCTCCACAACTTCCTTTTAGGAAGCTTTTCTTGCAGATTTGTCTTCTTAATTCCTGTTCTTTTATTTTTCTCTCTCTTTAATGTCTTCTTTTTCAAATATTCTCTCATACACAGTAATCACTTGCATCTTAGTGGCTTTATTGCCTTACTTGGGGTGGAGGAATGATTAAAATAAAAAAAAAAACAAAAAAAAAACGGAAGATTATTGCTAGCAAGTTTCATCTTCATTAAGTACTCTATAAACATGTCTTTATGCCAAAACCAAGATAAAGCTAATCTACTTGACCATTACTGCTGAATAGCGAGTTTGATCCTGACTGGGTGCCCAACAGTTGGGACCTTGTGCCAGACTAAATTAAACAGGATCTTGGTGTTAAATTAGGATTAGAAAACTAATTTGGTTGACTATTACAGTTGAGTAGTGAGTATGATCCTCACTGGGCACCCTGTGTGAAGCTAGGCTCAGCTTAGTAAATGACAATAGGGGTCCAATTTTTTTTTTTTTTTTAAACAGTATCATCCCATAAAGCCACAAAGACACAAAAGATTACAGGGTGTGGAAGAATTAGAAACAGAAACATGAGAAAATGAGCAGGAAGAGGAAAGAGTAATCAGGAGGACAGCAGATAGTGATTGATATTGCATTTTTTAAATTTTTGCAGAAATTTTTGGCTGGAATGTAACCCACTCCATGTTGGTCTTCAAGTTCCTCCTGACCACCATTGTTACCATCTAGCTGAGCCCCTCACTCGTTAATGTGTTACTGATTGATCACTGGTATCATGTTGATGAGCAGGGTTCCACTTGATCTAGCTGGCATTTGTCACCTTCATGGTCCTCCACTTCACTGCCAAGTGTTTTTGATCACAGAGGGTGAGAAAAATCAATGATGAAGTAAACTAAAGCAATGATCATCAAAGTGTGTATCATGCATGGCACTTAACTGATTGATAGAGATCAAAGACAAACATAATTACCTTAAAAATCAACATAAATAATTTTGGGTGCCACTATAGTATGATATCTACTAATCATTTTCTACTATAGAATGATATCTACTATTCATTTTCTACTATAGAATGATATCTACCATTCATTTTCTACTATAATATGATATCTACCATTCATTTTCTACAATAGTATGATATCTACTATTCATTTCTACTATAATATGATACCTACCATTCTTTTTCTACTATAATATGATATCTACTATTCATTTTCTACTTTCTATATGATATCTACTGTTCATTTTCTACTATAATATGATATCTACCATTCATTTTCTACTATAATATATCTACCATTCATTTTCTACAATAGTATGATATCTACCATTCATTTTCTACTATAATATGATATCTACCATTCATTTTCTACTATAATATGATATCTACCATTCAGTTTCTACTATAATATGATATCTACCATTCAGTTTCTACTATAATATGATATCTACCATTCATTTTCTACAATAGTATGATATCTACTATTCATTTCTACTATAGTATGGTATCTACCATTCATTTTCTGCTATGGTATGATATTTAAGGAAGTATGAAATGGTTAGGTTTAAAGGCAGTGAATAGTGAACTGGTTATGTATTAAAAATCGTTAGCAATTTTTTATACAAAAAAATCAAAAAATCATAAAATAGTGATTTTAATGTTTGTAAACTGATTTGATGTCATAAAAAAAAAAAAAAACAAAAAAAAAAAACAAAAAAAAAAAAAAACAATGAACAGGTCATCATTTTTCCTGTCCTGAGCATTTTCCAGCAATAATGAGTGCATCGTCATTTACGGTAGGTCGCAAATGCCTCAGTAGATATCCTATAGTAGCACCCAATTTTGGTTTCTACCTAGGTCTGAACCCTAACCACTGGGACCAGAGAGAATTATGCTATGATCGCAGACATAGACCAGGCCACCTGTGGACTTGTGATAATAGCAAGAATCTAGACTTACCAGTCGCTTCACAACCGGGACATGGCTAACCAACCCTTTTATATCTGGTGCAAGATGAAATATAGGCAACAAGAATCCTTTTACTTAAGTTTATGTCAGCTGTTAAAAATATCAGAAATGTCAAAATACTAATACATAAAACATATTTAATAAATTTTAAAATACTATTATGTATACTACACACACACATATATATATATTGTAAAATCATCGAAACAAAAATATTAGCGTAATAAAGTATGATCAGATGTTCTTATTTCAAATTCCTGCCGACAATGCCATTGTGTGTCGTTTTCCACTCCAACATCAATTTTGAATTCAGACTTGTTTACATCTGTGCTCTGCCATTAACGTTCTTTCAGTTACAGTTCAATTGTGATTTAGAATACATTTTTGCCCATGACTTCAAAGAGAAGTCTCAGTACAAGTGCTAATGCTAAGCATAATATCATTGGAAGATAAGGTGGAAATTAACCATTTTATTCAGAATACTGTATGTACATATAAATACTGTAATAGGCAATGTGGAGTGATTATTTGCAGTTTATAGTGTAGTTAATTTGACTTAAGTCATTTTTCAAGCATAGTTGTGGCCTCTGGAACCAATTAATGATTAAGAATAATGTATACTTGTATTGTTTAGTAAATTATTTGTGATGGTAAAACAAACTTTTTGCTCAGTAAACAGAGGATTAAAGTGCAATTTTGAGAAACATTTCATTAATTAATTTACATTTAATTAGATTTTGAAGTTTTTTTTTTTAACATGACCAATGGATTATATTCAGTGCTGCGTTGAAGACAATTTTCACACTAAAGTTTTTCATACTTATACGCCCAATTTTGAATATCATTTTTCATTTCAAGTTTTGCCCTATACATTCTTGAGTTTCCCCCCAAGGTTAATGTTATCTGATAAAGTATATAGACATAATAAGTGAAATTTTCATAAAAGTTAATTGTTTTCTTTACACATTTTAAAAAATTACTTAAATCAAGTTATCAAAAGAATGTAGAAACATCGTCTTTAAAAAGTTTAATGCCTGCTTATGCTTGCGGTTATAATATAAGTAATGCTTTGGAAATTTTCCATGATGCCTATATTACTTAGTCTGAAGACTGATTCCAAACAACTTATTTTTCTTACCTCTGACCTGGAGCTCTTTATAGTTATGGACTAGTTCATATAGTCACCGGGGGTGTACTATTTACTCCACAACAAAAGTGTTGCCAATAATAAAGAGAAAACTAGGCAAATGTATCAACTATTATGTGACAGAAGTATTTTTTAACCAGTTACTTAAGGCAGGACTCAAACCCAGACCTTAAAAAAATCTTATTGGAATTATTTCATTCATCACAATCTTATGCTAATAAAATCTTATTTCAACCCACCCAGACAATTTGTTATAATCTGTGCCCGAGTTGAGTGGGGTGGAGAAAAGTAAAATTCTTCAGATTCACAAAAATATTGCATTTTCAGATAAATTCATTCCTTTCCCCCCTTTTATTTTAATCCGATTATTCATCAACAATTTTATCAAATCCATCAATAATATAAAACAATAAATAGATGTTGTAGAGAACGAATAAAGCTACAAAAAACCCATAAAGGACGATGGTAAGTAGTTTGCATGTTGATTCACTGAAATAACACCGAGAGAGAAAAAAAAGAAAGAAAGAAAATTTTTTATCTGTGAACCCAATATTTTTATACTCTTCAAGCGCATTTAAAGTCAATAAAATATTTTTTAGAATACTATGAAACAAATTTCAAAATGATGAACAATGTCTTTACCTTTCAATTCCTTCAGTTAAAATATCCTGTTTATTTCATCGTGTATATGTTTAATATAGGTTTCTGTAGACTTTCAGTAGTGTATAGGGCCACAGCCACAACACACCAGGTGTTGCTACTCTGTATTCATACCATCTTCCAAGAGGATCATTCCTTGACCACTACAATCTTAACCTTTTAAAGTCTAGGGTTAACCACTATCTTCTTCACCTATCTACATAAATTATGTCTCTTACTCTGTAATGATCTACCTCGAGAGGCTCTTAAGCCTTGTACAAACTGAACATCATTGTATAAAAAAAGCAATTTTTTTATGAGGTAGAGTTTCGAGTTCCTGCATAAACAGTTTTGAAATCAGGGTTCAACCTAGGCTCGAACTTGATACAGCAAAAATATCAGATCAAAATTCAGCTGTATTAAGTTCTGAACTTGGTTTCAGTTGACAAATAAATTCTACTCCTTGATCGGCCAAAAGAAATTGCATATTCATGTTTGAATCTGTTTTTATACTAAGGCGGCTGTTGGAAAGTTCTCAGCCTGACCGAATTCCCAAAGTCTGACATGATTTTGAGGCATGAGGAACGGCTTCTTGGCTTGGTCTAAAACTTTTCAGTACAACTTCCTGATACAATAATATGGATTTTGTTATACATTGCTGAAATATCACTGGAATATTCAAAGATCCTCTTTTTATCTGCATTTTACTTATAAACTGAAGAGGGATTGTTTATATACATATTGTAACATACCTACGGACAATAATGGGTATGTCCCCATTCAAATAAATACAGTAGTAAATACTGTATGTTGGTCTGCAGTTGGAAATTCATTGTGGAATTCACTTGACTCACTTCTAGCAGTTGACTACTACTTCTACGCATCACTGGTGAATCTTATAGGTGTTGTTCTTGTCCTAAGTATTATCATTCATTACCAACCTTTGTGTGATTATTCTATTCAGTAACCTTCCCTAGGTTACAACACCTATATAACAATTTCAAAAATTCAATATAGATGCATTTGAACTTGTTCATGTTGATCTGTAAGTCCTTATGCATTGACAAGTCTGTGAGTGTCTCTTTATTATATATATCTATATATATATATATATATATATATATTTTACCTCCACAGATTAAATATGAATTTGTTGAAAGAAGAAAGAATTGACTTTTTTTTGGGGGGTATACTAAAGGAAAAGGTGTACTCAATGAAAATCACAGATGCAACACACTTGATTGAATGCATAAAGAGTGAATGTGCTAAAATTGACTGCAATGTGGAGTTATTGCATTGAGTTCACGTGAATCTTGCAAAGCACATCAACCTTTGCATCACGAATGGTGGAAATCATATTGAAGACATTATTTGTTAATATTCCAATTCAATAAAATGTTGTTGAAAATTTAATTTCTTGAAAATATGCATTTTTGCCTGTATGTCCAGACTTTAGGGATATCTTGTATAAAAGTGCAAAATACCCAAAGTATTGGTAAAACTAAAACAAAGCCTACCAGTTGACCAAAGAAAGAAAAAATAAGAAAAATCTAATTATCACTTTTTAAAATCAATAAACATTACCAAAGAGTAAAGGTAGTTAAAAAAGCAGTGTCATGAGGCAAAACTGAACTTTTGAGACTCTAGCTTATTGCAGGCACAAAGGTTCATGTTTGTTCATCCAACAAAGGAGAACCTTGAATCAAATCACAACCAATTTCAACACTGAGATAGATCAACTACTCAGCCAATGCATTGTACTGCATGTGCAGCCTTCTATGTATTTTTAAAGTCATTGACTAACAAAAGATGTCATTACTGACATCATGGAATCAGTTACCATCTCACATGGATGAAAGGACATTGGCATTGGACAGTGGAAAATTAGCTCATTCAGACGAGTCACATTTCTAGCTCTTTAGGGTGTGTGCCAGAGACCATATGAGACTATGGATCCAGCCAGTCAGTAGAGTCTTGTGTAAGCTGGTGGCGGCTCAGTGAGGTGTTTCCTGTTGGCGTTCACAAGAACTTTGAATGAAACTGGAGTAAATTTTGACAGGTGTGACATTCAAAGGTCTTGTTGCAGTGTGCCATGTTTCACGGTGTAGTGAGGGTTGATAATACAATCCACATTGAATGGGTGACATGAAACCATGGCTTAAGGAACACTTGACTGTTGCATATTCTAGAGAATATCTTGTTTTCTCTTGTTTTTTGAATTTTCACTCAGTACAAGGCGCAAGAGCCACTTAAGGTAGTGGGTCACTAAATGATCTTGGTGTATGGGTTGGGTGTTGTGGTGTAATGGATATTAGGTCAGAATGAGAAATCAGATATCCAAATTAATATTCCAGTTGAGTTTATTACATTCGCACAATTTGGGCACAAAATACCCCTGAATCCATCTATTCTAACCCCTAGCTCTGGGTTGATTAGCAGGACAGACTGGGTCCTAGAGCCTTGGTTGGCAACTAGACTATTTCAGAAAGAAATGGCAACCTACTAGGGAAAATTGTCTGCCTCATCAGTCATAAATTGAAAAAGGCATGAGTATATCATGTATGGCTCTTGACTGACTGACTTGTATGAGGGTAATAGAAAAAAGTAAGTGAAGTTATTTCAGAAAGATAACAGTTAACCTTAGAGGTTAAGATTATAGTAACCAGGAAAACATCCTCTCGGGAGTATGTTTCACAAAGTAGCAGTTCTTAGAAGCTGTCCAAGTGGAACTTCCTCCTTATTAATGGAATACGAAGGGAATGGGGATGATCGTTTTCAATGTATGTGGTATGGTAGGTCAAAGTTGTAAAAATTTGAACTGGTGGAACCAAGGAATGTAGCTTGTTAGAAGATTTTCTATGGAAATATCAATAGAGTAACAAGACGCTTGTGATATTTTCTCTGTGGGAAAGTGATTGTAGGGTGAAAAATATTTCATCACCTACAAGGACATGTAGACATGTTTGAACTCGATCAATACTGGTAAGTGGAGACTGGACAGCTCCTGTCCAGACATGGCAACAATACTCCATTTTTGGTTTGATCTGTTACTCGTAGATAAGATACCACACTCCATATGTGTCTACCAATAGAAGACAACAATTTGGCTTTCCCTCCCAATGTACTGATGATGGGGGTGGATATGCTGATGACAGGTGTTCATAGTTGGGATAAGAATGTTCTTGAACAGAAAATCAATATCCTCTATCAAGTGTTCAAAGAAGTGGAACTTAAGATAAACCTCTCCAAAGCAGAAACTATGATTTAGAATTAGGATGAAAGTAGAGATGGCACCGACTGTGAATCCATCATAAAAATACGCGATGTGGAATTAGTAAACACTTCTGAACACCCTATCAACTGGGGCTTCAGAATACAGCAAACACAACTCTGAAGATGGGTAAGAACTCCCTCCTCAATGGGGGCGTCCTGGGTATGACAATAAACTACATCCAGCAACAAGGCCTCTGATCAGGAGGTTTTGAGGAGCATGGCACCACCTCTTAATTTGTTGCTGTTCCCAGGTCCATCCTGACTCTGGGTATTAGCATCTATGGGTAAATAGTTAACTCCCAAACTGGGGTCAAAACACTATGAAAGTGTAAAAAGTAAGCTTCTATAGTAAAAATACCAGCAATACATTTTTGCAAAAATTTTTTTTACCAGCAATACATTTAAAAAAAAAAAAAACCTGATTTACAAATGGATATCTTACAAAGAATACATATTCTATTCAGAGAAACCTATTGTAAAAATCTTGTTGGCATTAAATAACCCATTCAGGTGTTGATATGTCATAAAACAAAACAAACCAAACACTTCAGATACTTGGAGTATTGATCAGCTATAACAAATCAAGTATAGTAGAAAAAGAAATTGAACATAGAACAGTCTGTGCTGGAGGTAGTTTTGTCCAACACTACAAGTTGCTATGAAACCAAAACATCAACCTGAAAACTCAAGTCATGTTCTTAAATAACCTTGCCAGGTTGAGACTTTCATATCAAGCATGGTGCTAAACCTGTTCAGAAATATCTAAACTGTCAGAAGTATAAAACTGCTTCCTAAGATCAATGGTGAAAAAAGGCTTTGAGCGACTGAAGCCTGAGGGTGTTGGCAAAGATCCTCTTTCTTTGAACATTGTGGATGGGCGCTACAGAATCACAGACAAAGAAATGCACCAAATAACAGAAACCCCATCACTTGAGGACAACCAACAGCGGCAAGAATTGAAATCAAGAGAAAATAATGACATAATTAAGATACTAACATTCCACACCACTTCAAATTGAAGGTTAGGAAGTTTTGTGATGCTGGACGGCTTCGCTTGTCATTTTTGCTATGTCAAGTGAAAGTTTGTTATCACTTCCAAAAATGCTTGTTATATTCAAGACTAGATGCCGGTACAAGTAGTAATGCCTTCCCATAATATCCGCACCAGTAATACTTGTTTAAGTAGTAATCGCCAAATAGTATAATGATCAGAAGAGAAGTGTAATCCGTATAGTAGTAGAGTAGAGAGAGAATGTGATTGCTATAGTGGATAGACTAGAAGAGTGAACAGTGATCGTATTGTCATCATGCTACTTCCTATTTATTCACTTCCTTTATGATCATGTGATCTACTTAATGATGGCATCACCCATGTTGCTCACTGGCAATCAAGGTTCAAACCACAGTGTTGGCAACAACACTTACTCTTATACAACAAGAAGGAACACCCCCACCCCATACTGGAAAGAGCAATAAAAGCTACTCTACTTGAGAAACCTGTTTTTCTAAAAAAGTGTTTTAAGAGAAAGATTTTATAAATTTCAACAAAAAGCAGTACTGGCCGCTTGGTCATTGAATAAACAAATGTTTCCTTGTAGGGAAACAGTTAATATTACCATAGCAGGAGAAGTTCAGTATTTATTAGAGTGGTATGAGAAACTAAACATTTTTCCAGCATCTTTAGCAGTGGAACATATCTATGAATTCCATTTGAGATCTGGAGTAAACTTGAGACCCAATAGATATTGAAAGCCCCATTTTGAGTGCAACCATCCACCATTATAGAATGAGCTGACCATTTTTCCAGCATCTTTTATCAATGTATTGTATCTATTACTTCCACTTGGGATCTTGGGTAAGCTTTAGTCTGAAAAAGCATTCAAGACAGTGAGGCTCCTTGAAAGATCAACTGTTCATCATTATCAGTAAAAATTCAGGATTCGTTTGGTGATGGTGGAATCTTGCTAGTTTGGTTTTAGAGACATGGCAGCGGAATAGGAATTCGGATTTTATGCAACCATGATGTAATTTGGATTCTGAGAATTTGAATTTTAAAATACCTACCGCAGTAAAGAAAATGTGGAATGCAGGTTTGGTTTGGTTTATTTTGTTTTACGGCATATCAACCTCAATGGGTTATTTAATGCTAACAACATTTTTAGGAAAGATTCGTATGAATAGAATATGTATTCTTTGGTTTAGATTGGTTTGGTTTATTTTATTTTACGGCATATCAACCTCAATGGGTTATTTAATGCTAACAAAAATTTTTATTGCTGGTAATATTTTGTTTTGTCAAGAATCTGTTTCTGGTAATATATTTCCTTCAAAATTGTATTGCTGGTAATAATTTTTTCAAAAAAGTATTGCTGGTAATAGTTAGCTATTTGCCCATAGCTGGGACCCTAACAGATGCTACCACCCCAGGTCAGGGTGGACCTGGGAATACCAGCAATTAAGAGTTGGTTCCACACTCCTCAAAACCTCCTGATCAGAGGCTTTGCTGCTGGATGTATTTATCCAGGATGCGGACATAGTTTAACGTCTTACCCAGGACAGTGGGATGCAAGTTCAATCTCTATTGGAGGGCACATTGTCTTTACTAAGATATCTCGAATGAACAGGCTGATAGACAAAATTATGAGCCCTAGGAATTTCAATTATCTCTTTCTGATGTTAAGTATAACTGTACTTTTTGTGCACTTCATTGTGGTGTAGTGGTTAGCAAGCTTGTCTCACTAGATCATTTACAAATGAGTAGTGAGTTCAATCTTTACTAGATTCTCCATACTTACAACCTTGCGCTGGTAATATTACCAAGGTAATATTAGTAGTTTCTTTATAAGAAAACATTCGGCATTCATTGACTGAGAAGCCAGTGCTACACAAGTTACACTTTTCCTCACTCCCAGGACGGGATCAAAGTGTAGTATCTGTTCTCCTCATCTCTAATAGTAATGGTCATATTAGCCATTTCATTATAAGGAAATATTTGGTATTCATTGACCGAGGAGCCAGTGCTACTAGAGCTCCACTTTTCTTCACCCGCTGGTCACCATGATGGGATCAAAGTGTAGTACCTGTTCTCCTCATCTCTAATGGTAATAGTAATATTAACCGTTTCCTTATAAGGAAACATTTGACATTCACTGAAGAGCAGCCAATGTTGCCCTTAGTTGAAAACTTTTTTCAGTTTTCAATCATTTCAACTTAAGCAAGGCAATAAAGCCACTAACATGTATGCGGTTAGTGAGCATGAGGGAAAAGGAAAACATTATTAAGAGAAGACAATAAAAGAACGGGAATTAAAAAGACAGAAGATAACAATTGACATTACATTTAAAGTTTTTAAGATAAAGGTTGACTGGAAAGCAAGAAGCCAAAAATGAGTTCCACGAGTAAGAAGTGGAAGAGAAAAAAACTATTAGCATAGAACTTATGGTTACATCTCTAGCAATACTGCCTTTTTACACTCAGGAAGTCTAACTACCAAAGAGGAAAGCTCGTCAGAACAATTACCATGGAAATATGAAAACAATTTTTTATAGGGGGGGGGGTTCCTTCCTAACTTTTTGTTTGGTGTTGTGTGGAATATCGACATATCATTATTTTCTCTTTAAGTTACATATGCTATACATTTTAGACTAGAGTTGTGGCTGCTGCAAGTACTCAAGTGATGTGATTTCTATTATGAGGTACATAATGTCTGTATCTTATTCATAAAAGCAAAAGGTCTTCTAATTAAATAATGTCCTAGTTTTATCCCATTTTTTATTTTATAATTCATAACAGACTTTCTATAATTGAGGGTACGGTTTGACAAAATAAATAAATAAAATAAAAATAAAATAAATCTCTACAAAATAAGAACTTTTCGAAATTTCATAAAATTGCGTAAATAAGTGAGAGGTAACAGACGTAAAAATATATCAAGATTTTCGAAAAATAAACGTTTCTAAAAATAATTTAATTCATTTGTGAATAAATTCAGAAAGTTTCATAGAGATCTGATTTTTGCAAGAATTTAAAAATCAAGGCAAAATTCGTTCAAAGTTTCTGTACTAATTTACGGTATTAGTGACCTGTTGTTGACACATGAAAAACAAAAAAATTTAACCAAAATTTCGAAAGTTCTAGACAGAATTAAAAAAAATATAACTTAATAAGAAAAAATCTTTTGGTCTTTCCTTTTACTTAAATAATAATAGCAAAGATTTTGACAATAAAACTTTATCTTTATTAAGTTTGGGGCATTATGTTCATTTTTGAGCGAATCTTTGGAGGTGTCTCATGTACACATTTTCAAGCATTCTACATATATCCGTGTACATTTCAAGCATTCTACGAACCTCCGTGTACATTTCAAGCATTCTACGTATATCCGTGTACATTTCAAGCATTCTACGAACCTCCGTGTACATTTCAAGCATTCTACGTATATCCGTGTACATTTCAAGCATTCTACGTAATCCGTGTACATTTCAAGCATTCTACGTATATTCGTGTACATTTCAACAAGCATTTAATAAAAAAAGTAATTTAAAAAGACACCATGTACTGTAATTGTAATTCAATTTCAAACATTGTAGAAAAATTACACAGAATGATTCTATGTATTTTTGTAAAATATTTAATTCCCGATTTATAATCAACCACTTTTTCCATGTTCCATTCGGCAATTAGTCTAAAAACAACTGTAGCGCAAATTCTTTTAAAAAATAATAAAAGTAGTTTGCAATTGCCAAAAAAACAGTATATTTAACAACGAAAGAAAGAATTGAGACTTGAGAGTTTAATGCTTCAGAAGAGGCGTCTAAAAATACATCCTATTCCTCTAAATGGGCATGACATTTTTTTTTTTTTTTTTTTTTTTTTTTACTTACAGTACGACGTCTAATTGGGGGAAACTTGTAAGCTCGGACGAGATGACATTTTTAAAGAGTGCACACTGCACAGAAAGTTGAAAGTTTATAAAAAGTTCAAAGGTTCAACGCTTATCGATATCGAGAAATGACAATATCAAAATATAAATGGACCCTGACTTACCACAAGTTGTTTGGCACGTGGTTCTCCACCCCAGTCCATTTTTAAAAAAGAAACAGAATTAGTAGAAAAATCCAGAGACGCAGATTTGTGGGGAGGGAATTAAAAAAATAAGACGAAGAAAACAGACCAAAATATCACATTTGAAAAGTTTTGTTTTTTTTTGTCTCTAATAATTAGTTGTGTGGATCTCTACAGGATATTTAAAATTTGGTTTCTCAATAAAGAACGGGAGATGAGAACTCCATTCAAGTCAAAAACTGATGAGGATGTTACTGTTTTGGTGTAAATGGTAAAAATGTGTCAGAAAGAGGGCAACAATTTGTTTGTGTTAGTTACTCTGTCTCCTCTCTCTCGACATCCCAACTCTTTCTCCTCTCTCTCTCTCTCGACACCCCAACTCTCTTTCTCCTCTCTCTCGACACCCCAACTCTCTTTCTCCTCTCTCTCGACACCCCAACTATTTTCTCTCTCTCTCTTCTGTATTAAAAACACAGAAACGACATTCAAAGTTGTGAAGAGGGTGTGGCTCATCTGGTAAACTTCACACTACACAGCTTCGGGTTGGAAAATGACATCCTATGGCTACCGTGATGGGGAAAACATCACAGTTTTGGCTAGAAAAAAAAAAGTCACGATTAATTTATGGTGGTCGATAATAAAGTCATCTATTTTTGTCCGGTACTTCACGAGTTTATGGGTCCGCTTTGTTTGCAACAGAAATTCATTAAAAAATCGATCCAACCTCTAAAAAATGTTGTAAAATTACTTACCGCTCACCCCAACAAATTATAAATTTTAATTTAAAAAAAAACTTATATTTAAAAATTATTTTTAAATATAAGTTTTTTTTTTAGTTTTTTTTAAGTAAATTTTTGGCACTCTTTTGAAATTTTAATTTTAAATCAAAATTTGTTTAGCTTGCTTCGTAACAACTCCAAACCTCAGAATGAAAAATTACCAAAAATCAGGGAGTTCTTCACATTTCGTAAGTGCGGATGATATTATTCAAGGGACTTACAAGGAATTTTTTTTACAATTTAAAAAAAAAAAAAAAAAAAAAAAAAAGAAAAAGAAAAAAAAAATCTGTTTTTTTGGCTTGTTTATCGGGGTAAGCGCGAACGTGAACCCCACACTTAGAAATAGCGCATCCGAGTAGAGCCCACATTTGGGGGAATCGCAAACATCAACCGCCCAACCGGAGTGCAGTGGAAGGGCTACGCTCTGGGAGAATTTTGATCTGATTTTTTTTTTTTTTAAAATTCTAAAAAGTTAAAAAACAAAAGACAACTTTTCTAACAATTCTACATTGGCATATTCGTTCATAGGGAGTCCTAATAATCCCCTAAGAGCCAACTTTCTGTGAAAAATGCCTTACGGTGGGTGTTTTTTTTGTTTTTTTTTTTCAAGTTTGCACCAAAACATAAACAACTCACGGAGATCATATACGGAGATTGATTTTTAACCTCTTCCCGTTTTTATTGAAAGTGTCTTTTCAAACACGGACGAATAAACACATCCAAAACATAACGTTCAAAACCGAGCTACGTCTGAGCTTGAAACGAGTCCAATTGTCAACTCATACGTGTGGTAGAGGTGTTAGCCACCACCTGGGTACTTCAAACTGCCTCAATTTCTTATTTTAACCGAACAAATAAAAAAAAATTCGTCTGGAAATTTTTCCCCAAAATAATTGACAGGGAAAGTGTTTAAAAAAAAAGTCACCCTGACTTTATGTAAAGAAAGTCTCAATTTGAATAATAAGTTCCATAAATTTTGAATTTACTTATCAGACTGGGATTTTATCCACCTTTGGGATATTTTTGTCCTCAGTGTGCTAACCTTATCCTGTAACTTTTTTTTTTAGTTGGATTCCTTCATATGACTTTGTCCAAATATCAAGAAAATGCTAGCAATTTGTCTTTATTTACACTCTTTAATTACATGTGGACTATTATCCTCATCTTTGTCCTTATTATCACAACGTTTTGGCCATTGTGCCCTCCAGCCTTCATCAGATGCATGTCACACTGCGTAACCTACAGGGGATTGCGAATTGAAACATTTATTTAATCTATGGGGTAGACTGTCCTTGTTCCACTGTCCATGTCTAGGGATATCTTGTCTAGTTTTTATTTTTAGTACTGTTCAGTTATTGCTTGGCCATTTCCACCGAGTCCAAGTACACACTGCTTGGCCCAGGGACTGAACTTGCATGGGGCAACAGCCTAGTAGATTAAAGTGTTGTTCTTTTATGGAGTTTGGGGGTAACTGATGTTTCTCTTGTTCATGTCCCTAGGGCCACTTGAAGTAGAGGGTTACATAGTAAAAGGCACAGTTACTTTATAAGGAATATGTTGGAAAGATAATGGTTAACCCTAGAATTGAACAGGTTAAGACTGTAGTGATCAGGGAAGCAACGTCTTGGGAGTCGGTTCCACAAGGTAGTGATTCATGAGAAGCTGTTGCTTGAGTGGAACTTAGATCTCACCAATGGAATGCAAAGGGAATGATGGTGATTAACTACAACGTGCATGTGTCTTAGGGTTATATAAGAATAAAGTGTCGCTGCCAACACTCGTGTTTGAACATACGTTGCCAGTGAGCAAACACAGGCGATCCCGTTATTGAATTAAGTAGACCATGTGACCATAGAGGAAATGCATATATGTAGGAAGTAGCTGATGACTAACAATCGCCATTTCTATTCTATCCTCTATTACTATTCAGATCGCAATTTCTAGTCTATCCTCTATTACTATTTGGACTGCTATTCACTACTATATTCACTATACTGTTTCTCTATTCTTTCGAGCGAGTATTATTAAACAAGTACTAGTAGTGCGAGAGATATTCAAAGGCACCTGACACAAGTATTGTTCAATGGCATTACTATAGTTGTATCTACGATTACAAAGTCTCTACTACAACGAGTATTTGTTGACATCACAAAAGTGGCAATGAGTGTTCGTTGACATCACAAAACTTAGGCATAAAGGTTAAGACTGGCAGAACTAAAGAATGTAGTTCATCTGAACATTTTCCATGGAAATAGCGATAGAACAATAAGAGGCTTGTGACATTTTGTCTGTGAGAAAGGGGTTGTAGAGTGGAAAATGATTTATCACCTACAAGGATGTAGAGACAGTTTTGAACTCTATCGAGATTGGGAAATGAAGACTGGCTCGTTCCTATGGCAGCAGTACTCCATTTTCAGCCACGTCTGGCTCTCATAAAGGTAGAAGATAACAAAAGGAGTCAGTTACTTACTGGAGTGATAAAGAAAACTGACCATTTTTCCAGCATCTTTAGCAATGGATCAATAGACACTCAAGGCATGGGCATAAATTTGGTGACATAGTAATTGTGAGTTCAATCCCCAAAGATAAAAACATGGATTTAGCATTAACTTGTCGAGGGGAAACAGCACCCCAAGCTTTGTACTGCCCTACCCTTCACTGATGCCTTTACCCAGCCAATGTCTGCTTATCTTTCTTTTATCCATTTTTTTTTCTGATCCTTCCTCTTCCGGTGGGTGGAGGTGATAGGGTTTGGGGTTAGGGGCAGAATGGTTGAAAAAGTAAGGATGGTGTTGACATCAAAAGGAAAAGTTAACTGCAAAAGCCGATTACTCACAAAAGCAGATCCGTATGTGAGAATAATAGGGGGAAATAATAGAGCGATTAATGTATCAAGCATCTGCATGTCAATCTTGTTTGAACAAACATGAGATTGCAGCATTATCAAGAGAAACAATATTGCAAAAAGAGTAAAGCAACTGACATAGATACAAATGGAAAGGTTGCACAGTTTACCTATATATGTATAATTGTTAAACGGAATTTTTAATCCAACATTATTTTTTATTACTATAAATGTTATTTTTATTTGGTACATGTATTTGAGTTGTTATCCCTAATTTTCTTAAAAAGTGAAGTTAATACTAATGAGTGAGCAATGCCAGAAATTAATATTCTCCCAGGTTATACCCCACCCCATTATTATGTCCATGAGATATAACATCGTATTTGAGGGACAGAATGGCACAAAGGTAAAAGGAATGACAAATGTGTTTGGTTCTCTAAGAGAGTTTTATATCACTAAGTCATACACCATATTATATATAAAATATATATATATATATATATATATATATATATAATTATTTATTTTTAAAGAAAAAAAAAATTTATAACATAAATATGTTATAAAATCACTACAAAAATAGCCATTTTGTTTCAACACCTACGGTGTCTTATCAAGTGATGACGTTGAATGTAAAATAAATGGTTTTAAAAGTTTCAAATTAATTAATATT
>OZ010615.1:45814833-45924833 GCA_963932145.1 Acanthosepion lycidas | reverse complement strand
TTAAAATACAAACATACACATTTCGCAGTACAAACACACATAACTACACATAAATATATACATATATATACATACACATACAGAAAAATGAGTAACATTATGTAGTTATACCATACACATTCATATCGTCAGATTGACCATCAGGTAATAAAAGTTATAATCTATTCAACTTATAGCTACGTATCATTATCATTTAAAGTATACGACCCCTATAATAAGTTAAATTTATAACGGTGTTTACAATTAACCGTTAGTTCATATCTCTGATTTAAGAGATCAGCCTTGTTTTTAAATCTAATAATTTCAAACTTTTCGTTAAGACACAGGTAACACGGGGAATATAGGGATTTACATGTCCGGGATTTCTTAATCAATGTCCAATTAACCGTAGGTGTTTTGTTCTTTTCTTTTAGGTTCCAAAAGTACTTGGACAATGAAGTCATGTACCTATAGTCACAGTTATTGAAAGATTGCATATGCCCCCGCCAGCGTTCTTTGAATGTATTCATTGTGCTACCAATGTAAAACTTCTTTATATTTGGATTCTCAATAGTTGAGATAGTACTAAGATAGACTACAGAACGTATTCCACAGTTATTTTGTAGTGGACAATTACTCGGATACCTACAATTACATGAATTATTATTTGTGTCATTATATTTAGTATTACTGTCAGTAACCTTTTGAGTAATCGAGCTTTTTGAATCCCTATACTTGTTAAAGACTATGTTGTTATGTTTTTTAATGATTTTCTCTAGGTTATCTGCACAACTATAGCTTAATTTAAGTGTATTAGAATTAAATATTTTACTAAGTGGGTTAGTTTCAGTGTTAGGGAAATGTTTCTTGATTAGGTTTAGAAACATACGTCCTAATTTAGATTTAATCATTAAATTGAAAGGGGGAGTGAACCAGATGATCTTTCTAGATCTATTCTTATGGTTGTAGTTAACAGGGTTTTTATACTGAATATTGATATCTTTGTATCCACTATTTTTAAGTGCAGAATTATAAAAGTCACTATGTTTATTAAAAACATCTTTGTTAGAAGAGTTAGTGCTAATTCTAAATCCAATGGAAGAGGGTATATGTTTGATAACTGAAGGGGGATGGTTGGAATTTGGATGAACGTAAATCGGATTGGAATTAACCTTCACATATGGTTGGAAAGAGTTGTTAGCAAGGTTTAGGGTGACGTCTAGAAAATCTACTTGTTTAACATTAGTAGTGACTATTGTCCTAAGACCTAAATCCTTAAATACCCTTAAATACTCTGTATATTTATATATGTTTTTGGTCAAATGTCGTTGCATTTATGTGTATGTACGTATATATGTGTATTTATTACTATAGATAAGTATTTTTATGTAGATATTCATGTGTATGTATATTTCTGTATGTGTGTATGCATGTATGTATGTGTATGTATGTGTATATATATATATATGTATATATATGTGTGTGTGTATATGTTTGTATGTATGTATATATGTGTATATATGTATGTGTGTGTTTACTTATGTAGGTTTGCAGTTGTATATATGTATGTTGACACCTACTATATATGAAATTGTTTATGTGTACGTGTAGGTAGGGTAACTTGGGTATGTCATTACGGCCACATGAGTTAGGATATATGTGTGTATATATGTTTATTTTGTGTATTGCTGTGTATATATATATTTATTTGTAAATATGTGTACACATATTTGTGTGTATATTTGTGGGTACATATAGGTATATGTGTATGTATGTGTATGTGTACTTGATACCATGGAAATGTATACGTATGTATATGTTTATGTATGTATGTGTAGATGTTTCGGTGTGTATGTATGTATGTATATTTATGTATATGTGTGAGTATGTGTGTATGTGTATGTATATATGTATATGTATGTGTATGTGTATGTGTATATATATGTATATATGTGTGTATATGTATATGTGTGTATATATATATATATATATGTTTGTATGCGTATATATGTGTGTGTATGTGTGTGTGTGTATATATACTTATATGTATATGAGGTGGACATCGTAGCTACCGATGGGTGTTGAATTTAATGTCCGGTTTTTTTTTTTTTTTTTTTTTTTTTTTTTACATACACTATATTTTAATATATTAAATAATATTAATTTTGATCATTTTTATCTTTGTATATTTACTCGCTTAAATTAGATTTCAATAGGTTGTTAACATTCATGCAATGACATTTTCTGTCTTAAATATTTATCGGTTGGGGTATGCAACTGTCTGGGTCAATGTCTGTGGATGTGTGTGCATGTATTTATATGTATCTATGTGTATGGAAAGTGCATCCACTTTTAATTATGTATGTATGTACGTGTGTGTTGGTTTCCCTTCTCCCATTTTCCCCCCCTTTTTTTTTTTTTTTTTTTTTTTTTTTTTTTTTTCATGACAGACGGTGGAGATGTTCTCTGTCTTGTCCCCTTTTTTGTGTGTGTATATGTCTTGGTGCTTATGTATTAGAATCTGACTGCGTTTGTTTTACGCGTGAGTTTGGGACCCCATTTACACATCATGAGGATTAAAATGTATACATTGTAAAAAGACCGGATATTAAATATAGCTAAAGTAACTTCAATGAAAAAATAAATTGAATAACATATATATTTCTTCTTTTCTCCTCAGTAATTTTATAGTTGTAAACTTGATAGCGAATAAATGTTAAATTTTGGTTTTGTAATTAGCAGTTTTAAATTTTAATATTAAATTTTATCATATAATTTAGTAATTATTCGTTGGAATAAATTATTTTTTAATACTAAACATCTGAATAGATATTATAACATGACTTCGTTATCGAGCTTTTTGAATTTTCCTGTAATTGTGTTCTGATTGGTCTACCTAGCCTCTGTAACAACGTTTTCCCCTTACGTAGAATATTAATTAATTTGAAACTTTTAAAACCATTTATTTTACATTCAACGTCATCACTTGATAAGACACCGTAGGTGTTGAAACAAAATGGCTATTTTTGTAGTGATTTTATAACATATTTATGTTATAAATTTTTTTTTCTTTAAAAATAAATAATTATATCTGCTCTACTTTGTATTGAGCACTCTTTTAAGAATAGTAATTGTTGGTTATTGGAATTCATTCCATATACACCAATCATATACTTGTATATATATATATATATATATATATGAAAATTTCTCCGATTTAACCGGTTGGTTGGTTGGGTTTTATGGCATATCAACCACTGTGGGTCATTTAATGCCAAATTAAGGTGTGTGTGTGTGTATATATATATATAGATATATATATATATATATATATATATATATATATACATATACCTATACATATATTAAATATGTAGTACTATTAAACATATAGCTGGCAACATTAGTCTTTCAAAAACACATAGCTGGCAACATTGTTGTTTCAAAAACATACAGCTGGTAACATTGTTGTTTCAAAAACACATAGCTGGGAACATTATCTTTCCAAAAAACGTATAGCTGGCTACATTATTTTTCCGAAAACATTATCTGAAGCCTTGTTGTTGGACGTAGTTTATCGTCATACCCAGGACACAAAACATATAGCTGGCAACATTATTTTTTCCAAAAAACGTATAGCTGGCAACATTATTGTTTCAAAAACGTATATCTGGCAACATTATTTTTTCCCAAAAAACATATAGCTGGCAACATTATTTTTCTGAAAACATTATCTGAGGCCTTGTTGTTGGACGTAGTTTATCGTCATACCCAGGACTAATTTAACCAGTAGAGAAGACAACATTTATGAATAAAAATGACAATAGGAAAACTAGTAATTGCTGACACGTTTCGTCCAATATGGACTTTATCAAAGCAAAATACGAAATGAATTTAATTTAACAAGGTAACTAATAAAAACAAAAAACAAAAAAATACATCAACACAGATACAATGACAATATTCTCCACACATGACAAATACTGACTTTATTTTCAGTTAAAAATATGAAAATAGCGTTTCTCCACATTCCAGTTGCCAGGAACATTCTGTTTTTATTAGTTACCTTGTTCAATTAAATTCATTTCGTATTTTGCTTTGATAAAGTCCACATTGGATGAAATGCGTCAGCAATTACTAGTTTTCCTATTGTGATTTTTATTCATAAATATATATATATATATATATATATATATATATATATTTACATGTATCCCATGCAGAGAAAATATAACACATATCCACACAACAAGCAGAGTGAAAAGGGAATGGATGAAAAAGCAGAGAGTTTTATGTGTATTAATTCCCAATGGGAATGAGCTGCTGGAGGTGGGAGCAGATTTAGGTCCTATGAGGTCAAGGCAAGGGCCTTGCCAGTGCTAAAAATGAAACTGCTCAGTTTGACTCCTGGAAGCTGACTGACACTTTCATCACTGTATGAAGGGATGTCACTAAGTGGTCGTCATGTGACTTCATCTTGCCCAAAGAGAGATAATTGCCTTTTTTTATCCCTATAATGGCTTACATCAAGAAGTCCGACTATAGAAATATGTGCCTCCTGACAAGAATCAAACCTCTATTCCTTTTTACCATCAAGGAAACTGCTCTTATAGCTGAAATGTGCCATTACTAATTCACTGTGTCATGGGAAGCTACCATGATAAAACAAAACTAAAAATTTTGTTAGTTTTCATCACTGATGATTACGTAAAATATATTACGCAATTGTCAATGATGGCTTATGTTCCAGTTTATCATGACAAGAAAAAAAACTCACCCATCTCCACCCTCTGAGCTTACTTTTCTATTTAGTGTAGCGCTGATATTTAATTGGTTAATCAAGACATACCTATAAGTCTATTTTTAATCACGAGTTACCATCACCTGAAGAAGTAGAATCATAGTATTGAAACATGAAATCTTTTGTGTAGCAATTTCAACATGTAATTATCTCTAATAATAAAAATATATACATTTATTTGTGTGTGTGTGAACACACACACACATGCAGACAGAGACTTGTCAAAGTGTAGTACATACAGATTAACATGAACAATTCATATGCATCTAAACAATCCTCTCTTCAGTTAATGTGTTTTTATATGCAAAACGCAGATAAAAAGAGTAACTTTGACTATTCCAGTCAGACATTAACAACAATGTATAACAAAAGCCATATTATGTCTCAGGAAGGTATACTGAAAATTTTTAGGCTGAGCCAAGAAGCACTTCCTCCTGCTTCAAAAATTCTAATGTTTCGTCAGACTTTGGGAATTTTTCTGAGAACTTTCCAGTAGCTGCTTGGGTATAAAAATGAATTCAAACATGAATACGCAATTTGTTTTGACCCATCAAGTACAATCATTTGTCAACTGAAACCAAATTCAGAACTTAATAAAGTTACTAGCTGAATTTTGATCTGATATTTTTAATGTATCAGGTTCAAGTTATGTGATTAATAAAAAAAAAGCACTAGATTAAGTACATTGACAATCCTTGCAATAGAAGCTTTTTTCATCATTACGACTTATTGGAAAACATGGATCTTTGTGACAAAGGATTTTCTCATGATACCACTATTTTAACTACCTTCACTCCACAATAAAGTTTATTATTTTAAAAATTGATTAGAATTTTTAATAAAACCTAAATATATGGAAGTGAATTTATACAGTTTCTTTGTTCTTAAGAATTAACAACAAAAATAATAAACACAATTTATTTATTGGAACGGTTGACAAAACATCAGCTAAATGCCAATTGATTCAAGCTTTATAAAATGGTAAAGAAGAAGGATTTCCTTCTGGTTGGTTCACATATTTTAAAAATTTAGTAAATGTTTATAAATTTATGAATAAAAATTGTTTTCATATTTCTTTCTTTATAAATTGGTAAATGATAAATATTGCATTGCATTAATTCTAACTGTATTAGTTTGTTTTTTTAGAATGTTGTGAATATACAGATATTTTTGTAAATAAAGTTTCTAATAAATAGTGTTTAAACTTTTTGTTCTCAATTCTCAAGAACAACAAAAAAAAATTGTAAATTTACTTTCATCATATGTTTAAGTTTTATTACAATTTTAATTTTCCCTTTTTAAAATAAACATTGCTGAAGAGTGAAGGTAGTTAAAAAAAATACAGGTGTCAAGCAGGAGATACATTTTTTTGACACTCTATCTTATTGCTTAAGAAAGAGATAAAAATATATATATATATATATATATACACCCCCCCCCCGCCAATGGTAACTGGTAGGGATAATTCCAAGGAGGACATTAATCCAAAGAGCACTCAATATAAGTAACAACTTACATTGAGTGCTCTTTCGATTAAAGGAGAAATATAATAAAAAAAACCTTCTGTCTGAAGAGATGAATATTTAAATGTATTCATGAAATAAATTATAACCAAAATGGACTTTGAAGGATTCTCTTTATTTATTACTATTATATATTACACAACAAAATCCAAAATTGCCTCATATGGAGATAGATCATTTCAACCAACGCAAAGTATGTTAGTCTTATTCAACCCTAGTGTGTGGATTCTATAACAACAAATTTATTACCTGTACTATATATATATATATATATATATATATATATATATATATATATATTAGATAGATTGATAGATAAATTGCATTTTATATATTATGGATTAATTTTTACATTTCAAATGAAATTCTTCTCTGGACAGATTGTTATTGTTCTTCTATATACTGTATTCTTTCAGGCCACTGGCAATAATGGCTTTCCATGATTTCTTGTCCTTTGTAGCTCTTAATAAATGTTGTGTTTTTGTTATCTCTCCTAAACACTGTTCTGCCATCTATTTACTCAAGCTCACTAAGTATGTTATGCATTGTTTTCCTTTGTCCCACTTGCCTTCAATGTGACACTATTTAGCTATAAACTAATTAGCCATAAAAATTGAATGAGAAAATGCTGAAAACAGAAGTGTTAAGAGATATAATGAGGGATATACCGATCAATATAAGATTTTATTTTTTCAAAATGTCTACTCTTCTCAAGAAATGGAAGAATTGCATCAGCAATAATTTTACAAAAAGGCAATGTGGCGATATCTGACAGTTGATTGATGATAGTCGTTAAAAGTGCTGGTTAAGAAAACACAAAATAATCAGAAACAATAAAGATGCGATCTATTGTTCGAGAGTGCATAGATATTGTGTAAACAGGTAATATGGCTGTGGAAATGGCCAGATGAGAGGGCCGTGTGTTAATTGTAAGAATTTGGCAGAGCACAAAAAGGGTTTGCGGATACAAAGTTCCAGCTGATAATTCTAACTGCCCATGATCTGGGAACAGGATGAGAAATCCTGAATAAGCAGAGGTGTCAAAGAGTTAATTAATGAAGCAAGCTTAGCCACACACCAGCATGACTGAGATGCCATTGTTTGCGTGGTAGCAGTGGTGATAGGCAGAGGTACAATAGTAAGAAAGACGGAGAAGTTACTAACACCCACCAAAAAGAATTGGTGTGAGGTACCAATGTGAGGAGGAAGGAGTTTAGGAGGATAGCTATCCTGCAATCTCTCCTCACAGATGAAGGGATCCCCCAAAACATAGGAAGTAATTAATTTTTCAAAAATTGGAAGAGCTGAGAGATTCCATGATTCCTGCTGATGTGAGAGCCTCTGACTTCACCTCCTACAAACAACACGTTACAACGATGAACAATGGTAAGTCAATGCGTAAAAACTAAACCAGTTGACCAGAACTTGCCTAGAAGTATAAAAGTGTCACTCTCAGAAGAAGAAACAGGTTGGGAAGAAACACACACTCCTGTATATATTGATAAAAGTTGATTTGCTTTCTTTAAACATACCCAAACCTTTTTGGTTTTCATTTATTTCTTTTTACTTGTGTGACATCACCTCCAGTTTAGCTTACACGACAGGTACAGTGTTTGATTGATCTCGTCTACCCAAGATCAAAATCACAATGTGGGTAGGTTAGACTTGAGATCAAAGTAGTTGCTTCAGTAACCAGTCACTGGAAGCGAGCTGAGAATGACAGATCTGGTATCGAACCGGTTGCATCTAGCGTGAAGCTGTCACTTATTCATGCCGTTAGAATCAATTGACCATTTCATTTGGTACTCTAACCAAAGGATCCCGCCAGGTACCCATGACCACCGATTGAGTGCATCACATATTGGTCGCAGTGACTAAGAGTCAACCCCAGAACATCCCAGTAGGTGTCACACAATCTGTTCTGTGAGTATCAAATTTGTCAAACCCTCTTTCCTCACTGTGCTCTAGAAGTATATTATTTCCTTTTTGTTTCCATTTTCTCTAAATATCTTCTTGATGTGCTGTGTAACCTCATAATGTAAGTGATCATGGCTTTTCACAAATTCTTGTACCTTGTAACTCTTAATAAACTTTGTCTTTCTGCTATTTTCCTAAGCACTGTTCTGTCATTCATTTATTCAAGCTCACCAACTATGTTATGAATTGCTTTCCTCTGTACCCTCTCTGTCTTGTGAGTATCAGATTTTCCAAGCCCTCCTTCCTCATTATGCGCCCCAGAAACTTCAACAGTCTTTCCCTGATGTTAAATGTTACCTTTGCTTTTTGTTTACATTATCTCCAAAACTTTGTCACTGATCACATGTTTGGTCTACGATATCCTTATCATACTTCTGTAGAACCACATTACTTTTGCTTCAATTGTCTTCTTCATCTCTGAGGAAATTGTCCACAATTCACTGCCATACAGGAGGCTAGGTATCACAGAGCAGTTTAGTACTCTTTCCCTTGGTTCTGGAAAAGTTTTTCTATCTCTTAATATTCTGCTTAACTTTTGAAATGTTTCCTAAGATATCCAAATATGTCTTCAGATTTCGGTATCACACTATTCATCCTTTGTTAAAACACTTTTCAGATATTTAAATTTTCCTGTTTCTTAATACTTTGCTTAGCTTTTGGAAGGCATCTTTCGTTATCCCAATGCGCCTTCAGATTTCAGTATTACACTATCCATCCTTTGTTAAAGCACTTCCCAGATATTTAAATTTCTGCATTTGCTTTTAGTATTTCCAATTATATATATATATATATATATATATATATATATATATATATGATAATCCTTTCTAGCTCTCTAATAAGCTTCTTGATGTTAAATTGGAATTCAATTAACCCTTTTGTCCTTCCAAAGTACTGGGTTTAACAAAAACTATGGCACCTTCCTTGATGAATTTCAATTTAACAGCATAAAACTGGTGCCACCAGCAGCTTTTGCCACTGGACAGGCTATTTATAGTAAAAGGCTTTATTTAGGAAAAATCATTAAATCACCCAATGGGTTGATATCCCATAAAAAACAAAAAATTTGTTAGGGTCCTAGCTATGAGCAAATAGTCAACCTCCAACCTTCTGTGGGAGTTTTTGTAGCTTTCTCTCTGTATCTGCTACCAGTATTGTGTCATCTGCATATCCTATGTTGTTAAGATTGTGGCCGCCAATAACAAATCCTGGTAGGACTTCTAATTCTCTCAGAATTGCCTTGCTGTATTGATTGAATAAGTCTGGTGAGAAGACACACCCTTGTCTTGCACCCCTTTCTATTGTTGTATATCTGCTGAAGTTATTGGGCCCGTCTATTAGCCCAATCTTACCTTCTTCGACTAATGCACTATTCCAACTTTCATTCGTAAATCTAGCCCTCTGATTGGTTCATTCCTACCAATCAGGTCGCCTGCACGTGCACTTCGAAATTTTGGAACAAAATTGTTTTGGATCCACTCACGTGATCATGACCTCTTAAAAAGAACCCAAAGTATGTGTGACAGGCAGATACAGACCTGGGCAGATCAGCAGCACACCATTTTTCAACTGCTCACTCAAGCTTAAAAATGTGACGACTACTATTCCTGTCTCGCGAATCGAGACGACAAATCTTTCCCATTCAATATCTTCTAAGAACTTCTTCGTCATTCAAGAGTCTCAAACTATACATTCTCTTTGACCATCTACAATAAATCAGTCAGTCCAGCGAACACAGAGTAGTGCTAATCTAATCCACGTAACTTGCAATTATAATTTTTCCGCACAAATGAAACCACAACTGACTCACCCACAAACTCGACTCGAAGATTACCCTGTGAATACAAAGAACTTCAACTCGCAAAACTTTACTTATCCAAAGTGAATTATTAACACTCACTACAATTTAATTAAATACTATTATTGAACATATTTCATACTTACAGTTAAGGGTAGACTACTTCTAAATGACTCAATTCTAAACAATACAAAAAGAACAACACAAACATAATAATGGTGTTTAAGCACTAATTATGAATTCTTATAGACTGTAATACAAATACACCAAGACACTAAAAAATAAACAAAAATCTTCATTCACCGACAAACATACCAACACAATAATATATTGTAAAATATTTTGTATATATTTGTATTGTATATAAATGTATTTGTTTGTTTGAATTGCATACATGTTTTGCCTTGTTTTATATCAAGTATTATTTATTGTTGTGGATGCAAGAGAAGATCACGCAACCTGACAAAAAAATTCCTTCTGATATATTCCAACACCATAGCAAAAATCTTAGTTCATTCTGCGCATCCCCAACAAGTTGGTGACCCCGACGTGATCCACCCCAACAAACTCATCTTCTATCCATATGATTCCTTAAATGAGACTAAAAGTGAGTAATTAAGTTTTAATGTCAGTACTTATCACATTAACTTTCTCCCAACTGCTGCAGCAAAGTCAATTATTCTCTATTTAAAAATAAAATGTTACATTTCTCTCAGTTTTTAAATCGAGAAGAAATAATTTATTTTAGTAAATTAATTAATGAGAAAATAAATCAAGGAAATATTGTAAAGTAGTAAGCTTGACTTAAGCTAAAGGAAAATGTATTTAGAATTTTGCGAGAGAGAGAGCATAAAAAATATTTCTTATTGATTTCAAAACTATTTTGCCATCATGGAATTTCCAGGTTCAGAAAAGAGTTAAAATTTCTATTGAAGGAATTCTGCTGTTGTTTTTTTTTGCTATTTTCCCAGTTTAGCAACCAGCAGTTGCCTTAACTCTTCAACATTTTCGGCAGCATACCTATGTGACTCATTCTGGTAGCCTGAAGGTTATAGCCTACAGCAGTGACACTTGAAGATAAATTAACCTACGGGAAATCTAAACTTCACATATAAGATACAGGGTGAGTTTTTTTGCAATTTGTTTGGAAAAAATATATCAAGTCTGGTATTCTATATGGTCTGTGGGTTGGATGTAATAAGTCAAATGTGGCCTGAATACCAAAGTTTGCAGGCATTTAGCTTAGAACACTGAGATGTCTGAGGTAAGTTTTAATTTGATCGTGATCTTATATTCTAAATGCGTCCTTGCTTTATTTGGGTTTAAATTAAAGTTGAATCTAAGATTACCATAAGTCTGCCATTCACTCAGGCTTAGAATATTGTGGCCAGATATAGTTCGGTGCCTGTGCTATTTACCTTAAGCTCTTTGAAAAGATCCAAAAAAGAATCAACAATATTAATGGTCCTGATCTGACAGATTGGCTTCACTCACTTTCCCATTGATGTAAGGTTGCCTCTCTGTGCCTTTTCTATAAATACTTTCATGGCACTTGTTCAGATGAGCTCTTCACTATAGTACCCAGATTTTTTTAATTTAAGCACAGTACTTGACTGGTGTTAAGATCTCATCAATTTAAAATTGAGCTGGCTAGATGTAACCATCAGTTCTATGCTAAGTTTCTTTTTTTGCACTTCCTGCTTGTAGAACTCTGTTCCAGCTTCATGCTTTCCAGCCAACTTTAATCTGCAAAAATTTAAATGCAATGTCAATCACTATCTACTGTCCTCCTGATTACTATTTCCTCTTCTTGCTCATTTTAATGTTTTTTAATTCTTTCCCACCCTATAGCATCTTGTGTCTTAGTGGCTTGACTGCCTTGTATGGGGTGATACTGATTATGTCCAGTTTATGCTAGATTCAAAAAAGATAAACATAGGCTGTTTTAGTTTTGTTTTTAAATTACATTTGCAATCTGGTATTTTTTTTCTTCATAGCAACACAACTGTGTTAGCATAAAGCAGAAAAAAAAAAAAGGGATTGGGAATGAATTTTCATACAGAAGAAAGGCATTGTAATTTAATTTTAATGTAGAAAGCATTATAAATGGATTCTGATACAGAAAAAAAAAGATTTGGAAATTCATTTTGATATAGGAAAGGTAGTGGGTATGGATTTTGATATAGTGGTGTGTGGGTACTGGGAATGGATTTTGATATGACGTCGGGAAGGTGGGTACTGGGAATGAATTTTGATATAGAAATGGATTTTAATGTAGAAAACCATTGTATTAGGTTGGTGCAAAAATAATGTCGTTTTCTCACATAGTAACATATGTGAGAAAACGACATTATTTCTGCACCAACATAATAATTCAATTTTAATGTAGAAATCATTATAAATGAATTCTGATACAGAAAAAAAGATTTGGAAATTAATTTTGATATAGGAAGGTTCTGGGAATGGATTTTGATATAGTGGTGGGGAGGGGGTTACTGGGAATGGATTTTGATATAGAAATGGATTTTAATGTAGAAAACCATTGTAATTTAGTTTTAATGTAGTAAACATTATAAATGGATTCTGATAGAGAAAAGGCACTGGAAATGAATTTCAATATGGGGGTACTAGGAATGGATTTTGATATAGACACTATGAATGGATTCTGATACAGGAAAGGTATTGGAAATGGATTCTGATATAAAAAAGCATTGCAAATTGATATTAGTGTAGAATGAATTATAAATGGATTTTGATATAGAAAAGGTATTGATATTGGATTTTGATATAGCAAAGGTATTGGAAATGGATTCTGATATAAAAAGGTACTGAAAATGGATTTTGAAATAGAAAATGGTATTGGAAATGGATTTTTGATATGGAAAAAGGTATTGATTTTGAATATAGAAATATGTATTGACATGGATTTTGATATAGGAAAAAATATTAGATTTGTCAGAGAAAGTGATGTAAAAATAATTTGTTGCATAAAAAAAAGCACAATAAATTATTTTGCTGTGGAAATACATTGAAAATAAAGAAGAAATTGATTTTGATCAGTCAGAAATCAAGGCAAGGACATTGTGACATCACACAAAGTTCATATCACATTTTCCCCATGATCTGCAATTTCTAAATGGTATGACCATTGGACAAAATTAAGATTCACAGAATAAATCTTGAAACAAGAAGAAATTTTCAACCAATGTCAAACTTAATATTGAAATAAGAGAATGGGAAGGGTGGGGCATGGAGCTGAGAACGGGAAGGGTGGGGCATGGAGCTGAGAACGCGAAGGGTGGGGGCATGGAGCTGAGAATCTTTTTTTCATGTACTGCTTCTGATGTCACTGCCAGATTATTTATATCTCAGGTTTCTGATATCAATGAAGTTTCGTGACATCAGATTCAAAAAAACAATAACATTCACAGAAGAGTGCCCTTGACACTAACTTTCTAAAAAGAATTTAAGCTCATTACGCTCTTGACGATTTTGTGAAAAAACAAGAAAGGACATTGTAAAGAAGTGGATCTTGATTGTAACATGATCAAGTCCTCTTTGCCAGTTGAATGACTGGGGAGAAAAAAAAGAATCATTTAGATAATCTTACAGTTTATCTATTCCCAAGAAAGTGATTACAGTTGTTTCCTGTTAAGGTGACACATTCCCAGGAACCAGATAGTAAAAAGTTATATCAGATAACATAAATGGTTTAAGATCAGTTTCAATTTGATCACAAGACGTTAATCAATTTCAAAGTTCAAACATAGAACCACGTATTTTGTTATCAAGGCTTAATTCCTGACCACTGACAATCCCTTTCTTCCTTATTTTCAAAGCATTCCTATAGTAAAATCTTTAGGAATACATTTACGTTATATAGCCCTATTCTATCAGTAATGCTTGCATTCATTGCTGCCCACTGACAGTCCCTTTCTTTTGGATTTTAAAGGCATTCCTATCGTAAAATCATTAAGAATACATTTACATTATATAATAGTCCTATTTTATCAGTAATGCTTGCATTCATTCCTGACAACTGACAATCCCTTTTTTCCTGTTTTCAATGCATTTCAAAATTAACATCATTTACTAAGCTTTTATTTATTAAAATTATTTGCAATGTCTTTCTATAGTAAAATCGTTGCAAGATTGTCAACATGCTCAAAATATCCAAATGAAACGATAAAGAATTAACATTTCCAGCTTTTATATAATAAATGCTAATATCAGTGTGTCAAACCTTTTCAAATTTACTCCTAGAGGCCATAGACCAACATATCATACCATTTTGGAATCTGACTGACTCTTTGAGAAAATTAAAGACATTCTGGGCCAGATGCAATCCTGAAATTTTGGATTCCCAAGTTTTCATTACTGAGATTGTTTTTGGCAATTTTTATGTGATTTTTTCTGCAATAAGAATTTTTATAACTTACAAAAAAATTTTGGAATAATCAAAATTACAAAATCCAGCAAAAGTCACCCATAAAAAAAATTGTTTGTATGGAAAGTAAGGACCTACATACATCAAAATGCCTTTAAATTAAGTGGTGGGAGAAGAATTATCAGTAAGCTTAAATATTAATGCAATACTTAAATGCAGCAATCAATTTTGAGTTCTTCTGTAGTTTATTGTTGCCTATTGCATCTACTGCTCCCTAGCTATTGTGATGAAGGCTCAATAAAGAGCCCTCTGCAGGAGCTAGTTTAAATGATGCCCAAGTAGTTATATATTAGTCTATATTTCTGAGATGAGGTATTATGTACACTATTTACATTATTCAGACTATTGTCCTCATTTTTGTTGCCATATTTATCACAACATTTCGGCTGTTGTATGCTCCGGCCTTCTTCAGGTGCTTGGAATTTCGAACTGAAGCCTTTATTTTGCTTGCTGGGGTAGACTGTTCTAGTTCCACGTGCCAGGCCTAATAGAGGTCAGTTATCAGTTATCTCCTGTTAATTCCCCTCTCCAAGTTCTCCACCACCTTAACCAGGTATTGAACTCACACTCTGGGTCCTGTCACTGGATCTAACTAACGCCTTTATCACCGAAGTTAAGCAATGTTGAGTCTAGTCAGCACTTAGATAGGTGACCAAATGGGAATACCAGGACATTGAGGACACATGGCACATTGGATAAATGTTGTGATAAATATGACAACAAAGATGAGGACAATAGTCTGAATAATGTAAATAATGTAGTTAGATATTAGTTGCTATCTTCTATATGTCCTTTCAGGACCTTGGTGAACATGGCTCTCCACATGGCTCTACTTTCTATACGAGTTCTTGTAGTTTCCTTTCTATGTCTGCTGTCAACAGTGACATCTGCATATCTCAAGTTGTTAAAATTGTGGCTGTCAATAATGAATCCTGGGAGGACTTTTGATTCTTTCAGAATCGTACAGGTTGAATAAATCTGGTGAGAAGACACATCTTTTTTATTTTTGTATATTTATTGAATTCATTTTCTATCCGTATGCAGATGGATTTTTGCCAGTATACGTTCTGGGTTATTCTAATATCCTACCCAAATAAGTCAACATTACCTAGTAGCTCACACAGTTCTTTGTGACATACCTTATCAAATGCTCTTGTATAATCTATAAAACACAGGTTTCTCTTTCTGATATCATTCTGAGCATAAATATTGCATTACTTGTTCCAGTGTCTTTAACAAACCCATACTATTTTTGTCCTTTTTCCAGTTTAATTCATCTGTGTGTTCTATATTACGTTCTCAAATAGACTAAAAACTTTTTACCGAAATGGTACCCTACCAAAATTGTTGTGTACCAAATATGTCCAAGCATCTTTTATACTGTGACATACAGTAAATGAACCACTTTCGAAAGAAAGGAACATATCATTCCTGATTGACTGATAGCTTATCAACATTTTACTGGTTACTTAAAGCCAGAAAAACTTTTTAGATTGTAAGAATTTTTGGAGGTAATAATGATTTTTACTGATAAACTTTCTACTAATTAACCCATAGCGTAAGGGAGAAGAGATGGATTCATACCTTTCCCAAGGATATTCGTGCATAAGTGAATATAATTAACCAGACTGTATTTGGAACTTGGCTCTCTGATTTCAAATGCCAAGCCATTATCCATTACACCACTTGCAAGCTTACAGCACCTGGTATTGCTAAGCATTCACCCATCTAGGTACAGAATGAGCTCAATGTTGCTTAACTTCAGTGATCATATGAGAACCAGTGTTTTGGCATGATAGGATCTTTACACCACCCTTTACATCACATTCAAGCTTACAGCACCTGGTATTGCCAAACAATCACCCATCTAGGTACTGACTAGGCTTGACATGCCTTAACTTCAGTGATCGTATGAGAATTGGTATTTCAATATATGGTAGTAAGCCCTCCAATATTGAGTAAAATTCCCGAGTGTATCTAGGTATTGAATAGGCGTCAAATGGCTTAACTTTGGTGATCGTATGAAAACCGTTATTCCAACATAAGTCCATAAGCCTACCACCTGCTCATCCAATCTTACAGCAACTGGTATTCTCAAATGATTACTTGTCTAGGTACTGGCCAGGCTTGACAATTGCTTAACTTCAGTGATTGTACAAGAGGTGGTGTTTTAATGTGATATGGCCATAAGCCCTACCACCTGCCTACCCAAGCTTGCAGCACCTGGTATTCCCATTTGGTCACCCATCTAAGTGCTGACTAGACTTAACATTGCTTAACTTCGGTGATTGTACATAACTGGAGTTTCAATATGATATAGCGGTAAGTCCTATGATGCTGAGTAAAATTCCTAAGTGGTGACGTAGACACGCGTCAAGGAAAGATTAAGATAAAACAGTGGTGACCACCTGTGGATCTTTGACATTTAATGTGTAGCTCATGAAAATATGTCAGCCGTGCTTTTTTTCTCATTATTCATATAAAAGATAAATAAAAAAAGCATATTTCAGTCTTTGGCAGAATATGGTATATAAAGTTTATTTATCAAACAACTGGTGGGTATCTGAATGACAAAATAGAAAAATTCTATCTAAGATGTTTCATCATCAGACTAAAATAATATTTGTATTGATGGAATTGTATATATGCAGGGTGGAGGGCAAAAATATAAACAGAATACCAGTTATAATTAGACATCAAGAGAAATGGCAAAGATGTAGGGATTTTAAACTTTTGTTGTCTCATGTGTCTAGATGCAGAGTTTAGCTTACATTTTTTTTTTAAATCATTTCAACCCCCAAACAAGGTAACAATGCAAGAGATTACTTTGAGTGAAAGAAAATGAGAAGACTTTAGAAGAAGAAATCGGAATCCCAATCCTAAACAGGAAACAAGCGATAAACCTTTAGTCTTGTTCAAAAGACCAGGGGGAATTGCAAACTGGACGATAGGCAAACCTATCTATTGAAAGAAAAAAAGATGTAAATAAATAGTAAATAAGAGTTCACAATTTTAGGCAGAGATGCTAGAATTATAGCATTGAAGTGAACTTTACAAGGAACCAGAAACCCAATCCTCAACAGAAAGCAAGGGATAATACTATACTCCTGTTCAGAAGACAGGAGCGTAAACTGGGCAACAGGCAAGCCTATCTACTCCTATTGAAAAAAAAATAGCAAATAAAATTTTGGTGTGTAGACAGTAACATTAGAAGTGTAGAATTAAAATAAGAGCACATGCACATATTCAGGTAGGGACAATTAATTATGTAACTACTCTCGTTTATGAATTTTAACTACTTAAATTTTAAGACAAAAGTTGCATTGTCTCCTAAAAATGGAAAAAAAAAAGCAAGGGAGAACTAAACTAATGTTCAGGCAATTCTATTTTATTTTTATATGTATGCAAAAATATTTAATCTGCGTCAGTTGTCAGCTTTTGCCCTTTTCTCAATAAATGCATAAAAGTAAAGCAATTCACCACAAGGAAGGCGATAAAGCCACTAAGATGCAAGAGGCTACTGGTAGTGAAAGAGAATTAGAAGGCTTTAGCAGAAGGAACTGGAAACCCCATCCTAAACAGGAAACCTCTATAAGAGATAAACCTCTGCTCCTGTTCAAAAGGTAGGGAAGGAGTGTGAATTGGGTAATCAGTTGAATCTATCTATTGTTAGCTAGAAAGTTATTCCTTGGGTCTAGCCTGCACCTAACTTCTTTGATAGTTTGGTGTGACATCAATAGCAAAGCCTATTCTGGCATCATCTGAGATGTGTTTTGGTGACATGACATGCATTAGGTTTGGCTTCTGCAAGTTGGAATGATAGAGAAAAATGTTTGTCATCCATTTCAACCTGAAGACATCATGTCAACGAAACACATCATTTAAAAGCTTTTCCACTTGGTCTCACTAATCCACTTTTGTTTCAGGTACTATTATATGTCCTACATATATGTACATTTAATTATATAACTAAATTAAAAACATTAGTTCCGCTTCATCTTCAAGCAAATTTTGGAATAACTTATTTTTAAATTTACTGAGTTTTAAACGCACATATAAATTCATAATTTCCTGTTTCCAAGGATACAGAGAAATCCAATAATTTAGACAAGGTTGGTAGCATGTTCGTTTCTAAATGATTGGATTGGATTGATATTTTAAATCAGTTAATTTATAATATTTATGCTCTGTAAATTTACATTGAGCAATGTTTTGTAAAAATAAAAAAATACCAATAAGAACACCGGATTATATATCTTTCCTTTTATTAATATATATATATATATATATATATATATATATATATATATATATATATACATATATATATGTATATATATATATATATATATATATATATGGGTCAAGGAATACTAATCACTCAAAGGTATCTTCAGGCTTGAAATCCCTATTAAACTCCACTGCCTGAAGAAACCTTGCTGGTAGAAACTATGGTAGCATGAATGGTTATTATTCCTTGACTTCGATATTTAATAGCTCTGCACATTTGGTTTATTCCTTTTAACATTGTGTATTGAGCACTTTTTTATATAACCATTTTCTGGAAAAATCTAATTGACTGGAAAAAACTGTTATAGATAAGAAAAATGAGCTTCAACTTACCCGTAATTCAATTTGTTCTTCATTTTCTTTACTTTTCAGAGCTGTATAATCCTTTTCTAGCCTGGAAAGATATAAGCAAAGGAAATGGTTGAAATAACATTAGAATGTTAATTTATGAAAATAAAAGACAATATTTTGTATGCCTCAATGGAACAAGAGAAAAATATAAAAAGTAAAACATAAATTAACTGAAAACAAAAATTGCAGCAAAGACAATCATCCAGGAATTCTTTGCTGACCCCCTCCCCTGTTAAAAAAAAAAAAAAAAAAAAAAAAAAAGTACAGTAGTAGAATTCTTTCTTTTTCTGGAAACCTTTGGATTTGTTTTTAATAATTTTGTCCCAAGGAAGGTGATAATACAGTTTCATATTTCTCTTCTAGCAGATGGACAGAGGGCTCTTCTAACAGACCTACTTCTTGCATAGAATATTATATAACTTTAAAAAACCAAAGAAACATTCCATCCACACAAGCTTAAGAACAATCTCAATTTTTTTTATTATCCTGAGGAGTGCCAGGTGACCTTGCCAGAAGCATAATTGAATATCTTTAGAATGGATAAAAAAAAACACTGATAACCTATCATGAAATCTCCATCAAATTCGCCTCTTATATTAATGGATTAAACAGGGAAGTGGATTAACCTTGTCATTTGAGATAAAAATAATCTCATTGTCGAGACACAAAGGCAACATTCACTGTGTGTTTGAGGATTGGTATCAATGTTATTCAGTTATTTGTTCAGACTAATATCATGATCTTGGTCGCATTTCATTGTAGATTCAGTGACGATTGTCATTAGAAAACCTGATTTCAAATGTGGAAGATTTTATACTGATTTGATGGATTTGTTTTTTATGGCTTATTTATCCTTTGAAAATTATTTAAAGGCATGAGATATTTTTTAAATTTTAAGAATTTTTTTTTTTTTTTTTGAGATAATAATGGTTTAGTGATGCACGTCTTACTAATTAACCCATAGCTGGGGAGAGAAGAGGTGGACTCATGCCTTTCTCAAGAGTATTTGTGTGTAAGTTAATATAACAAACTCGACCAGAATTGGAACTCAGCTCTCTGATTAACAATTCCAAGCCATTACCCATTACACAAACCTGCACAACCAAGCTCACAGCACCTGATAATACAGAGTGTTCACTCATCTAGTACTGACCAGACTCGATGTTACTCAACTTTGGTGGTTATTTGGAAACTGGAGTTTCAAAGTGATGTGGCTTTAAGATTTTATAAGTAATAAACTGAACAGGAAACATGAGGATAGATAAAAATGTTCAGATCCTAACACAGTTATTAGCTGAAATTTTGACATTAATTTTTCACAATACAGTGATTGAATGATGGAATAATTGGCAGAAAAGTGCATTGAAAATGAAGGAGATTATGTTAAAAAAAATAAATATTTGCTATGAAAAACGAAAGCATTTCTCAGACACAATATGTATATATATATATATATATATATATATATAAAATGTACACACACTCATACACAAACGATATAACAAAAATCTTGGTAATCTGTATGGATAATCCCAAGGAGGATGAAATCCTGAGAGCTCAATGTTAAGTCAAAGCAAATAATTTAAAGAAAAACAGACCACTTTTTGTAATAATTTATTTCACCAGAGAATTTTATTTTTCTCTGGATCTTCAGATTTCACTTTCAAAAGGTGGAATGAAAAATGAATTTAAAATTTACACATTTGACGGGCAGTATTAAGTATGTATGCGTGTGGAGATATGTAAATGTATATGTAAGCATTTGTATATGTATATGCATTGATACCGATGTATATCGATACATGTGTATGTGGTTATATGTGTAATTGTACATGTACATGAATGCATGTGTATGTGTTTTTACATATGTGGTGTATGTATGAAAAAACAGTAAATTTCTTTACTATTACCTTCAAATCTTACTCCATCTTGATTTGAAACCTAAACTTTAATTAAGAAATATTACCCATCTAAAAATAGCTACAAATTAAATTCATGAATTAGACTCAAACTGATAAATATATTACCTTAACAGTCATTCAGACTATTAAAATATTAGTATCAGTAAATTTTTATTTTTTTTATTATTGTTGTTTATTAATATAGTATTCGACTTGTATTTAATCCCTAATTTATTTGTGGAGAAGTTGAATATTTAAATTGCTAACAAGCATTAAATTTGATTTCTTTGTGGAGCTTTTAAACATTTAAATTACTATCAAACGTTAAAATCTGTTTTTATCTAAATTGCTAAAGCTATACCGCCCCTCTTCTTCCTCCAAAAACCCTACGTACATCTCTTATCTCTTTACTTTCTCCACTTTTTCTTTTTCCCTTTTTTCTGTTTTTTCTTCCCCCCCCCCCGCCGCCGTATCATTTCCGTTGAGTTGACCGATTAAATAGGTCAATGTCTGATCCTTACCCCCTCCTTCCTCAATATTAAGTATTATTATAAAAAGAAATATAAAAATAAATTTTAAAACTCTCCCTTCCCTCTCTAAACTCGACTATGTCTCTCACACCACTCTCTATGTCAACTTATATAAGCTTAATATTGCCCGTCAAAAGTGTAAATTTTAAATTCATTTTTTGTTTTTACCTTTTGAAAGTGAAGTCTGAAGATCCAGAGAAAAATAAAATTCTCTGGTGAAATAGATTATTACAAATGGAGCCTTAGAGTGGTCTGTTTTTCTTTAAATTATATATATATATATATACTAGCTTAAGACCGACTTGTTAAGGAGTTGGAGGGTACCTAATACTTTGCATATTCTCAGCATTGGAAGCTATCCTGGCTGCTGTTTGATCTACACAGGACTTTTTTTTTCCTCACTGCAGCCTTGGCTCATTTGATTGCAATCTGGTTCTCTGTTGGCGGAGATTTCTTTTTGTGAGGCATGCTGCTGCCATATGTGATAAGCAACAATAAATTACAGAAGAACTCAAAAATGATTGCTGCATTTAAGTATTGCATTAATATTTAGGCTTGCCTCTTAAATGTTAATTCTTCTGCTGCCACTTAATTGAAAGACAATTTGATGTGTGTAGGTCCTTACTTTCTGTACAAATAATTATTTTTATTTCATGGGTGATTTTCACTGGATTTCACAATCAATTTCAATTATTCCCAAAGTTATTTCCAATTTATGAAAATGTTAATGTAAAAAAAAAAAAAATTTATCGCAAAAAAAAAAGAAAAGAAAAAAAAAGAAAAGAAAAAAAAAAGAAAAGAAAAAAAAAAGAAAAGAAAAAAAAAAAAGAAAAAAAAAAGAAAAGAAAAAAAAAGAAAAGAAAAAAAAAGAAAAGGAAAAAAAATAGAAAAAAGATCACAGAAAACAATTGCAGAAATAAAAACTTGAGAATCTGAAATTTCTGTAATATGAGCTGTTGAAAGTTAGAGAGTTGTGTCCCTTTAATTGAAAAAGGGTGACACAGTGACACACTGACATTGGCCTGTATTAGATTAAAAATGAGCTACCGAGAGTTGTATCCCTTCAACTGAAAACATGTGACGCATGGATATTTGCATTTATTATATATGCACACACACAATATTTACACATTTTGACGAACAGTATTAAGTATGTATGCATGTGGAGATATGTATATGTAAGTATTTGTATATGCATTTATACCGATGAACTATGAATCAATGATATTTATACATTTTGTGTGTGTGTGTGTATATATGTATATATATATATATATATATTGATCCAGACAAGTATAAATGACCAATACTGACCAACAGGTCCAAGTATAAATAGAAAATATTTTATATATCGACCCAAATATAAATAGCCAATGTATTAACTCTGAAGCCAAGTTCAAATGACCAATAGAGCTTTGGGACTGGTTTGGGGTTTGGGATAGCATTGATGAATCATTTATTCTTCCAACTTTGCTCAGTCAATTCTCTGTCCAATTCCAGCGCTACTCTTTTACAATTTCCTTATTACAGATCCCTCTACATCATCAGAGTGGGACAACACTTCTTACATTATCAGATAATCCCCATTCAGCTAATTCAAATTTCAAGTGAAAATCTATATTAAATCAGCTGCCTGTAATAATGCCTTGATATCTGCTTTCTCAATGAAATACCTTCTTGCCCTGTAGGCAAAAATTAAATATGGACAAACATTAATTAATCATGCTACTATGATAAAACCTCTTTTAGGATTTATATTCATAACTGTAATGGACTGAAAAATTTCTCACGGTAACCCTTTGCAAGTTATTTAATGCTAGAAAATATTTTTAGGTTGTAAGAACTTTTTATGAAATAATGATTTAGTAATACAAGTTTTACTAATTAACCCATAGCTGGGGGAGAAGAGGTGGATTCAAACTTTTCCCAATGGTACTTGCTTGGAAGTGAATATAATGAAGATGAATGGAACTGAAGTTTGACTTTCTCTGCTTTCCAATTTCAGGCTGTTATCCATCACACTACCTGCACATCCAAGCTTACAGTACCTGGTATTCCCAAGCAGTCGCCCATCTCAGCACTGACTAGGCTCAATGTTGCTTAACTTTGGTGATTATGTGAGAATCAGTGTTTCAACATGATAATGCTATCTGCAGGTCATTTAAAGCCAAAAAATATTTTTATATTGTAAGAATTTTTTTTAGAGATAATATTAATAATAATTAACTCATAGCTGGGGGTAAAGAGTTGGATTCATACTTTTCTCAAGGGTATTTGTGAGTAAGTGAATATAGCAGATCCAATAGGAATTGAAACTTGTCATCCTGTAAACAATTGTGAGCCATTATTCATTACACGACTCACATATCCAAGCTTACAGCATCTGGTATTCCCAAATGGTCACGCATCTAAGTACTGACCAAGTTTGGTGTTGCTTAACTTTGTCAAAAGATTACATTGAAAAAAGAATTAAAACAAAAAGACTGCCAAAAATATCCCATGAAATGCAGTGGCAAGACATCTAGAAATTTAAAAGTAAATCATGGCAGAAGGAGTCAGATACTTTCCAAAGTGGTATAACGAGCCAATGATTTTTCTAAGAACACAGACTTTGTGGTCCCCAACATATGCATGATGAAGAAAATTACATTGAAAATACTTTTCAAATCCTCTAATATTGTAACAATTTCATCTATAATGCAAAGAAGAAAGCTTATAAAAATCTGCAAACAAACAAACAAAAAAAAAAAATAATATGTAATATCCCCTGCCAACTTTACATTGACTATAATTGTGAAGGACTTATCCAATCTTAATATAACTTTTGTCACAAGCATTTAAAAACAATAAAAGGTTTTAATTAACAAAAAGCAAATTAACAACATTAAACCTGAAAAAAAAAAGAATTTATGAAATAGACTGCTAAAAATAGCCCATGAAATGCAATGGTGAGACATCTAGAAATTTAAATAAAAGCTTAAACGAATATAAGAGAGACCTTTTATAAAGTTATATAACTTGATATACTTGAAGCTATTCACGTGAAAAAAAATAAATAAAAGATTAAAAAAATTAATAACTTGAAATCACTTTGCCCATAATTTTTTTTTCTCTTTCTCTGATGGTATTTTGTTTTGTTCAATCAACACTTGACCCAGTCGACATTCCTGAATTTAAAATTACTGGGCAGGTGGGAAAAGAAACTATTCATAGTGACTATTTTTATTTAGTAACAATGAGGATATTTTAAACTATGGAAATGAAACTGTTTTCAAAGTTTTCTTTTTATGAGAGGGTGCTGAAAAGTTATCTGTCTAATCAAATTCTTCAAAAAGAACCCCCCCCAAAAAAACCCTCAAAGCTAATTCTCAAGATATTCAAAATAACAGTACTTTCCTTGGATTGGCTGTCTCCTATGTGCCATGCTCATCCAAGACATTGACGGTCATGGCTCTCCACAACTTCTCGTCCTTTGAAGCTCTTAATAAATTTCTGGTATTTGTGGATTTTTTATAAGGCTAAGGCCACCGAGTTCAAGGATAATCGTTTTTACAATTTTGTTGTTGTTACAGATACCAGAGTCCACACCCTCTGGATATTGAATGTTTGTAGGGATCAGCAAAGTGGAGGAACAAGTGTCACCGAGGAATAGCACGATACCATCTAGACATCAACCTGGCCATGTTCATGTGGAGAAGGCAACTACCTGATGGAGTTGACCCCATCATGTGCAATCTATCGTCACATGCATGCCACCCAAATAATACAATTAATGTTTGTTAATTGGAGAAATAAATATTATGTTGGTGTAAAAATAATGTCGTTTTCTCACATATGTTACTATGTGAGAAAACGACATTATTTTTACACCAACATAATTTAAGAAACAAATACAGTGTAACTCGGATATAAGAGAGTTGTCGGGACCGGAGAAAGGGTCTCTTATATCCGGGTTTGGTCTATTTTGTTTAAGTATGACTCTAATTTGGGACCAGAAAAAAATCTCTCTTATATCCGGGTTACACTGTAGCATATTTTTACACATCTGTATTTGTGAAAAGAAAATTAATTTTAAAAAGTGGCAACGGATAACCCACTGTTTGGATCACACTATCCTTATTAAAAAAAAAAACAAACCAAAAAACTAAAACGTGTGTATGCATGTGACTGGGGACTGCTTGAGAATCCAAATTCCCACTGATTTTGCACATCAAAATGAATGCAACCTCTGCTACGGCTTGCTTGGGATTCGCCGTTGGAACCATGATTTAACTTAACTTTAACCAATCTTACTGACTAAATTGTATCTGACCGCTGAGATGCGGCAAATTCGTTTGACGGAGCCAAGCATGAGAAGTGGGGAGAGAATGCGCCTTTACGTGTCCCCATTTTCACCGGGTGAGCAATGAAACGACGAGAGCAGCGGTATTTAAGCTTTGACGACATCGAACGACGCCGGTCATCTGCAAAGACCAGAATAAAAAAAAAAAAAAAAAAAAAGGACAGTAAAGCGTGCCAGCCACTTAAGAGATGGAGAGGAAGCGGAGTGACGACCGCCGCCAGCCAGGCAGCAGAGAGTGCAAGCAAAACCTCGCGTCCACCGAGGAAGCCACCCTGATCCACCACTGACGAGACAACCTCCCCGGTGACCAACGGCCATCCTCAGTAACAAGAAAGAAAGAAGAGAAAATTATTGATTTGGCTACAGAAATTTGGATAATAATTGCATGCGTGGGTGCGCGCGCACACACAAAATTTGAGCTTTATAATATTACATATGCACTTTACATATTTCCAGAAACAATATAAAAATATTTCAGAGATAAAAAAAAAAAAAGAAAGAAAAAAAAAGCCAAGTTAATCCTTGGCCTTAATGGCAGGGCAATAAAAAAGAAAGAGGTCGAAAATGTAACATCTTTCAAGGTTTCAAAGTAGAATTCACAAGGGAATACTTGAAGAGCTGGCTTTTAAGTCATATCTTTTTGTCAATTTCCGTTTTCAAAGAAATGAAATAGATTGGCATTATTTATCACAAGCAAAAATATGTTGGGCGGGTAAAAAAAATAAATTCTTGTCTCGCAGTTTCAAATGTTACAACTGAATTCAACTTATTTTCTAGGCTAATAATTTATAAAGGACAATGGAGAATAGCTATTGTTGCTGAGGCTCGAAGTCTTAATAAATGAAACAAACATGTCTTTGTATTTATGTTTTGTTAAATAATTTTTAGACGCATTGTGCCTATTTATTTCAGTTAATCCTTTCAAGTATAAATTATATAACTAAAAAACATACTTGAATGAATATATATATATATATATATATATATATATATATATATATATATATATATATGGTTGGATTGATGCGAGTTTGTGATCGTTCGAGAGCGTGGAACCAAAATCATGTCAGTGGCAACCCTTAAAGAAACATCGCTAAAGGAGTGGCAAAATATGGATTTAGACGATTGCTGATAACTTGATGTAATCAATGAAAAATTGAATACAAGCACTGAAACTAGCAAATGGAGGACCTACTCCATACTTGTTCCAAATAAAATTTATTTATGTTGAGTTGGGTTGCGTTTACGTAATTAAATTTTGAAATTGGATATAGTTTATTTCTCCTGGCTAAAATCTTTTCTTAGGCCACTATATAAGTAAATAAATGACAAAGTGGAAAAAATTCTGTGAAATGCTTTTTGTCATAGAGAGGACGAAATGGGTTACACAGAATTTTCCCCATTTTGTCATTAAATTGCCTAACGTTATTATACAAATTAATAGATAGTTTTAGCATAGTTAAAACTAAAACTTTTATTTAGGCATGCTACTCAACATCTTAATTAAAAATCGGAAAACTATAATAAAAAACAAAATAGACAGTTGGTTCTTTTTAAATCCAATTTGTTTGGATGAATAACTTACTTATACAGTGTAACCCGGATATAAGAGAGTTGTCAGGACCGGAGAATAAGTCTCTTATATCCGGGTTTGATCTATTTTGTTTAGGTAAGTATGGCTGTAATTTGGGACCAGAGAAAATCTCTCTTATATCCGGGTTATACTGTACCTTTATTTTGCAAGGTTTAAGTTTCGTATAATAGCCATTTTGTAATAGGTAGGATATCACTTTAGAATAGATGAGAGAGTACATTTTTATGATAATTATTTTGTTTTATTATAGGCGGAGGTAGTAAATGTATTATTAGTGCCTCTACCAATACATCCAGAAACGGGATGTTATTGTCATTTTTAAGCTCCTATGTGAACTTAAGTACGGAGTTTGTTTTTTTTAATTTTTTTTTTTTGTAGTTCATGAATTTCGTCTATACCTTCGACTTAAATGGGGATGTCATCTTAGGTAAATGGAGGTTTTTTTTTTGTATTAAGTACGTTATTTTGTAGGTTAATCACGCAGAAGTAGCTAAATGTTGATCCTAAAACGGAATCCATAGAAACACTATTGTATTGTACATACATGTTATTTTATGGTCATAGAAAGGAACTTCTGAAGTGGACATCAAGAGTAGTTTCCTTAAAATATTAGGACGAATTTTTACTGGAAGGAGAGATGGATTGTCATAGAAATTCTTTATGATTATATCTATCGTTTATCTGACGATTACAAAATGGCTATTATACGAAAATTAATAAACCATGCAAAAGCAAACTCTTCAACAAGGAAAATTTTCTATACTAAATTAAAAAAATATTATACAAACGCTTATTAATTATGACTTTCCTAATTACATCATTGATGAAAAAATTAGACAAGTTATTGAGAATATAAACCTAAAAAAGAATATAATACATCATCAAATAACTCTAAACATATCAAACTACTATACAGTAATCAAATGCATTCTAACTATAAGAAGAAGGAAATAATTCTAAAAAGACTAATAAACATTAATATATCCCCCATTGATCCAAATGAAAAGACAAAATTAATTATATACTATAATACAACCAACCGAGTTGTCCAAAACAATACATCTCCGTCAACTAGCATCTTACAAAAGACCAACATTGTATGTCAGCTTAAATGCCCTTTGGGAGATTGCATCTCTGATAAAAATGTTAATACATATGTTGGTTTTACAACAACGACGTTGACGACGGCTTACACTTGGATGAACATGGTTCAATTTCAGAATATTTAAAGGAACATCCGTGTCTACATTCACAGTTTAGACAGATATTAGTCGAAAATACTTTGGTACTTCATCAAAAACTGCGGCCCAAAATGAATAAAGTCAACTATGGATATAGCAACAAAGTTCTTAAATGTTTGTAGCAGCAAAGTGTTATATAACAAATCCTAAATTAAATTACAACTAAAAATCTTTTTTCATTTTTTAAATATTAAAATAAAAAATTACAAAAGTTACCCCATTCCTAATATGGAACGCTGTAAATGAACAGTGAAAAAATAATTTGAATTTACGAAGCTACTGTATACACATCCACAGATATTTTAACCACCTGAAGATGACCTCAGATGAGTTGAAAGTAGTTGGGAAAATAGTTAATTGAAAGAAAATTTCGGAATTTTTCTTAATCAATTTTCTACAACCACCAAAAAATTACTTCGTGGACTTGAAAGGATTAAAAATAAAATAGGTATAATACGTCTAAATTATTTAACCAAACAGGCTTGAATGAAATATGCTGCCTAAATGTACATACACACACAAATATATATACATACACACACATACATGCATGTATATACACATACACGCATATATATACGCATACATGCCTATGTATATATATATATATACACACACATACATCCACACACACATATATACATACAAACATACATTTATATACATAGACATACATATGAATACACACACACATGCATATATATACATATTCATACATACATATATATATATGCATACAGACATATATACATACACACATATACACAGACATATATACATACACACAGACATATATACATACACACACATATACGTACATTTACATATACACAAACATATATATACATACACATATGTGCATGCACGCACACACATATATAGATATACACATGTCTGTATATGTGTGTCCATATACATACATACATACACAACTATATATATATATATATATATATATATATACATACACACACATATATATATACATACACACACACAGTCAGTTGCATGCATGGACACACATACACAGACACTTTATACATGTTTATGAAATATCTACCCACTGAGTTTCATTTTGTAACCAGGTTATACAGCAGGCTTCTTGCAAAACTAAAGAAATTCAGATCAAGGCTGATTTTACGTTAAACATCATTCTTGGATCAATAATAATAGTTGCAACATTCTCATTTAGACACCAACTTAATCGTTACTATGACTACTATTTCAAAAACTAAGAGAAAAGAGAAAAGTTCAGTTAAAAAAAAAAGAAAATAGATTCAGAGCTGTATTTTATGAATGATTGATTTGTTTGTTTGTTTTTTTATGTCTTAAGCATTCATGAGTTTATTTAATGCAAAAACATTTTTTGGATTGTAAGAATATTTTTTTTTCCTTTTGTGAGTAAATATTGAATTAACAATGATTTTTTTCCGGATACAATTGCTACTATTTACTCCATAGATGGGGAGAAAAGAAATGGATTCCTGCCTTTTCTAAGGCTATTTGTGTGCAAGTGATTGTAACAAACTCGACTAGAATTCTAAGTTTATTTTAAGAGCAGATAAAAAATAAAAAACTTTTGTTCTTTTTTTTTTTTTAACAGTTTAACTAAAACAAAAAGAATAGAAATCATCTTTTTATTATTTCTCAAGAGACATGAATTGAAGGTGAGATGGTTAAAATATCCAATTCTTTGTTTGCAAAGCGAAGGAATTACATACAAATTGCTGTAATAAGTATTTTATAAAAAAAAAAAAATTGGTATTACATAAGTAGACCGGTCCATTTGTAAAAATGTCTCCAGAGGATCATTTTGTAGATTAGCATTCCTGAGACCTTCCTGAAGTTGTGACATTTGTCAGAAAAAAAAAAAAAAAAAAAAAAATTGATATTTTTATTGGTTTAGAAGATCCTGTTTATAATTATCTTCTGCCCTACAACCCCTTTCTTCACAGATGAAAAGTCACAAGCTTCTTGCTGCTCTGTTGCTATTTCCATGGAAAGTGTTGAAGCAAAATACATTCATCATTTCCACCAATTCTAATCTTCACAGCCAAGAAAGATTCCACATGCCATACACAGTGTAGTGAACCACCCTTATCCCCACTTTATTCCATTGGTAAGATGCAAGTCCCACTTGAGCAGCTTCCTCACACAAACTATTTGTGGAACCAACTCCCAAGAGTATGTGTTCCTGATTATGACAGGTTTAACCAGGTAAAGTCTGGGGTCAATTATTATCGTCCCCACATATCCCCATAAACTGTACCTTCTAATCTTTAATCCTCTACCTGAAGTGGCTCTTGGGGCATGTACCGGGTAAAAATCATTGTAAAAAGAAAAAAAAAAAAAAAAAAATGTTAAATTGATACCTGACTTTTACAGAGTTATCTGTACCTAATTTTCATTTACAAATGTACTTTGAAAATTTTTTTACATCATTGATATTTTTTTTTTTTTTCATATTTTTCTTAAATTTTTCTTCCTTAATTAAAAATGTGCCACTGATAAAAATGTATACATTTATTTATTCTTTAATGATAAAAATTTTGTTGGGAAAAAAAAAAAGAAACCTTTCGCATAACAATTGAGCATTCAAAATATTTTCTTAAAATATATTTCTAAAGAAGTAATGAATTTTTTATTTATTAATCTGACAGATTTTTATTTACAGACCAAAGCATTTATGTGATAAAAATCTGTTGGATCAATAAAAAAAAAATCTAGTACTTCTTTAAAAATTGATTTGTTTGTATTTGGATACAAAACTAAACTAAACAGATATGAAATTCTCAAGAATCTATGTATGACAAGAAGTATTTTGCTTAAACACATTACTCATTCTTGTTTGATCAGCAATGCCCTTCATGGCAGGGTCAGTATAAGCACATTGGATCTAATGCCAGTTTCTCCTGCCAAGTGGGGATGCAGGTTCAAATCCTGCCGAAGGGCAAATACTTTTCTTTAATAAGATTTCTCGAATAATCAGGCAAATAGTGAAAAATAAATATACTGTTTAAAAATAAAAAAAACTGAGACCTAAACTCAAATATGGGTATCTGCTAGAAATAAATATATTGTGAAAGCATTAATAATAAAAAAGAAAAAGCCAACACTCAATAACATCAATTATGAACATGGCCACAATGTTTTGACCGTGTTTGGAAAAAAAAAATTCCTACAACTATAGGTACATACATAAAAAAAATCCATACATTCAGTTAAAATTAAAAATAAAATCATCTCTCCTAAGATAGCCAAAAGTGCTTGGACATATAAAACATTATAAGAACACAAGAGGGAAATTAACAAGAGATAACTGACATCCATTAAACATGGCACGTGGAATTAGAACAGTCTACCCCAGTGAGTGAAATAAAGGGTTCAGTTTGACATTCCAACCACCTGAAGAAGGCCAGAGCATACAACAGCTAAAACATTGTAATAAATATAGCGACAAAGAGGAGGGCAATAGCCTGAATAATGTAAATAATGTACACAATACCTCATTCTCAGAAATATTGACAGATACTGAAGAAAAATTAAATTAAAAAAAACTTAACTGCAGTACTATCAGTTATTTATTTATTTTTTTAACAAAACTTGTATAAAAGAGGGATTTCTGCCCAAATACACAATTATATATATATATATATATATATATAAATGAAGGAGGCTCCATGTGTGCTTCTCAAAATATATAGATTTAATAGGCTGGTTAATAAAATGTGAGGACTAAAAAGCCAACAAAATGGTAACAATATTGGCAATAAGATTGATGATATTTATTATAGATAAACCTTTTGACTAAATTGAAGCACAAAGAGAAAGATTTTAAAGTTGGAATTTTTGGACACACCTGTGTCCTTTATCAGGGAGATGGGGAATAAACAAAGAAGCACTCTGTTGTAGTTATTTTAGAATTTTAATAAACAAAAACTTCAAATTATCAAAGCCTTCTATATCAAAATCAAATAAACAAGCAACACTCAACAAAATTTATTACAAATATAGCAATAACATATTAAAGTGTATATAACATTTATATATTAATGCCATTTTGCATTTCTACCAATTCCTGGTCAGCTTCCTTATATTGAAATGCTTGTGCTGTAAAAAAAATCCATGACTACAGCAGAGAAATTTTAAAATTTTAAAATAATTGTAAGTAGTAGACTGGCACCCACAAATTCCAGTGGCTGCATATATATATATATATATATATATATATATATATATATATATATATATACACTAGCTTAGACTAGATCTAGTCTATTGCTATACTTAGCGTATTGAGCACTCTACATTTAGTCTTTCTACTCGTTTGTTTTTTTTTTTCTTTAGACGTGGAGCTTAAGCACTTGACAATTGGTTTCATACTCCGTTAATGTTCTTGGTTCTTTTTTTTTTTTTTTTTTATTTCCAATTTTTTACCTCGGGTATCGATTTGTTCTATTACAAGTTGAGCTATCCGAGGTTTTCCAAATGAATTTTAACATTTATTAGGTTGGTGCAAAAATAATGACGTAAAAATGTCGTTTTTTGACTTATTTTTTTAACGTCAAAAACGACATTATTACGTCATTATTTTTGCACCAACCTAATATATATATATATATATATATATATATATATATATATATATATATAGTATTAAAAACAACAATATTTTAGCAATTATTTGTTTGTCTCTTCCAACTCTTCAGGATTTGGTTGCTAAGCTCAATAAGATTGTATACATTAAATAATATATATATATATATATGATAAAATATAGTTTCAAGGTATGCTATATTTATGTCTTAAAGTGCTCAATATCAGGGATAGAGTGTATGTAAATATAAAAGTGAACACTGAAGTCAACATGGCCTGACAATTGCATTTAACATGAAACAGACTCTGGATGTTGGCTTCAATGTCCACTTTGTGTTCGCGTGTGTGTGTGTGTGTGCATGAGTTGAAGCTGTTTTCTCTCAATCCCTGACGAAGCTTTAATAAAAGTGAAACAGGTTCAGACTGATAAATATTTCCTATCTGTTTTTTATCACACACACACACACACACATATATATATATATATATTATAAATGTGTTGTGTGTTAGTTTATAATATACTCATATAAATAAGTGTCCAACTATGGAATCCCATACATGAAATATACTCGTATTATACATCCAAATAGACACTCTCTACACATATAGATCAATACTTGACAATAGACATTCACACTGAAATATTACTTCAAGAAATCTGATTTATGATCAAACATCAGAAAATCTTTTGCCAATTATTACCAGACACAAAATATTAATCCCAGTCCAATTTAGGTAAGAAGATAAACTGGTAAATGTCCACTGTAAAACAACTGGTGGCAAAGTTCCAATATTGCCCATTTACATTATGGTCATATAAAATAAACACACATACATATATGCACACACATAAAGCATTTTACTTATGATCATACACACACATTCATATATATGTGTGTGTATGTGTGTGTGTGTGTGTAGATAGAAAGTAGGAAGCATATATTTTATTTATGGTCATATACACACTCCTCCTAAAGCCTATGGTAAAAACATTTAGACTTAGAGGCAACTCATAACTACACAAACAACAACAAAAAAAAAAACAACAAATAATAATTAATTATCTTCATAATAATAATAATAATGATCTATTTCTATAACTAACTTAAATGTTTTTTTCGTTGTTAACTTAATGCTGTTTTGCTAAATAGCTGTGAATTCTTCGCGTGTTTCCATGACGTCACACACATTTCATCACGGACCACAGTATTTAACTTGCCCCCCTAAATGACCGGAAATGCAAGAGATGAACTCTAGTAGAGATTAAAAAAAAAAAAAAAAAAAAAAAAAGAAAAAAAAAAAGGGACTATATCTCTTCGCACATAATTCCCAAACGAATGTAACGAGGGGCGGGGAACTACCAATCAATTCGTCATCAACATGAAAGAATTCGATCAGGTGATTTCGTAATCATAAAAAAAAGTAAAAACACGGAAAAATGCGACGCGCGCGCACGCACGCACACACACACACACAAATATATATATGTGTGTGTGTGTGTATTTATTTCAAATCAGATTACTTGAAATCAGCTAATATTCCTCAAATAAAGTTTCAGAAAAAAAATGTGTATTTTATTTTTGGAAGATTTTTTTTTTTTTAATAAAGAAACAGTGCGATATGACAGAGAGCTTAAAAAAAAAAAAAAAAAAAAAAAAAAAAGAGCAAATACTACACAGTATTTTGCTTACTGGAAATTAAATTAAAGCTAAAAATGAAAAGCTTCAAGAAAGATTTTTCATTTATGAAAATTCATTTAAACCTTAGGAATACCGAATTAGTGGAGGTATGTGTGTGTGTATTTATTTATTAGTGGAGGTACTTACACAGTGGAGATAGTTACCTCCACTAATTCGGTATTCCTAAGGTTTTAATTTAAATTTCCATAAATCTTGAAGCTTTCATTCTTTTTTTCATTCATAAGTTGCTAGAAATGCCAAAAAGGACGCAACAAACAGAACAGACAAGAAAGACAATCTAATTAATTACACACACACACACACACAAAAATAAATAAATAAATAAATAAAAAATAACGTGTCACTTACATAAAATTTCCATCGCTTGTAAAATCAACGAAATCCATGAGAGAATGGATCTCTCTTTTAGTGTGGTGGCATTTGCATCAAGGGCACTTCAAACAGGTAAATAAGGCAGTATATAGTATACCACGAAAATACAAACAAATAAAAAAGGGAAGATCTAAGCAACTGCTAGTTGAGAACAGTTTAAATTAAATTCGTTCTTATAGCAGAAAGAGAGGCTACAACTTTGATAGAACCAAGGAACGAGAAAGTAAAAAGCGGGTCGTTTTTGTTTTTCCAACAAGAAGAGCGTTTTTTTTTTGTTGTTGTTTTGTGTGTGTTAAGAAGACGTAAACAGAAGCTTTTGTCATACGGCAGCTGATGAAGTCTCTAATGAGAGAGATATCTCCCGGACCAGCATGTTGGTATACTGTTTTGGTCCAACATCAGTGGTTTTGCTTGGATGGTCACATGGTTAGCTATTCATTTTTTTTCTGTCTTTTTTTTTTTTTCTTCCTTAAATAAAAAAAACAAACCATTGCTTGAGTGAAAGGTAGAAGAATTGTCTCGTTTCACGAAGACAAACGAGCCGATCAAAGATTTAAAACAAAAAAATGAAAACGAAAAGGGAGGCACATTGGTTAGGTTTTAGGTGAGGTGTGTGCAGACTGCTAAATGCACGTTTCTTCATTCTTTATATCTTCTTTTTCCTTCCACAAGAAGTTCTTTCTTTTTACACCTATCTCTCTCTCTCTCTCTCTCTCTCTAGACACACAATCACGAGTAGCAGTGTTCATTTTATCCCCACCCTCCCAACAATGATCGATTTACAAGTACGAGGAATCCACACCATGACTTACGGAAACTTGAAACTCGGTCGATTCTATTAAACCGAAACGTGAGCTCTCTCTCTGCCATACCAAATACCACCGTCCCCGGTCTTTGCCGTGTAGACATCAGGAGACACTCCTGAGTTTTTACCAGAAAACGAACCCTGGACAACGAAGACCGTTTTGTTTTGACTTTTGACTTTCAAAATGAGTTTTGATTTTTTGCAAATTAAGGATTTAATTTTTTCATTTAAATTTAAACCTTTTCGCGGGTGGGAGTATACGTGTGGGTGTGGACCATACAGTACACCATTTGACTTAACTCTGAAAATAATAAAATTATAAAAAAAATAAATAAAATAATTTCGTAATTGTAGAAATGAATTAATATTCATATAATTCAATTGATAATTAATTTACCAAGGCCCCCCTCTTTCACCCTCCTCCAGAAAATAAGTGATAACAGCTCTCCTCATTTTTCCCATTCATTATCTGTAAATAAAATGTGTTGTTAGAGAAACATCTTTAATTTGTTTCCCGTTACTAAGACTTTCTCCTAAACTGGTTGCAAACCAAGGCTTAGAGAACCCACCGAGTCTTCCTTGCTAGTTAATCAATAGCTTGAGATGGGAGGGGATTCTTGCTTTTCCAAGGAGATTTGTAAGTGATTTCTAAATGGAATTTGATTTGTAAGAGATTTCTAAATGGAATTTGAACTTAACGCTGATTCCATTTTGGCGGACTGAATATAAAAATATTGGTTTCCAGAAGACAAACGGGGTCTACCCACAAATACAATGCTATCATTTAATTTTCATAACGAATGAATAATTTTTTTTTTTAATGGGGGGGGGGCGACTCTTCTCAGTTAAATGTTTTTTACGTTATAACAACGATTTTTAGTTTTATTATTATTATGAAACTAAGGTTTCAGTTAGTGTGGCACAAGGCCACGAGCTACTTATATTTAACTAGTTTTCCTAATCACTCGCTCATTTCAAGTAATTAATCAATTTCGACACTGCTTAATTAACTTCACTAATAATTAAAAAATCTGTACTTTAATATTTAATAAGTTTCATTGAACTGGCACAAAGCCACAAACTCCTTACATTATGATTAAAATCTGATTATTATTATTATTATTTACCTGGGCCTAAACATCAACCACTGGTTCCAGCCACCACACATTACTTAGGAGGTTTGGAAAGTACACTTTCTTTACCAGTGGCGGGTTGGCTCTCTAAAAATATTGGTTGTCTGGAGACAAAGAGGACCCACCCACAACAACAATGCTATCATTTAATATTCATAACGAAAAGGTAAAATTTTAAAAAAAATGCTTATGGATAAAATGGGTTACAAATAATTTTTTGTAGAAAAAATGTGTGTATTTCTTAGTAATTTGTATATACTCACTCATTGGCAGTAGATCCGAAAATGTAAATACAGCAATGTTATAATAATTGCATTTTTAATTTTGTTTTTTTTAAGTAATTGATTGGTATTTTAAAATAGTTTACTGCTCAATTTACACATTAACAGACAGTTCAAAAGAAGAACATTGCATAGAGCCCGCCATATTAAGAAGAGCAATCGTTTGTGTTCACAGTTCACTGCCAATAACTATTTCTGCATCAAATTCTAACAATTCCTTTTTTTTTTTCAATGGATAACAACATGTATGATCCCAACTTTTCCTCAGTGATTTTCTTAACTTTGCCTTTATGATCTTAGCTTTGAAAATGTCCTCTCATATTGGCCTTGGGGCCTTGAGTTACTGATAGTGTGCTGTGCAGATGACTTTATAATGTTATATTCCCTTTTATTACTAAAACAGTTGATCATGTTTAATTTATTCCTTTATTAGTGGACCCACTCGCCATCGGGCAATCAGACACCCTGGCTAGTCAGCCACTGATTCGCCCCCCACTCCTTTATAGTTCTTCAATAATATATGTAAAAATTTGATATGATAGTGGAGAGAGCGATTCTTAGTACTTACAATTGGAATTTCACGTTACTTGCTACCTCGAATCAATGGTCATTTAGTGAAAAGTGTGTAGCTGACTTCAAAAATACGTCTCCCTTTCAGGAACTAAATACGCTGTGGTTGGTTAGAATGGTTAGGGATGGGGGCAAACAAGCAAGACAAAGTCACTTTGGGAAGGACTTCTGAGATGCGTTAGTGATCATCCTATTTTCAGCCCTTCAGAATGGCGACTTTGCCTTTCAAATAAAACAAGACAAAGGGGAAAAAAAGAACAAAAAAAATTTTTTTCCCTAATTTTTCTGCCTTTTTTTTATCGAGCAAATAAAAACTCTCACTAGTTGCTAATAACCCAAAGTGAGCCAGCTTACGTATGATATATATATATATATATATATATATATATATATATATATATATATATATATACGTATATGACGAAATTTTTTAGATTTACAAATTAACCTAACTGGTATGAAAATTAAAATTTGTTTTCGGAATAAAAAAAAAAAAAAGAAAAGAGATTGGAAGTTGGATTAAAAACAGACATGTTTAAAAAAAAAAAAAAAAATGAAGAATAAAATAAACTTGAATAAATAAATGGGTAGATTATTTGAAAAAAAATCCAAATTTAAACAGCTAGCCAAGTCCTTGATGCAAGAGTTCTCGTTGCTTTCTCAGCGCTTTTGAATTCAAAAGTTCTAGACCAGTGGTTCTCAAATGGGGTCCATGTAAAATTACTGGTGTCCAAACAAAAATTAGCAAATCGGAGATGGGGCATAGTAATATTTTAGTGGTTCATAGAGCAATTTCACTTCGGAACGGTTGTTACAACTGAGAATTTGAATTACAGTAATTTACACCATAATAAAAAAATTTAAAAAAATAGTAAAAGGACTCTAAAACTCTAGCAGAAAACGAGATCAAAATTTTTTTGAAAAAGTTGAATAAAAATTAAAAACTGACAAGGATAGTGTAATGTACAATGATATAAATGTTCCATGGAATTTAGTTGTGAAATATGTTTTTATTTTCATTAAAATAGTAATTAGTTTTACTTCAAAACCTATACATTTACTATTTCTATAAGCAGTCAGTTATGTGTCATGCGTGATACGCGCTTAGGCGATCATGTATCTTTCGATACATGACTGACGAGGCAGTAAGTTGCCATTTCTTTCTGCGGTAGACCAGTGGCCACCCAAGGCTATAGAACCCGGTCTGTCCTGCTATTTACCCATAGCTAGTGGGGAGAAGAAGAAGATTCACACTTTTCCCAAGGGTATTAGCACGTAAGTGAATGTAATGGATCTGGCTGGAATTCGAACTCGGTTTTCCGATTCCTCAATCCATTATTCTTAATTTCAGCAGTTCAGACCTTTCATACAAGTCAGTCAGTCAGTTATGTGCCATGCATGATACACGCTTAGGCGATCATGTATCTTTCGATACATGACTTACGAGGCAGATCTTTTCTGCAGTAGGTTGCTATTTTTTTCTGCGGTAGACTAGTTGCCATCCAAGTCTATAGAACTGTCCTGCTATTTCCCCATAGCTAGGGGGAGAAGAAGATTCATACCTTTCCCAAGGGTATTAGCACGTAAGTGAATGTAATGGATCTGACTGGAATTCGAACTCGGCTCTTTGACTCCTCAATCCGAGCCGCTATCCATTTGGGAACCACTGTTCTCGATTGACCGACAGACTCTCGCAATCATTTTTTAAATCATTTCACACAAGCAAGGCGATAAAAGTGTAGAGTAAGCGGAAGGTTGAACATCAAATCAAAGGAGCAAATGACAAAATTAAGGGCTTCGCGCCGCCTTCTAGGTTTCAAACAATACTTCAAATTTTTCAATTTAAATAGCGAATAAAATTACTTCATTGCCAGCAAATAAACACAGGACTGAAGCATACACAAGACCACAAAAACCAAAAATTGATTCACCTCGGGAGAAGAACTGACAGCAGCAAAGAAACACAAGTCATGTCTTTCTCATCAAAGCAACAGCGAACTCTCTCTGATCTTGTCTGCCAACCCCACTTTCATTCAATTCCTCACTAAAAGACTATTCATGTTCATTTTATTACAGTGAAAGACAATACTTTCTAGCTTTCATTTCATGATAAGTAATTACAGTTAAAATTTGTGTATCTGATGTTTTTAACAGATAGCGACAGATATTAGGGAGATGTGATTAAATATCGGAGAGCCGAGTTCGAATTCCAGTCGAATCCATTATATTCACTTACGTGCTAATTATGAATCCTTTTCTTCTCCCATCAGCTATGAGTGAATAGTAGGACAGACCGAGTTCTATAGCCTTGGATGGCAACTACAGAAAGAAATGGCACCCTACTGCGGGAAAAAAAAACTGCCTTGTCAGTCATGTATCGAAAGATACATGATCACTTCAGCGTGTATCACGCATGGCACATAACTGATTAATTATATTTTATGTTTAAAAAAAAATATTCATTATTATTATTGTTTCAGTAATAAGCATTATAACATAGCACAAATAGCTATAATGTGGGAAAAGGAAATTTTCGACAATATACGCATTTTTTATGTATGGTTATTTGTTTTAACTTTTATCAAAAACGACATTTTTGTAAATGTAGTTATGGATAATATTATAAATTAATTACTAATTGTTTTAATTAATAACTATTTGTGCTCAGTTGTTGATATTAATAGCTATCTGCTGATGTGTTAGAATTTTGGAATAATGCAATAATAAAAATTTAAATTTCATCTCCTTGGTTGATGTCGTGATCTGTAAATTAACATCACTTTATTTGAAAACGTAAGAAATCTTTTCTCATTTTTTTTTTATTCAAATGATGATCCAAGGAATCTTTCCCTAACAAAAAACAACTGAGATGCAAGCGGTTACTGAGAATTAAAAAAATAGAGTATAGAAATGACAACAAAAGAACAGGGTTCAAGGAGACAGAAGATGACGATTGGCATTTCATTTCAATTTTTGAACATCGTTGTTAAAAGGAAAGCCAAAAGAGAGTTCCACAAGCGAGAAGTGCGGGAGAAGAAACTATGAGAATAGAACTTACGATTACAACTAGCAATTTAAACAGTGAAATTATGAGACCTAGCTGCCAATCTAGTACTTAGCTTGAATTCGCATAGTCGAGATACCAAAGAAAAAAGACCACCAGAACAATTGTCATGAAAGTATTCATAGAAAAGCACAGAAAAGCTATGTTACGGCGGTTGGTAAATGGCTGAAACCGAGATGCCAGGTCATAATCAATAACGTAGCAGATTATTTGGTTTTTGTTAAGAATCTCTAGATATATAGCCTGGAGTCAGATGTGGCAGCAATAATAGATGTCCAGATGAACGGTAGACTTCTTCTTTGAATTTTAAATCGAGCACCAATATGTGGCAGCGATATTCAAAGCATGGATAAATGGTAGACATAAATATGTAAGATGGATTCTGGAGAGAAAAATTGTCTGGCACGACACAGTGAGCCGATTTTATAACAGCGGACCTAGCAATTGAACCAATATAATCTTTCTACCTGATGTCAGTGGAAAACATGAGATGAAGAAAGAGCAAAGAGTTGCTTTATTGGAGGTCAGCATCAGCCATGCTGACGTAAAAAAAATTTCTTTAAGATGAGTAATAGAAAGCGGTTTCGTTTTCGAGATGTCTACCCTTCGATTTAATAGCTAACTGGAAGCGAGAGGGAGAAGAGATGGCAAAGTGAATGTAAAAGACTTGATCAGAATTTGAACTCGGTTCTCTTGATTTCACAATTGGTGATGATAGCCATCATGCTACACGCACATCCTCATTTAGAGTACCTGTGTTTAAATGTCTACAAGTGCATGGGAACAAGCAAATATTTCTATTGGGTGTTGGCTTGGGTGTGAATTTCCGCCATTTCAGTAAGTCCGTCAGATTTCAAGATGGTGGGATTAATTATTTTGGCAATAACTTGTCACATAATTACATTTTCATTTACAGACATGCCCATCTCGTACGAGTGAGTTCGAGCCTTACTGAGAAATCGAACTTATGATTTGTCTTTTTTACGGTTTATCAACCCTTTACAGGATATTGAAAGCCAGAAAATATTTTTAGATTGTAATATTTTTTGGGAGATAATAATGATTTGCTGATACAAGTTCTACTAATTAACCCATAGTTGGGGGAGAAAAGGTGGACTCATATTTTTCCAGTGGTATTTGCGTGTAAGTGAATATATCAAACCCGACTGGAATTGGAACTTAGCTCTCCGATTTCCAATTCGAAGCTATTATCTATTACACCCCGCGCACATCCAAGCTTACAGCACCTGGTATTCCTAATGGTCGCCCATCTAGGTACTGACTAGGCTCAACGTTGCTTAACTTCGATGATCGTGCAAGGATCGGTGTTTCGACGTAATATGGCCAAAAGCCTGGAAAGTTCGAATTTCATCCAAGACAATTTATACTCACTTTGCACCAGTAACACTGAGAAAGGCATAAATCTACTTTCCCTTGCATTCTGTCCTCTGGACAGCTATCTTGACAAAATGTCTCGTTACTGACATGCCACAATTTTTGACAGAGAAAAAAGTGAGCGAGCATTTGAACAAAATCCGCTGTCCTGTAAGTAGACTTCTTTTTTTAAAACGTTCAGTGTCCAGGCAGTAGCAGCAAAAAATATATCACTCCTCATGCCCATTTGTCAAACGTGAATCGAGTTGTTCAGATTTTATAAGTACGCAATTGCATTTTTGTCATTGTTTGAAATTGTTAAAATATCTCATGACTAATGAGTGTCACGTTTCTGTTTTATTTTTCATACTAAAATTCATTGAGAGTCCCTCAAGGTTATTGTTAAAATGGTTATTATAAATAAATGAAATGTAATATGAGTGAAGGTAAGAAATGAGAATATAAGGTTAAGAAGGAAGATGAATAACGATTGACCCTTGGCTTGAAGAGGTTAAGATTGTAGTGTTTGGGGAAGTATCCACGCGGGAGTCTGTTTTACAGAGTAGCATTTAAAAAAAAGAAAAAAAAGCCGAATGGAATTTTCTCCCGACATTTGATACACAGGGGAAATAAGGACGATTCAAAGGTATAAGCTGCGGAAAAAAAAAAATGGAGCGCTTATCTGAACATTTGCCATGGAAATAGCGACAGAGTAACGAGTGTTGCAGCATTGTGTCAGTGGCGGAGATGCTGCAGAGCTGAGAATAAGTCCCCCCCCCTACAAAAACTGCGTTAAACGGTACAAAATTTATCATCGATATAGAGACCTTTAAACCTAGATTGCACCACTGAGCTACACTGCAAGTTTCGCGTAATAAACGCGCGTAAGAAATAGTGCTTTTCTTTTTTTTTTTTTTCGTCTTTCCTTATTATTAGGTTGGTGCAAAAATAATGTCGTTTTCTCACATAGTAACATATGTGAGAAAACGACATTATTTTTGCACCAACCTAATACTTTCCTGTCATAGATTCAAAGATAAGCTAATTAATGCTTTCTCTGATACAAATGCGAGATTTCGTTTTCTGGCACATGCGTTTTTCTACTACTACCACTACTACTACTACAGCTGTTATTGTTGTTACTCCGACATCTTCACTCTGTCCTAGTTAAATACGTGTTATTATTATGTTCACATTTAAAGAAACCGACTTTGGCAACCGCCTGTAAGGACACCTGGAGGGAAAAAACAGGCTTGGAGCCTAAAAGGATGCAACGAAAGAATTACGTGTTTTGTTTGTTTTCTCCGCCCCCCATCACGATTTCAGGTCAAAGAGAGAGAGAGAGAGAGAGAGAAAGAAAGTCAAAGAACAGAGAGAAACTTCTCTTGTCCTTGGTGGCGTGGCATTTCAGCCACACCATTCTACCCCGCCCCCACCGGTGAAAATAGAGATTTTTACCTGGTGTCACATTTCAAACGACTTCAACCATACAGTAGATTATCAGGTAGCAAATTGCTTTATAGATTTCCGCACATACATATTCGCACACAACAATCCGCCCCCACCCACGCTCTCTCTCTCTCTCTCTCTCTCACAAACACACACAACCACGTGTTGCACATATACACAGATTTAAATGCTACTTTTCAAATCTATGTAAATATCTAGATATAGGTATGTATTGTCTCAGTCTGTCTCTTGAAGCTTAAAATATATAGACTGCATCTTCTGTCGAAGGGCAAGAGACACACCCTCCAACAAAAAAAAAAAAAAAAAAAAAAAGAGAGGGCGTCTTCCGAGTAGATACCTGCAGACTCAGGTGAAAATCGGGCTTTACTTCAGTCTTGCATTTAACTAAAGTTCAAAAGTTGTCTATCTTTTTGGATTCAAGTGCAAAAGAGGGTCTCTCTACCTAAAACAGGTGGACACGAAGTGGCAGAGAATAGGACAGGTGGACACGAAGTGGCAGAGAATAGGACAGGTGGACACGAAGTGGCAGAGAATAGGACAGGTGGACACGAAGTGGCTGAAATGACATCAATCATTTAAGTGACATATGGCATCTGCACACATATGTTTTAAGAGATTTTGTATGTATACTTAAATACTTTCATATGTGTGGTTAGGATAAATACGGACATTTGCGTATGAGTACGTCTCTGTGTGGATAGCATAACCGTTATCAGGGGAGAAAGGGAAATTGGTGTGCTGCAAATCTGTTTTGTTCAAGTTACACTATTGCTCTGGAAAAAGGCAATAACAAGTGTAATGGCATGGAGAGGTAGAAACTGGACGAGATAATACAAAATGACAGAGATAATATAGGCGGACACGGACAGGTCGACATAAGACGGGCGGACACGGACAGGCCGACATAAGACGGGCGGACACGGACAGGCCGACATAAGACGGGCGGACACGGACAGGTCGACATAAAACTGGTGGACACGGACTGCAGAGATAAGACTGGCAGACGCGGATAGGCATAGGTAAGACAGGCGAACACGGACAGACCGACATAAGACGGGCGGACACGGACAGGCCGACATAAGACTGGCGGACACGGACAGGCCGACATAAGACGGGCGGACACGGACAGGCCGACATAAGACGGGCGGACACGAACTGGACGAAATAAAACTGGTGGACACGGACTGAAGAGATAAGACTGGCAGACGCGGATAGGCATAGGTAAGACAGGCGAACACGGACTGTCAGAGTTAATACAAGCAGACGAGAACTGGCTGAGATAAATAAATGTGAACACCTTGAAATGACATGATCGGAACATCGGTGTTTGTCAAAAGAATCTCTGCTTCATCCCAGAAAAAAATGAAGTGATAAAAGAAAAGGTGATCCAAATAGATTTCAGCACCTCCCAATGATGGTCAATGATAAAGAATAATATAAATACAAAATTTACTCTTTCAGGTGTATCCAAATAACAGAAAACTTTCAATTTGAGAGAATCTAGTCTAAATCATTCTTGGCATTCTTTAAAATCTACTCATGCGTTCAACGCTATAGGTAAGCACATTTCCTAAGTAGCGATACTGTTAAGAAGGAAATAGTTTTAATTTAGTAAATCTATGCGGTTTGTGGAGTTGAATGAAGCTTCTTACATATTTGACCTAGATTACAACAGTGGCAGATCAAATGAGGCCATTGCTAAATAATGTTTATAGCTATGATCACAGATAATAACCGTTGTTAAAATACGCAGCAACTTTCTTTTTTCTTTTCTTTTTTTTTTTTAATGCAAACGAAAACAGTATAAAAACTAAGGAGAATAAAAAGAGGACCCCAAAATATTCAGCAAAGCAATATAAAAGATATTTTTTTTAGACAATATGAACAATTTCAAGCCCCGTTTCATTTCGTCATTGTTTTGCTCTTTTCTATCATAACATTCGGATACTTGTACGCTTAAGATGACAATTGAAATACTTGAAATTATTGTTTTGTTTTTTTTTTTGTTTTTTTATTTCCTAGTCGGGTGTGTGGGTGGTGTCATGGTTAGTGGCTTTGAACAGGAACTCAGTGAACCAGGCTAGTTACATTCACTTTCGCACAAATGTCATTGGGAAAGATATGAAATGAGTCCATCTCTGCTTCCTCGCCCCCCCCCCAGCTAGGGTTTAAATAGCAAGAATACTAAGTGCTGTAAGATTAGATGTAAGGATGGTATGGCTTACAAGCACATCACATTGAAACACCAGTTCCCATATGATTATCGAAGTTAAGCAAAGTTGAGCCATCTGGAACTACTCACCCTGACACTGCAACTCTTAGGTGATCTAGATGCCTACCATTGGTCAAATAACAAATTTGCATAAACTATCAATTTCTTTATTAATGAGTGTGAAGTATGGCTTAGATTTTTACTTTTGGCACAGAATAAACATGACTCCGAAGTTTAGCTCTTTTTTTTCTTTTTTCTTGTCACTGATGTTAAGCAATGCCAAGCTCAATCAGTACCTAGATGGGTGACTACATGAGAATACCAGATATTGTAAGCTTGGATGTGCAGGTGGTGTAATGGATAATGGCTTGGAATTGTTAATCAAAGAACTGAGATGGGTTTGTTATATTCTCTTACACATGAATACCCTTGAGAAAAGTATGAATCCACCTATTCTTCCTCCCAGCTATGGATCAATTAGTAAGATTTGTATCACTTGATCAGCTGTAGAAAACAAACAATCAATCAATGAAATACCGATTAGCTCTACAGACATGTATTTCAGATTTATGTACATTCTCTGGAATATAAATGTATAGAAACTACCATGGTCACAAAGTGAGGGATCAGTTTATATATTGATCGTATTATAGAATTTGTAACCCACTTTACACCCACATTATAATTTCTAGTTTGTCTATCCAATTCTGCTTCGGGTATGAATCCCCCTCTTCTCCCCTAGCTATGGGTTAGTAAGATTTGTATCACTAAACCATTATTATCTCAAAAAAAAAAAAAAAAAAAAAGACTTTAAATTTAAAAAAAAAAATTTGTGGCTTTAAATAACTTGCAAAGGGTTGATAAGTCATAAAAAAACGAATCAATCATATTAATACAAAATCTTCCACACACACACACACGAAAGAATTCTTAAAATATAAAAAAATATTTTCTGGCTTTAAATAGTTTGCAAAGGGTTGGTGAGCTGTAGAAAACAAATCATTCAAACCATTAAATAAACTCTTATTTAAGTAGTGTGGGATCAGAAACAAAATAGCTTCTGACAAGATTTGAACAGAGTACCTGCCTGACAGGGACAATACCTTTATCAATTTGGCCATAGCAATCAACAACCAGCAAAGCAAAATTAAATACTTATAGATCCAAGTTCTTTTTTTAATCTCTATGACTTTCTTTCTACCAGACTGTAACAGTAACAGATGAAATAATCCCGTTTCAGTTTATTGGATGAGAAACCAGTCAAAAGTGAATAGTAGAAAAAGTTTTGTCAAAGTCTCTTTACCTCTGTAAAACTTTTGTATAAATAACATTTACAGCAAGACATCCATTTTATAAAGTTCCTTTTATCATTGTATTAAGTCAACTTGAATTTTCAACTCCAGCTACATAGAGCTGACCATATGAGAAACATTTGAGCGATTTTCTAATGCTCACATTAATAATAACAATAAAATCCTGATTCAGCAAACTTACTATTTTTTTCCCTTGTTTAAATAATTCAGTACAGTTTTTTTTTTTTTTTTTTAAATCTAATTAAATAGATTATTCTGACTTATATAAAAAAAATTTTGGCATCGTTGAACTAATTTGTAGTAACATGAAATGGCAGATGATTATAATAATGGTTATTATGAATATAGCAGAAAATATGATCAAAACTAACGTTGCTGGGCCTACCTAGTGTTTTGGCATCAGTTGCTTTCCCATTGCTGTAATGTAGCTTCCCATTTGGATGAACTCTATGCTATGGTACCTAGACTTTATGAATTTAAGCACAGTACTAGATTGACAGCAAGATCTCATCAATTTGCAGTTGAATTAGCCAGATGTAATTATAAGTTCTGTGCTAATAGTTTCTTGGCTTCTTGCTTTCCAGCCAACTTTGATCTTCAAAAATTTAAATGCAATGTCAATGGTTATCCATTGTCTTCTTGATTACTCTTCTATTCACTTATGTGCAATTATCCTTGGGAAAGGTATGAAACTACCTCTTCTCCCCCAGTTATGGGTTAATTAGTTGTTATCTATTGTCTTTCTGATTACTCTTTTATTGTTCTCACTTCTTAAAGTTTCTCTTTTTCCTTATTCTTTTATACACTGTAACCCCCATGTATCTTAGTGGCTTTACTGCCTTGCCTGGAGTGAAAGGATAAAAACAGTATTATTTGGCTACAGACCAATTTACTACTGAATTAAGTGAGTTGACAAGAAAGAAAATTATGTCGAAAAACATTTATGTAAAAAAATAAATGTTTATTCATTAAGTTACACGGACTTATTGATGTACCTGCATATATTCAAGGCTTACAGTCACATCACGTTGGAACACCGATTCCCGTATGATCACCTAAGTTAAGCAGTGTTGAACCTGGTCAGTACCTAGATGGGCAACCATTTGGGAATACCAGGTGCTGTAAGCTTGAATATGTAGGTGGTATAATGGATAAATGCTTGGAAATGTTAATCAGAGAGCCATGTTCCAATTCATGTTGGGTTCATTACATTCATTTACATGCAAATATTCTTGGCAAAAGTATGTATCTACCTCTTCTCCCCTCAACTATGGGTTAATTAATTGTTATCTACTGTCTTCTTGATTACACTTCTATTGTTCTCGTTCCTGAAAGTTACTTTTTCATACTTATTCTTTAACACTCAGTAACCCCTTGTGTCTTAGTGGCTTTACTGAAATCCATGTGGTGAAATGATTAAAAAAAAATTCTATAAAAATTTAAATATTTATTAAAAATTATTTATTTAATTTTTTAAAGATAATTATTCATTTTTTAAAAATTTTTTTAAATGTAAACAGGTAATTTTATTCTAAAACAAACACATGAAATTTGATTTTAAAATGTAAACATTGGCAATTTTAAAAAATTTAAACACAGGTATTTTTTTTTTTTTATTACCCATTATGTCAACATGGGTTTTCTTTTTTTAATGCAAACATAGGTAATTTTCTTTTAAATATAAACACCGGTAATTTTTCTAACTAGTCAATTGAATTTTGATAAAATAGGTGTAAATTCTATACAAACACAAATTTTAAAAATATTTCCTGACAAAATCATTGCTGATAAATGGCAATTTAAAAAAATTGAATTATAATTAAATAACAGATAAAATATTTATTAAAATATGCTTTTAAAAATTGTTATACAATTAATTAAGTACTATTGCTTATGTCGTAAGCACAAGATAGTAACAGATGAAAAAAAAAACTGATATAAAAAAGATTGCTTGTATATGAGTTAATGATACAGGCTGTAATGTTCTACTGATGTAAGGTGGGGGGAGACACAGACAAAATTCAGCCTTACGTGAATTTATAAAAGATTACATCCAGAAACATGTCTGTATAAATAAATCTAGAAGAAAAAAAAATGATTTTGTTACCTTTCTTCTTGAGGTAGATCCATTTAAGAGTCATAAAGACAAAAAACCAGTTGATCTGTGCATGTGTTGAAAGATTGAAAATGAATGTTAACTAAATTTTTTTTACTAATTACAGTTTGTGGACAATTTTGTTTTTGCCTTTTTCCCCCCCACTCTCTTCATTTATTTCCTTTTAAAGCATATTAAGCTGGTGATACTGCTTAATACAGACTTCATCACGTAGTAGGCCGGATAATAACATGAAGGAAAAAGAACACTGATGCTAATGATGATAATGGATTAGAGGTTGATTTTTATTTTTAGTCTTTTGTTGTAGGTTCAGGCAAGTGGCAAGGTAAGAGTTGCAGTGGAAACAAGGTTGGATTTCCCATCGGAATTATTATGCAATCTATTTTCAACAGGCAAGGTAATCAGGCATTGCCCTACATTAAAATGCCATTCATCAGTTTGTGCTTTCACATTCAATTCTAACAAATAGAATATAACAAAAAAAAAAAAATGGGCTTTGAAAATTATACATGGCTCTATTCTATCAGTAATGCTTACATTAATTCCTGACCACTGACAATCCCTTTCTTCCTGATTTGCAATGTATTCCTATAGTAAAATCATTAGCAATGCATTTACATTATGCATGCAATAACCCTATTCTATCAGTAATGCTTGCATTCATTCCTGACCATGGACAATCCCTTTCTTCCTGATTTGCAATACATTCCGATAGTAAAATCATTAGCAATGCATTTACATCATACATATAATAGCCGTATTCTATCTGTAATACTTGCATTGATTCCTGACCACTGACAATCTCTTTCTTCCTCATTTTCAATGCATTCCTATAGTAAAATCATTAGCAATGCATTTCCATTATACATATAATAGCCCTATTCTATCAGTAATGCTTGCATTCATTCCTGACCACTGACAATCCCTTTCTTCCTGATTTTCAATGCATTCCTATAGTAAAATCATTAGCAATGCATTTACATTATAAATAAAATAGCCCTATTCTATCAGTAATGCTTGCATTCATTCCTGACCACTGACAATCCCTTTCTTCCTGATTTTCAATGCAATCCTACAGTAAAATCATTAGCAATGCATTTCCATTATACATATAATAGCTCTATTCTATCAGTTATGCTTGCATTCATTCCTGACCACTGACAATCTCTTTCTTCCTCATTTTCAATGCATTCCTATAGTAAAATCATTAGCAATTCATTTACATCATACATATAATAGTCCTATGCTATCAGTAATGTTTGCATTAATTCCTGACCACTGACAATCCCTTTCTTCCTTATTTTCATTTTCCAAATTACAGATTGATTGCCAAAACTTTCTAAAATAAATTTGATGCAGAAAATTGCAGAATATAATGTTTAGCCATACAGTGAAAGTTTGGAGTAATGATAGTGGGCAATTCTGAAAAAATTAGATTTTTTTTAGTAATGTTCACTTAATATAAGTCCCAAGAGCCACTCAAGGTAAAGGGTTACTGCATGATGTGGCAATGGTATAAGAGAAGTTTGTTTATTGATGTAGAAAAGGTAACAGTTCATCCTAGGCTTGAAGAGGTTAAGACAGTAGCGATTAGGAAAACCATCCTGCTGGGAGTCTGTTTCACAAAACAGCAGTTCATCAGAAGATGCTGAGTGGAACTTCTTTCTTACTCATGGAATACAAAGGGAATGACGAGGATTCTTCTCCATGTATGTGGCAGAGTGGGTCCCAGTTGCAAAGCTCGGGGCTGGGGGGAATCACAGAATGTAGCTTGCTAGAAACACTTTCCATGGAGATAACAATAGAGTAGCAAGAAGCTTGTGACATTTTGTCTCTGGGAAAGGGGTTGTAAGGGGGGAAATAACTCATCACCCACAAGGTTGCGTAGACACTTTTGAACTCTATCAAGACAGGCAAGTGAGGACTGGCCAGCAATACTCCATTTGACCTGATCTGGCTCTTGTAAAGATGGAGTATTTCAGGAGGAATCAGATACTTACTGGAGTGGTACATAGAACTGACCCTTTTTCCAACATCTTTAGTGATGGATCATGTAGATGAGTTACACTTGCTGTTATTATATGAATCAGCATAATATTTTATGGAATAAATTTAAACCAGCCATTTTCCCTTGAAAATATTTTTTTGTGATAATAATACCTTCTTGGTTTGAGTAATTTCTTTTTTTATGATTTATCAACCTTTTGCAGATTACTTAAAGCCATAAACTTGCTTTTTTTTTTTTTTTTGAGATAATAATACCACCTTGACTTGATTCATTCATTCATTTTTTATGGCTTATGAATCCACTTCTCCCTCCAGCAATGGGTTAATTAGTAAAACTTCTATCACAAAAAAATTATTATCTCAAAAAAAAAAATTCTTACAATCTAAAAATATTTCCAGGCTTCAAATAACCTGCAAAGGGTTGATAAACCGTAGAAAACAAATCAATCAATCATATTCCCATATTCAGCTCATAAATCTTTTTAACACAAATATTTTTCTTGCCTAAAAATATAAGAGGAATTCTATTCTTACACTGAAAGGATGTAAACACTATCTGTTACTAAGGAACATTTCTGTATAACAAAAGCAATAGGATTATTTTTTTTTTAAATATTAAAACTTTCCCTGGATTCAATAATACCAAATTCAATGTATACCAAATTTGAGGTCAGTATATGAAAAAATGGTATGGCCATGTATAGTGAACAGATAAACAAAAAAACCTTTTCAATTATATATTTTTTCTCTCCGCACTAACTACAGCTAAAAGGTATAGACAACAAAAAGGGCTCAATACAAATTTCAAAGTCGAATATGTAGAGCTAAGATATTTAAGAAAAGGCTGAAATCCAACCAACCTTGCAGATCCTTCCACTTGCTTGAGGAGACCTTATATATTATATTATATGGTGGACTCTCCCATCGTATTTGACGTATGTGGGTCAAGCAGCTCAGTTTCTAGGAACCGACAGCCCAGATACCAGCACGTATGAAGGTGAAGGCTTTGTCCAGAACCAACTACACTTTTTGAAAGGCCGAATAGAGAGACCTGGTGCACTATGTACTACAAGGTCCCCAAATGACCCTCCACAGGTTTTGAATTCAGAGTTGTCCTCCTCCTAGACCAGTTGCCATCCAAGGCTATAGAACTCTGTCCTGCTATTTACCCATAGCCGGGGGGAGAAGAAGAGAATTAATACCTTTCCCAAGGGTATTAGCACGTAAGTGAATGTAATGGATTTGACAGGAATTCAGACTTAGCTCTCCGATTCCTCAATACAAGCTGTGATCCACTATTTTATATATATATTAGTTGGATTGATGTGAGTTTGTGATCCTGGGTTTCATACTATTTGCGATCGGCTGACAATTGCAAATATCCATGAAATCCAGGACCACAAACTCAGATCAATCCAACTAAATATGTTAGCTCTATCACTGATATTGAGCACTATTCAATAAGTACTATGTATATATAATATATAAATAATATATATAAAAATTATATATTTCCAGTTTCTTCTAAAGTCTTCTCATTCTTTTTCACTCGGTATAGCCCCTTGCATCTTAGTAACATTATTGCGTTGATTGGGTTAATTGATTAATATTTTCGAATGGAATTTTACCTAAGGCTTCTTGTAGATTATATGTTGATAGATGTTTCTTCATGGCACTATGCTCTGATAATTGACACACGAGATGTCTACTCAAAGAGGTAGCAGTATATCTGATATAGGTAATTGATTTATGACAAGAAACACAGTCTTGTACTGAGCAGTGAAATGGATGCACTATATTGGTCATACTAAATAAAAAGGTAATAAAATTTTGGTCATATTAAATAAAAAATTAATAAATAAATTTTCCTTGTGCGTCATATTTAACAAGAGATGTTTAAAAGAAAGGTAGTTGCTCAAATATATATATAATATAAAAGGCTGAAACACTAATATTCCATGGTTATAATTTATTGCATTGGAATCGTAATCACGATCCAATCTATCAGACCAACAAATTCAAAAAGGTTTTGAATTTGTAGGTCTGATGAATTATTAATGCTATTATTGGCAATAATAGCATTAATATTGCTGATTGATTCTATGCGTGATTATTTCTTTGTATATAAATTATATATATATATATATATATATATATATATACAGACAGAGTCTAGACTGATAGAAAGTAATTTGAGTAACTTGATGGCTGACTCTAGCAGCCTTTAAGCAAGTGAAAAATTTAATTTTTCCCTTGACAGCAGTGAGTAAGCCAGTGGTTATCTTGTAATAATTCTAAAATTATATGAAGTATGAAATGAAGTATTTTCAATATTAATCTATGTTTATTCTATGGCAAATTATCCGTGACATGGAGAATGGAAAACAAACACAGAAATAAAGTAGAAAACACGAAAAATCACGGAAAACAAGATTTTTGCTACTAAAAAATAAAATATTCTGACAGTATAACATAAAATTCCTGTGCAGAAACTTGATGCAATCATTATTTCACATAAATTTGCAATCCATAGTGAAGTCAGTCACTTATGCACAAGTGCTACAACCTATACTGCTGCAACATGTCATTCTATAAATGACATTGAATATTTTCCAGTACTGCACAAGTACCAAACATTATTCATGATATTAACCTGGCCAAACTGGTCAACACTGGTCACTGCAGGGAAAATATCCACATGATATGAATAGCATGGCATGCGCTGTCAAGGTTAGTAAAAATAAAAGTAGATGTTTGTTTAGTAATTAAATTAGATTTTTAAATGCCAGTTTGATTATCTTTCACGATGAGTAAACAAAAAGCTAGAAAACTTTGTGGGTGCACACCTTCGGCAAAATACAGAGCTGAGGAGCCAACTTTCTGTGATGATTTTTATCATGATGTTGATAAATTATTTTGCAGTTTTTGTCAACACACCATAGATTGAACCCTGAGGGACACACTTGTGGACCATCAGAAATTATTGAAGTACAAAAAAATAAAATAAAATAAAAGATGCCTATATAAGTAGGCTAAATATTTGTATATTTTACTGTTTACACATAAGTCTCTGTTTTTTGCATGTTTTTAAAATTTTGAAACAAAAATGGAAAATCAAAATTTACTATCATGGAAAAACACAGAATTTGATGTTTTAGGACATGGACAACGTGTCACTCTAATCTATGACTAGACAGGGTATGACTTTACTGTCACCTGTCTCCTCTAAATCTTCATGTCATATGGTTTGTATTTACCACCATGCAATAGTTTAAAATTAGTTGTGATTCATGATGAAGGATTTTCAATAATGGTATGGCCATATATAGTGGACAGACAAACTCTTTCTAATTATATATATATATATATATATATATATATACACAGTAAGTCCTTGGGTTGTGAAAATCTAGATTCATGGCTATGATACCCTCTCCATTAATCTTATTTTGGCTTATGCCGATTGCCTCATATATACAACACAAAGAGTGCAATGGAATACATTATATGTATTATTATGTGTTTTTTTTAGTCCTAATTATGTTAACATCTGTTATAGAAATGTGTCGTTATGTCCTAGCAGAGGTTAGTGATGTAAGCGCTTATTCACTGAAAATTGTGGTAACTTTCTGACTTACACATAAAATTGCGTGATGAGAATTGTAAGAATGGAACTGTTGTAATTCGAGGATCTCCTGTATATATTCTACAGATAGGAAATAAGATGAGAATTCTTAAGGGTTGACGCTGGTGGCCCTTAAGTGAGAAATAATAAATTTAATTTTTCAGTTGACTGCAGTCAGTAAGCCAGTGATTAACTTGTTGATAAGCAGTTGCTATTGTCAACTGTCATCAGCTTTCATTCGGATTTGTCTGAACAGGTAAAGAAGGATCTTTATTTAGCAATCAATGCTTTTCTACATTTGGGGGTGGTGTGAAAAACAAAATTCAAGGGGTGATCAAATTGGCCTGACCAACAGGTATTAATAGATAATTATAAAAAAATAAAATTTAGGTCAACCATTTTAATAATATGCCTCCCCCCAAAAAAGCTTTTTTTTCTTAATATTTTTTTAATATTCACTAAATACCTCAGAAATCTTTGTAGTTTTAACGATGTAAAAATAAACTAAAATGCAAAAAAAAAAAAAAAAAAAAAAAAAAAAAAAAATGGTTTTCTGTTTCTCATTTTTTTTAAAAATTCTGACTTTTACTTTTTCCTTCCTGTTATTTGATCTCAGAACTTTCTTGGTGAAGAACCTAACAGAGAGAATTTGGAAGAAAAATAAAATACCAAGACATCACATATCCCAGGATCTTGTCTTTCATGAATGATGACTTAACCAGTTAAACTACAGAAGGTTATAACTAGAAAGGGCTAAAATCTAAAGTCATTCTTATCCTAATTTTCACATTATCATTTGCCTTTACTCCCAATTAATAGACTTAAATTATTTAAACTGAGAAGAAAAACAAGATTCCATTGAAACACACACCTGATAACTGAGGGGATAGATAAGACACAAATGTCCGGACATACTGACATCTGACTCCCTTCAAATCTTCATGACATCTTGTTTACCAACAAGTAATAGTCAGAAATTATTTGACCTTTGAGATTAAGTATTTGCAATATTAATTTATGTAGGTACCTTCACTTTTTCATTAAAAAAGAACAGTGTGATGAAAAAAGTGCCAAACTTGATGAAAACAAAGTGTTATCATCAAAATGTTTATGTTACTATTAAGAAGAAAGATTAAAGTAATTTTTGATTATTTTATTAAATTTTGAAATTGTTTCTAGTACATCCAAGTTTTAGTTAAAAATATTGTTTTTCTTCCATCAGAACTAACCTGTGTTTGCAAATGTCTCAAAAATGGACAGCTTTGTTGATGTTACTGAAAGAAGAAGAAAGAAAATCGACTCCAAGCAATATAATTATTTCTGTCAGTATTTTGCTTATTGGAAATAGTAAATTTAATCCTTAAGCTTCGAATTAAAGCTAAAATGAAAGCTTTAAGAAAGCTTTTTCATTTTAAAAACTTAATTTAAACCTTAAGTATCACGTTTTTTGTGGAGGTACCTAAATTTATGGCTCATCTCTGCCTAGACTGGCTACAACCTTAGTCATATTGTCACCTGTCTTCTCTAAATCTTCATGTGATATTGTTTGTATTTACTACCAAGAAATAGTTTAAAATTAATCATAATTTGAGATGAAAGAATTTCAATATTAATTTATGGCTCATCTATGGCTGAACAGGATACAATTCCACAGTCTGCGGGGTCTGCTGCTAAGAAAGTTGGTTCACTCTATCGAGCTAGACAATTTTTCTCGCCTGAATCTATCTTATTTATAAGTCTACCATTCATCCAGGCTTTGAATATTGCTGCCATATATGGTCTGGTGTTCTTGATATGTATTTAGAGATTCTTGATAAAATCTAAAGAAGAATCTGCAATATTATTGGTCCTGATCAGGCATCCTAGCTCCAGTCACTTCCCCCATCTTTATAAGTCTACCATTCATCCAGGCTTTGAATATTGCTGCCACATATGGTCTGGTGCTCTTGCTATGTATTTAGAGATTCTTGATAAAATCCAAAGAAGAATCTGCAATATTATTTGACCATTGAGATGAAGGATTTTCAATATTAATTTATGGCTAGACAGGGTACAACTCTACAGACATATTGTCATCTCTCTCCTCTAAATGTTCATGTCTTGAATATCATTGGGTCCTGATCTGTCATCCTAGATCAAGCGACTTTCCCACTACTGTAATGTAGCTTCCCTGTGCTTTTTCTAGAAATACTTTTGTTGTAATTGTTCTGATGAACCTCCTGCCATGGTACCTAAACTTTATAAATTTAAGTGCAGTACTAGGTTGGTGGCAAGTCTCATCAATTTTTGTTGTGTCTCTTTAGGACATAGGTGATTATGGTTCTCCACTTCTTCCTGTCCCTTATAGCTCTCAATGTTTTGTCCTCCCCTTATCGCTCCCATATCATGTTCCGTCATCCATATTCTTAAGCCCGTTAAGTATGTCACGCATTGCTTTCCCTTGTACCTCTTTCTGCCCTGTGAGTATCAGATTTTCCAAGCCAAGCCCTCCTTTCTCATTACATGTCCCAGAAATTTTAGCTGCCTCTTCCTGTATAAGTTTCCTTTTTGTTTTCATTGTCTCCAAAATTCATCGTTGCTTACATGTTTGGTCCATGGTACCCTTAGCATACTTCTTTAGAACCACACCTCTGTTGCCTCGAGTCTCTTCTTTATCTTTGAGGAGATTGTTCAACATTCATTGCTGTAAAGGAGGACAATTATCACGTAGCAGTTCAGTACTCTTTTCTTAGCAACACAATCCTCCTGTCTCATAATACTCTGCTTAGCTTTTAGAAAGCATCTTTGGACAACCCAATACATCTTCGGATCTCAGTACAGTTTAATTGACCAGATGTAACTGTATGTTTCTTTTCTTGCTCTTTTCACTTGTGGAACTCTCTTCTGGCTCCATGCTTTCCAGCCAACTTTGATCCTCAAAAATTTAAATGCAATGTCAATCTTTATCTACTGTCTTCTTCATTTCTCTTATATTGTTCCAGCTTCTTAATAGTGTTGCTATTTTTTCCTTATTCTCTCACACTCAGTAACTCCTTTACTACTTTGCTTGGGGTGAAAAAATTTTAAAAAATAATTCTGTTACCACTAGGCTACATTCATTGCTGAATTAAGTACATTGACAAGAAAAGAAATTATGTTGAAAAACAATTATATCAAAAAATAAATGTTTATTCATCAGGCTACATGAACTTATTGATGTACCTACATATTTGCAAGACTTATGGCCACATTACTTTGAAACACTGATTCCTGTATGATTGTCAAAGTTAAGCAATGTCTGGTCAGTACGGAGATGAGTAACCACTTGGGAGTAGCAGTTTCTTTAAGCTTGGATGTGCAGGTGGTATAATGGATAACAGCTCAGAATTTGTAATTGAAGAGCAGAGTTCCAATGCCTGATACATTCGTAATATTCACTTATGTGCAAATACTCTTGAGAAATGTATGAATCCACCTCTTCTCCCCCCACTTATGGCTTAATAAATAAGACTTGTATCACTAAACCAATTATTATCTCAAAAAAAAAAGGGGGGGTGATAAGCTGTAGAAAACAAATTAATCAATCAAATACTGATAAGCTACACAGGATTTATTTACATTCTCTGGAAAATAAATGTATAGAAATTAGTGGACACGAAGTGAGGGATCAAATGATATATTGTTTATGATAGAGAATTGATCCCCCATTTCTTATCCAGATTATAATTTCTTCTTAATCAAATTCTGATTAGATATGAATCCACCTCTTCTCTCCCCCAGCAATTGGTTAATTAGTAAGATTGGTATCACTAAATCATTATTATTTTTCGAAAAAATACTTGATCAAAAAATATTTTCTGGCTTTAAATAACCTGCAAAAGGTTGATAAGCCATAAAAATGAAAGAAACAATCTACATATCTCCTTAGAAATATACTGTATCATCATTCAAAACCTATGTGTAAGACAAACTTTAAATCCCAAAAATCCCCCTTAAAAATTGGGGGTCGTCTTATACTACAGTTCTAAAAAAGAAACTTTAAATTCTGAGTGATGTTTGTTGGTAGACTAATCTTGGCCTCTGTGCGATAACTAATAACGTACATGAAAAGATTCAGATTATCAAATAAACTGATGATAAAAGTAATAAAACCAATTCTACCTTACATATTACTGGTATAACGTCATAATCAGTCAGTTTTGTGCCATGTGTGATACACGCTTAGGCAATCATGTATCTTTCAACACATGACAGATGAGGCAGAATTTTTTCTGCAGTAGGTTGCCATTTCTTTCTGCAGTAGACCAGATGCCATCCCAGGCTATAGAACCTGGTCTGTCCTGCAATTTACCCATAGCTGGGGGGAGAAGAGGATTCATACCTTTTTCAAGGGTATTAACACATAAGTGAATGGAATGGATTTGACTGGAATTCAAACTCAGCTCTCTGATTACTCAGTCTGAACTGCTACCCATTACTCTAGTGCCTCCTTGAAGAATAATTCCACATCAATTAAATCAACTTGTATCCATGCAAGCTTAGCTGAAAAAATGTAAACATTGAGTTATGATTGCATTCACAGCAATAGAATGTACTATTATTGTACTGTTATTAGCAGTATTTTGTGATTGTTAATGAAGTATAAGTAAATGGCCATTAGTACACCAGGCTGTTTGTAACTGTTTAGATATAAGAAAAGAAGAGGAAGAAGGAGAATCAGTATTCACAAGATATCATGTGATGAAACAAACAAAACAATAGTTTCCTTTTAGGGGATGTGTATGGGAAAAACATAATATAGAATTGGTTTTATTCTTTCATTTATTTTGCCTTTCTAAGGATACAAAAGTAACAACAATTCCAATAACATCATCTTTATGTAATCAATAAGCAGACATTTTATACTACGGGTAGAGGATAGATTGATGAAAATTTTCTATATATTTTGACCTTGTCTTATTTAAAGGTTGCCTTATACACAGAAATATATGGTATATTATAACTGAATAAAAGTCTAAATAAATGCCTTCAAATGGAAAGTGGCACAATGCCAAGTTTAAAATGGGGATCCCACATGTACATGAGCCCTGAGATAAAAAAAACAGCATGTCCCAATTCAGAGATGCCTTGGAGGACAGGGATTAACCTTAGCCACCTCCTGAAAGAGAGGTACTGTTTGGAGGGATAGCCTCCTGGGGCTTGAACACATTGTGTATAATAAAATAATCAAGCTTTGTCACAAAGTAATAAATAAATAAAATGGTGACAGAAATTGTTTTATACTATTTATATTTAGACTATTGTCCTCATCTTTGTTGTTTTTATCATAACGTTTTTTGTTCTCCGAACTTCCTCATGTGTATATTGATTTGGGTAATTCTGAACTGAACCTTTTATTTAATCTAAGCGGGTAGACTGCTCTCATTCCACTGCTCATGTCTAGGGATATCTTGTCTAGTTCTTACTTTATTTATCACTGTTCAATTATTGCTCACCCATTTTCAATGAGTACACAAGTACAAGTACACACTGCCTGAGCCAGGGGAAATGGGTGAGCAATAACTGAACAGTGATAAATAAAATAAGAACTAAACAAAATATCCTCAGACATGAGCAGTGGTACAAGAAGTTTAACCCTGTAGATTAAATAAAGGGTTCAGTTCAGAATTCCCTGTAGGTTACCCAGATCAATATACACCTGAGTAAGACAAGTGGGTACAATGGCCGGAACATTGTGATAACAACAACAAAGATAAGGACAATAGTCTGAATATAACTAGTGTAAATAATGATAACTCATCATATAAATTCAGACGGAAATGGTTTTCTAAAATTATGAAGTGAAAAAAAAAAAAAAAAAAGAATTTGTTTTTCAAGCATTCCAAAAAAACTAAGCAAATGTGTCGAGAAGTGGAAAAAAACTTAATTAAAAACAAAGAACAGAGTGCTTGATTGTTATTTGACAGTCATCCTCTTATATGGCATCGCATATTGGACATTCTCTCTACAGATGAGGAAAAAACTGGAAGCAACAAAAATGTGGTTCCACAAAAAGGATACTGAGAATTCTTAGTATTGCAAGCAAATGAAGATGTCTTAGAGAAAATCGCAACAGAAAGAAAACTTCTACTCAGAATCAGGAACAGACAGCTGAAATTTCTCGGACACATAATGAGGAAGGAGGGCTTGGAAAACTTAATCCCCACGGAGCATATTGAGGGCCAGAGAAATAGGGGCTGGCAGCAAGCCACTTACTTAAGTTTCTTGTGTGAATGGATGGTGCAACTGCGGAGAAGGGGGTAAGATAAAAACTGCTAACAACTACAAAGCGACAGGAAGTAGTGGAGAGCCATGATTGCCTACGTCCGGAAGAGACGCGGCACAAAGAAGGAGGAAATTTTTATGATAGAAATCAACGAGAAATAACACACAATAAAAAAAAAAAGGAAGTCCCCCCCTCCCTTTCCTGGTTCTTTGGTTTAAAAAAGGCTAAAAAAAACTTTGCTGATATAAAAAAAAGAAAAAAAAAAAAAAGAAAAACGCAGATCGCCTCAATGAATGATAAGCTTTGCTTAAAAACAAAAAATGCCCTCATCTTTGTTATACCATGTCCCTCCAGGACGTAGGCGTTCATAGCCCTCCACAGATTCCCTTTTTATCTCAGAATTGCTATGACATCTTAGTGGTTCTTATTCGTCTACTAATCCTTAGTAACTAATGCATGTTTAGTTTCTTTATTTTTGTTGTTGCTACTGTTGTTATTGTTATATTTTTTGTTGTTGTTATTGCTAATATTGTTGTTGTTGCTGCTATTGCTAATGTTGCTATATTTTATTTGTTATTAATTTTAAAATTTAATACTATATTGTTATTGTTAATTGAGTATTTAACAATATATTGTTCCAATGTTACTGTTAGTAGTGTTATTGTTTTTGATGCTGTTAGTTACTATTTTTTGCTTATTGTTGTTACTTATAATATAATTTGTTGTTATTTAGTGTTTTAAAAATATATTGTTGTTATTGTATTTTATTTTTAAAAAAATTTGTTGATGATAATTTCGTTGTTATGCTATTGATGATGATGATGATGATTTCTTGTTATATTTCTCAATCGCGACTTATCGTTTTTTTGAGAGGGGGGGGGTGCAAGCAAGTCTCAAAAAAAAAAAAAAAAAAAGAAGAAGGAAGAAGAAAGCAGCCATTTTATTTTTATCCCTTAGGAATCTGTTCACCAGACCCACCTTTAGCTTACGACACGCTCATTTTTTTCTTTAATTAATTCTTCTTCCTAAAATTCCCAAAATAACCTAAAAAAAAAAAAAAAAAACACACACACACACAAACCCACGACAACAACATTGTCAAATGTGCAAGAAGAAAGCAAGAGAGTTAAATTTTAAATAAATAAATGAAAATAAATTACCTGGCCGGCTGGTCCAGAGGGAGCGTCATTGTTGCGTGAAAAGTAGGTTTAACAAAATAAATTAGAGACAGTCCTTGTGTAAATTCCCTGGTGACAAATACAGATATTTCTATATACGTAGTAGCCCACAACTATCCCTGGCTGTAATTATTATGAGAGCACAGTCTTTAAAAGTCACATACAATATAGAGAAAAAGGTGGAGACTGTTTTTAGTGTTACTGATTGGATATTCTGTCTTTGTTGGACACAGTCCGGAAGTTTTGTTGAAATAGATTTGTCAACCTCAAATCCATAGCATTGTTTTTTTGTTTTTCTTTTACAAGAATAATTTTCCCCGCATTAAAAAAAGAAAAGAAAAAGAAAACAGAATTCTTACTGTCAGTTTTTTAATTTATATATCGTAAAAGTAGATAAATTGTTTCTAGGAGACCCACAGTGCTTGAGCTATTTTGTTTAAAAGCAGATTAACAATATTCAAATGGGACGATTCAATGGAGAAGAAAAAAAAGTTTCTCCTTCGGTATTTGATTGTAGCAAAAACTACTGATAAAATATTCCACTCTAAAAACGTGTGATAAAAAAATTCAAATACTGAGTTGAAATGAATATGCCGGTTACAAATAATGGTAATTTATTATTATTCTTATTTTTTTTAAAAAAATGACAAGATTTTCTGCAAATAACGAGAAAGAAATTTCAATCCTTAAAATTAAAAAATTCACACGATTTGTGACTTGATGTATTATACTTTCAATTCAACTAGTTAGTGAAATATTAAAAAAATTGAAATTGAATCTGAACAATGTTTAAACGTTGTAATTTGCAAGGTTAAAGAAAGTCTCGTCTTTTATGTGAAAAACTAAAAAAAAAGTAATAAATTTTTATCTATCAAGAAGAATAAATTTAATTTAGGGAAATTTATTTCTTACTTGTAGTTGTAGTCCATTACAGTTCAGTAAACAGTGTTTACTGTTTAGTGTTTACTTACATGAAGTTGTAATTATTGCAATAAAAGATCTGCCATCAAATTCTCTAGTAACGTTTATGATTAATAATCCTTACTGTTAAACAAAAATAGCAATTTAAAACTGCTCTTTTGTTTGTTTGTTTTGTACGTAAAAAAAGTTACACAAATTCTCAACTCGCAAAACTAAAAAAAAAACAAGGGTGTGCCGGGTAAGTTTGATGACCGAAACAAGTCGGCTATTGTGGGTAAAAGGAAGGACAAACTCTGTTGTCAAGTGAGCTGTTTTAAAAGTATGTCGCCAAAACGACTGCCGACATTCAAAAAGGAAAGTTGGTAGTTGATAAACAAAAAAAAAAAAAAAAAAACTGGAGAAATGTGCCCGTTATGCACGGCGAAATCCTTTCATGTATAGAACCCTTAAATTTGGCCTGCATATTTATTGGACACAGGAAAAGGTTTCGGCTTAAAAGAAAAAGAGAAACAGTTCCTCTAGGAGAAAGGTCGTGTCTATTAATTTTCCGTTATTTGGATATTTATCTTTAACAGTAACAATTACCATTTGCAACCGTCCAGTGTAAGACGTTAATTTATATTTTTTTATTAGGAATGTCTGAGCACGTAAAATATTTGTTTTCTGGAAAAGCTGTTTCATTTCTTTTTCTTATTTTTTTAAAATTTTGTAGAAATATTTTTCAGTTCGGTTATTGAAATAAAAGATAAACACAAATTGGCATCTCTCTTTTGCAAGGCCTAATTTCCACTTTTATCTTTTATGACTGTAGATAGCCACACAAAACAAACAGCATACGTTTAGGAGTTGATATACAAATATACTTCTAAGACTTTTGAAGATTATGAGATTGGCAGCTGATCACTTTTCCAATCTAGTGCTTTACTTCTGAGTGGGGAAAAAAAAAACTTGCTGGTTATATTCAATGCCTCAGAACTGCCTCAGTCCATCACCACCGATTGGACCCCAAACTACCAGCAGTCTCGATGAATGGATGTCCCCTCTAGAAGGCACTATGCCTTGAGAGACTTCTGGTGTTAAACTTACATCTGACCTCGAGTGGAACTCATACATACAATCCATTGCTAAAGATGCAGGTAAAATGGTTCGTTCACTGTACCACTCCAGTAAGTACCTGACTCCACGTGCTATCCTCTACCCTTACAAGAGCCAGATCAGGCCGAAAATAGAGTAGTGTTGTCATATTTGGGCGGGAGCTGCCCAGTCCTCATTTACCAGTCTCGATAGAGTTCAAAAGCATCTCTGAGTTGTTGTGGTTGACAAACTATTTTCCACCCTCCAATCTCTCTCTGTCTCCCACAGGTGGGATATGGCGAGCCTCTCACTGCTCTATCACTAATTCCATGAAAAGTGCTCAGACGAACTGCATTCCTTGGTTCAGCTAGGTCTAACCTTCACGGCCACTTACATTGCAGCAAACAACCTAAATTACCTCCGTATTTTATTGTTGAGAAGCATTTTCCATTCAAACAGTTTCTTCCTGTGAAACACTACTCTGTGGAACAGACTCCCAAGAGGATGCTTTCCCGATCACTACAATTTTAATCTGTTTTAGTGTTAACAGTTATCTGCCCCTGATATCTGTATAAACTGCCCCTTAATGTCACCCTCTACTTCGAGCAGACTCTGGACCTTGTACAGGGTGAAACCATACTGTAAAAAATGGCTTATCAAACCTTTGTGAGTTATTCAAACACAAAACGTTTTTGGGATTTTAATAATGTTTTTTTTTTGCATAACAATGATCCTCCCCCACCTACAAGTCCTACTATTTAACCTATAGCTAGGGGGAGATGAGTAGTCTTTTCATATAAGTGAATGTAACACACTGGATAAAATTCAATCTCAGCACTCCAATTTCTCATTCCTAGACGCTATGTATTACTGCCCCCACCTCACACACACATCTAGTTCAATGCAAAAGAGGCCTCTGTTAGCATAAACCATTAAATGCTTCCTTAATAGCGCATTTATATCCAGTCCTGGATTTACATATAGGCCGCAGCCCAGGGGCCCCAAGATCTACATGATAAAACTAAAAACAAAAAAATAAGTAAAAATAAAATTCCCAGATTTAATTTTTCCTTTGAAATGATTTGAAACAATTTAGAGTAATTAAACCCCTCTCATTGGAGTGAGTCTTTTAAATTAAATGGGGCCTCTTGAAGTGAACTCATTTAGGTTTTGACATCTTTTTTATATATGTTACAGCATACCTACGGTCAATAATGGGTATGTCCCCATTCACATAAATACAATACTGTATGTTGTTCTGCAGTTGGTGATTTGTCTCCAGCTGTGCTGGTCAAACTCTCTGTCTCCAGACAGAGAGGATCCCCAGATGAGTCTATGTCGAAGGGCAAAGTCGTCTCAGGAAACAGCTACCAAACCCTGTTTTATACGGGGTCTATAGGGAATTTTTGGCCAAGCCTATGGGCAATGATATCCCACATTAAATTCAACTTTGTGCTATATCTGACTGCGTGGGGTGGTTGTAAGATGTCCTGCAGTTGGAGATTCATTGCAGAATTCACTTGACTCACTTCTAGCAGTTGACTACGTGTGACGTCCCCTGGTGTTGCTGTGCCAAATGTGACGTCTGCCTGGCCATGTCCGTCGTGCTATCCTGTCCTGTGACGACCAACTGGCTTGGTATTGGTTGCGGTACCAAATGTGACGTTCTAACCTTTTGGTGATTCGGATGGGAATCTGGTTAGATTCAGTATCAGCCTTGTTGTTCCCAGCTCGCCTCCAATGTCTGGTTACCGAAGTAACTGTTTTGATTTCTAGTCTAACCTACCCACGTTGTGATTTGATCTTAGGTAGATGAAATCAATCAGTTGCCGGGCCATAATGCAAGTCGAGTTCGAACAAGGGTAATACCACACAAGTATATGCAAAAGAAAATAAAGTAATAAGTTGAAAAGTTCAAATTTGTTAAAAAAAGGATAATATTTTATATCTGGTTGCTGAATATAGGACTGCGTCTTTCTACCAACCCGCTTATATGGATTTGTGACACTTTGTGTTTGTTAGGCGAGTCTTAACATCTTAATTTATTCTTTAAAGAAACTGGTTTTGGTGTATCTTCAGGCGATATACGTAAAAATTGTTTTGGTGGTGTGAGTCTAAGTCGTTCTTCAAAAATAAATTGTTCTTGGTTAGAAGTTGAGGTCGGAATTGCATGGAATCTTTTCCAGCTTTCTGCGAGGCTATTAACTCTGTAACTGTCTCTGCCAATTGCCAACTCCAACTGCAACTCTGCTTATATGGACGCCGACCAAAACCGGGGTGGGCTTGTCGAGGTTTGAGGTTCCTTGATAATTCTAAATCCACAATCCACTTCTTTGTTTTCGGTCAGGAAAATTTATTATTTTCCATTTTTGGAAGTCTTTTGTCCTCCCACCTTCTTCTGTTCTCATATTGGTATCTCACCATACCCTCAGAGGGTGTCAACGGGTTTCCCCTCTCTCTCACAGTGGCATCTCATACCGATACCTTCAGGGGGTGTCAACAGGCCGCCCCTCCTACTTCACATGATTACCTTCGCCTAACGCTCACGCCAGCATTATCTCCTTTTTTTTTCTTCCTTTTTCTTTTCTTTCTTTTCTTTCGTAGTGTGGTCCCTTAATCGCAATTCTTATCCTAAATGTCACCTGGAATTCATCACCCGGGACCTTCGCCAAATAAGTGGGTGGTCATCCGATGAGATCGCATTCTGGCGTTAATTATTCCTGATAAAATAATTTTCTTATCATAGCCAGCTCCTGGCACAAAACAGATGCTTTTTTCAAATGACATCTTCGTAGATAGCCAATGGCTCAGTCTTTTGTTTTTGTAATTCTGCGGTTGATCCAATGGACATTTTTCTGCGACCCAATTAATTTTTATCTCTTTAAAATTCTGCCCTGTAGGTCACCTGAACGACCTGAAATTTTCACCATAAATCAAATCAAATCCGACACATCCGCGACCCTACTTTCTTCGATAATGAGGATAAAACCTTTAGGACTTTTCTTTGTTAGAAAAAAAAAAATAACATTGTTCAGTGTCATTTTCGTGATGGCTTCTTATCACCTAAATTTAATTCTCGCCTTTTTCTTTCTTTTTTTTTTCTTATTTCCTTCTAGCAACCTAAATAGTGTCACAACATCATCTATGTGCCACTAGTGAATCTTACATGTGTTGTTCTTGTCCTAAGTATTATCATTCATTACTAACCTTTGAGTGATTAGTCTATTCAATTACCTTCCCTGGGTTACAACAATATACATGTTTTTAGTTTTGCTTAATTTTCTCTACTTTGTTTAATTTTACACTTCATTGAACACAGATGTGCAGTAAATGCAAAATTGCTTAATATTGTACACTGGAAAAGCATCATCTAAAAATATAACATTTTTTTATAAACATGAGGGGGGAACATACATAATAAAGGGACCCCAAATTCTGTCACCCCAGAGGCCTTGTAAAGGCAGAAATCCGGCTCTGTAAAGTAATGATTATATAAAAAACTTGCTCTATCCAATGGTGTCAATGTGCTCCCTGTATCTGTCATAGTTTCAGTGAAAAGTAATATGAAGCATTCCTTTTGAAGTGATAATGCATAGCCAATGTGGAACAATAGTGCTTTTGTAGCTGAAAACATACTCTATCCAATGGTGTCATTGTGATCCCTGCATCTTTTGTAATTTTCTAGAAATAGGAGGCACAACTTTCGGAGCATCCTTTCACAATGTTTTGCAGAAATGTGTGTGTGTATTTTTTTTTATTTTTTATTTTTATTAAGAATAAAATTGACTTTTTTAAACATACAGTTCGAGGTAACACAGATAATTAAAATCAACTTAATTATTTGACAGTATGAATGCCCATAATTAGCCCCCAAATTCTCTGACCCCAGGGTCAAAAGGGTTTAATGGTGAATCATAATGTGAAGCCACAGCAAGCACCTGCTACGTCCCACTGACATCCGTATTTCTGAACCAATAAGATGGGTGGGTAGAACATACTACTAGATCGAACCTCTCCCTCAGGGGGTGGAGGGTAGGTCCATTGCCAGACACCTGAGGCGTCCCCAAAAGAGGAAGTGCTGAGGGGGGATTGGGCAATTTTTCCACGGTAAACCCACTTTAACCCTTGACCTCGTGTCACATTTGGTAGCAATATGGGTGTGCTGAAAAATACCCTTACTACTGGATTGACCTCAGTGAACCCAGGACAAAATCCCAGCCTCTTATAACAGAAGTGGACAAAAGTCCATTCTCATTTCTCATTCGTTAGTTTGCATGATCGTTACACCCTGCCAATACCTTGTAAATAATGGACTATTCCATTTCAATTGAGTGGAAAAAGGGGAAAAGACACTACTTGGTTTCAGTGAGAAAACGAAAGAAACAAAGAAGGGAAGATATAAGTGGAGAGAGAGAGAGAGAATCAGATTAAGCTGACAAGAACAGATTCTACACTTTGATCTCAGCCAAAAGACCAAGAAGCAATTGTGTTTTCTTGCAGACCCATGCTAGCAGGATGTGACACAAGGTCAGTTTAATGTGTGGAGTACAAGCACATGCACCCAGGCTAGGACCAAAAATAGCCCAGTCGGTTGGGCTGGCATTGCTATTACTACTGATCCCCACCTCTTTAGTGCAATGAGGGAGGCACTGCTGTAGGCAGTTTTTTTTCCTGTGACTGGGCACCTCTCATTAATATTTTCAGTTGTACTCTGTCTGCAAACAGACACAACTGAAGAGATAAAACGTTTATCCGCCTGAGGGTAGATAATACATTTTTATCCCAGTCAAAAAGCCGAGTGCTGGTGACTGTGATAAAAACATTATTTTTCAGACACACAGTATTGACCGAGTAAGGCAATTTCTAAAAATAATCAATTACCATAAATAAAATAATATTGTCTACTGAATTATTATTAAGAGAAATGTTTGTAAGACAGGGATTTGGTGAGAAAGAAAGAAAAAAGTCTCCTGACAATACCTCATAAATAATTTTGATTATGGAGAAAAACAAGACATGCACAAAGGGAAGTGTTCAAAATCTGTTTCAGTGAAATGGAGAAAGTTGTAAAATTTTTTCATTTGTATCCCCTTACTTCTTAAAATAATGACCAACATTCATATTTATGATTGTTATTGCAATAATTTGTTAAGAATTAAGACTCATCATGAAATTCAAATAGGAAAACCTTGAAATTTTCACGGGTTTTTCTAGTAAATAAAAGTTTTATATATAAAAGAAAAAAAAAAAATTAACATACAAAATCCAAGGAACTTTTAATGCAAATTTCAATGTCAAATTTAGACATTAACAATAATATCAAATATATAACCTTCATCATCATCCTTTGACCTCCCTAGGGTTGGTCGGAACTCCATTGACAATTCCTTTCCACACTGTTCAGTCCTGTATTGCTGTCCCCAGATCCCCAATGTCCAACCCTGTGTCCCGAGCCATGGTGTCTGAGAAAGTCAATTTTTGTGAGAAGACACTTCCTGAAGGATGCCACAGGAGTAAGGATGAGATGATTATAGAAAGAACTATATATACCCTTATATGTACAATCTCCTCCCAGATGATGAATAAACTTTAAGCAACAGAAATGTGTTTCTACAGAAGGATGCTGAGAATACCATGGACCAAATGTGTGATCAATGACAAAGTTTTAAAGAAAATGAAGCAAAAGGAAAATTCAACATATCTGAATATATATATATATATATATATATATATATAATGTATTTTTTTATTACTTGTATTATTTACATTATTTGGACTGTCATCCTCATTTTCATTCACGTTTTGAACATTGTATGCTCCGGCCTTCTTCAGGTGATTGGAATTTTGAACTGAAGCGTTTATTTTGTCCACCAGATTGTAGTTTATTCTAGTTCCACGTGCCACGCCTCTTCTGGATGTCTCAGTTATTTTCCTTTAATTCAACTCTCTAAGTTTTTGGTTCACCACTGCTGTGGCCTGGTATTGAACTCACAACTCTTTAGGTTTAGTCAGTAGATCTAACCAATGTCTTTATCTGTAAGAGGTATGGCATGTAGAACTAGAACAATCTACTCCGGTGGACAAAATAAAGGGTTCAGTTCGAAATTCCAATCACCTGAGGGAGGTCGGAATGTACAATAGATGAAACGTTGTGAATATGGCAATGAAGATGAGGATACCAGTCTGAATAATGTAAATAATACAAGTAATCATAATACCTCATCTCAGTCAGAGATATAGACAACTTTCTTTTTTTCTTTTTTTTTTTATAGAGTTACTGTTAGAAATTGCTATAGAAAACTAGTTTGGTTAATAAACTTAAATTTATTAATACATTGACTGGCAGCTGAAATTTCTAGGGTACATAATGAGGAAAGAAGGCTTGGAAAATTTAACACTCACAGGACACGCTGAAGGCAAGAGAGACTGGCAGTTTAGGTTATGAAACATTCGAAAAAAGTTGAAATAAAAATACTTATTGTGTAAACAACATGTATTTTGAAATCTTATTCACTTAAAATATTTTTCTAAATCAGATTAATTTAAAAATATTTTTTTAATATGCCAAAAAACATTTTAAATCATATTCACTAGAAAATATTTTTTAAATATTTAAAATATTGTTTGTTTAAAGAAAGCTGAAATATAAATAATTACTCTAGAAACAACTGAAAAAACAGCAAAGCGGGATCTTTTTGTGTCTGTCTTTAATTTTAAAATATTTTAATTAAAAAAATTGTTTGTTTGAAGAAAGTTAAAATAAAAATACTTACTGTATAAGCAACTCGTATTTTTAAAGCTTATTCACTTATATTTTTTTTAATCAGATTAACTTAAATCATTATAGACATTTTTATGTTTAACATTCTTTTTATAGATACAAGTATTTTAAAATCCATGAGCAGTTATGAATGTACGAGATTCATGGAAGATTGAAGTTTATAAACAGTAAATTCGACCTTGCCAACCGAACGATCCTTTGTGGCCTGAGAGGTTAGGCACGTCAAGCTAAATGACGGTTCCGTATAGGATGCAGGTTCGAATCCTGTCAAAGGACGAATATTTTCTGTGAAAATGTCTCGGTCATTCAGGCCGGTACATGTTATTTAATACTGTTTATTATAAACAGAGCATTTACTAAAATACTTGTATCTATAAAAAGAATGTTAAGCATAAAAATGTCTTTAATAAATTGTCGGACTTTGTCCATTTCTTAATGTATTAAATCATTATGTTACTGGATGCACACAATCACAGACTTTTAGTATTATATAGATAGATAGATAGATAGATAGATAGATAGATAGATAACAAAAAGACAAAATTTATTAAGAGCTACAAAGGACAGAAAATTGTGGAGAGCCATGATCAACTACATCCTGAAAGGACATGGCACATAAAAAAAATCTAACGAAATATCAACCCCTGCTTAGGTTATTTAAAATTGAGATTTGTTTTTTATGTTTACTTAAAAACATTTCATCATGTTCAGGTCAAAGTGTGCAATATAAATGTTTCACTCAAGTCCTATCATTTTTCACTTATATTCGTACTTAAGTAATCTAGGTGTGTTAGGTCATGGTAGGCTTGACCTACAGTCTTTGTGCATCCAAGTGTGTTGATTTGGGATGGATACCTGCAGGGACTTCAAAAAGGGAATAATTCAAAATAACATTTCTTCTAATGAGCCCTGTTTTTAACTTTCATCCATTCAAAACAACTGAACTTAAAGACTCCGTCACACAGTGACCCCTATTTGGCTTATTGCAAATTAACACATTTATATCCACCTGACACACGTGTGTCTCAAGTTGTGTATTGCCTCTGACGCACAGGTGTCAGGAAATGGATGCACTTGAAAAAAACATTTCACTACAAGGAAGGCAATAAAGCCACTATAATGCAAGAGGTTACTGAGTGTTAGAGAAGATAAGAAAAATATATTATTAAGGAGAAAGGATAATATAAGAATGAGAATTAAGAAGACAGAAGATAGTGATTGATATTGCATTTAAATTTTTGAAGGTCAAAGTTGACTGGAAAGTCAGAAGCTGGGAGTGAGATCCACAAGCGAGAAGTGCAATAGAAGAAACTGTTAGCATAGAACTTACAGCTAATCATTTCAACTGTAAAATGAACTTGCTGCCAATCTAGTACTGCGCTTAAATTTGTAGAATCTAGGTACGATAGAGGAAAGTTCATTAGAACAATTATCATGAAAGTATTTATAGAATTAGATAGTTTTATTCAAGTGATTCAAGTGCATATCTTCAGGTGTCAGTCAGTTAAGTACCATATGTGATACATGCTTGGGCAATCAGGTTTCTTTTAATTCATGACTGACTAGGCAGAAGAATTTCCTGCAGTAGGCCGACGTTTATTTTTACAGTAGACTGGTAGCCAACCAAGGCTACAAAACCCAGTCTGTCCTGCTATTCAACCTATAGCTGGGGAGAGAAGAGATGGATTCATACCTTTCTCAAGAGTATTAGGTGAATGAATATAACAAAAAAACCAACAGGAATTGGAGCTTCGTTCTCCGATTAACAATTTTGAGCCATTATGCATTACACCACACACATATTCAGTCTTACAACATCTGTTATTCTCAAGTGGTCACTCATCTAGGTATTGACCAGGCTTAATTTGTGTCCTTTTCCTCTTGAACCTAGTTCTTTCTGGCATCATTGTTGGTTCCAGTTCAATAGGGAATGTAGAATTATTGCAAACTGAATTACAATTGTGGTGTGTGGCTGAAGGGGTTGAGGCTGGTCTATACTCAGTCAGTCAGTTAAGTGCCATGATTGCCAAGGCTGATTTTTTCCCCGTAGTAGGTTGCCATTTCTTTCTGCGGTAGACTGGTTGCCAACCAAGGTTAAAGAATCCAGTCTGTCCTGCTATTCAACCCATAGCTGGGGAAAGAAGAAATGGATTCATACCTTTCCCAAGGGTATTTGTGCATAAGTGGATCGAATGAACTCAAATGGAATTCAAATTCAGCTCTCCAAGTCCTCACTCCGAGCTGATATATATTACAACACAACACACAGTTGGTTTACACTATCCTAAACCTAGCTAATCTGATTCATGTCCCATTCAATCCATCATATACCACAATACCACATACTAACAGCGGGCCCTACAAACACACACATGTCATAATAATTTCATGATATAACAAATGTCCTTTTTTTTGGGGGGGGGTATCATCTTTATAAAAATACATAAAAATTCAATGAAATGAGTGAGAAGGGGATGAACTGAAACAATACTAAAATATAAAAGAACAATCAAACTGAAAATATTTCTATTTTCTTGTCTTGAAGTCAGAATGCTCTGATCACTTGTTTGTTAATCTTTTTGCCTTATTACTGTTGCTTTGCCTACTTTTGTCCTGCATATATTCTTTGTTTCATATTATTTTTCCGTTGTTCCTTTCTTTCTTGTCTTCTTGTTCAGTGGAAACTTTGTAAATTCTATTTGTTGGGCATTCTGCCAATTAGATGGCTAATTACTCTACAACCATGTTTTCATAGACTTCGCTATTAGCATAACGAATAAATTTTCAAAGTCTGCACCACTGTCATAGACCTGTTCTGGAGGTCATCAACCTTGTATCAAAGACAATGAGACAGTGATGCAAGTATACATTAAAAATATTTGTAGATATTTTTTTACTAATATTGGCGGCTTTAGTATGTTTGTGTTTGTGTGTCCATGCCATCATCACCCTCAAAAGACAAGACTCATTAAACTCATTTTTGACACAAAGATTCCCAAGACATTCAAGTATTGTATAAACTATGTGAAGTTTGGCCTTGGAAGTCATTCAAGGTTACCAGTGATTTTCAAAGATCTACACCTGCCATATCTTGCAAAATAATGGACTGATATATTGAGTTCTCAAATAAAATTTAAAAAATTGCAAGAAATGACATAAAAAAGAAAGAAAATACCACCTACTTTTTCATCTTTTTTGCATTGTATTTGATTTGGAAAGCAGTTTGTATAAGACTGTCCTGGTCCTGTTCGTATATTGCCGGCACAGTTTTCTGGAAAAACTGAAAAGATGGAGAAAAATAGCCTCAGCATAGAAGGAATTTGTGTGTACAAACACTACATAACAGGAAACTCAGTGTTTGCAAATGAAAGGTTTGGGCTGGTTTTAGAGCTGCTGATAAAGAAAGCAGGCAATAACCAAGACAACAAAATAAAAATCAACACAAAACAAAAAATAATCAAGACAATCAACAATAATCAAGAAAGCAGACAATGAAGAAGAAAGCAGACAATGAAGAAAGCAGACAATGAAGAAGAAAGCAGACAATAATCAAGAAGCAGACAATGAAGAAGAAAGCAGACAATAATCAAGAAGCAGACAATAATCAAGAAGCAGACAATGAAGAAAAAAGCAGACAATAATCAAGAAAGCAGACAATGAAGAAGGAAGCAGACAATAATCAAGAAAGTAGACAATGAAGAAGAAAGCAGACAATGAAGAAGAAAGCAGACAATAATCAAGAAGCAGACAATGAAGAAGAAAGCAGACAATAATCAAGAAAGTAGACAATAATCAAGAAAGCAATGAAGAAAAAAGCAGACAATGAAGAAGAAAGTAAACAATGAAGAAGAAAGCAGACAATAATCAATAAAGTAAACAATGAAGAAGAAAGCAGACAATGAAGAAGAAAGCAGACAATGAAGAAGAAAGTAGACAATGAAGAAGAAAGTAGACAATGAAGAAGAAAGCAGACAATGAAGAAGAAAGCAGACAATAATCAAGAAAGCAGACAATAATCAAGAAAGCAGACAATAATTAAGAAAGCTGACAATAATCAAGAAAGCAGACAATAATCAAGAAAGTAGACAATTGAGAAAAATAGACAATAACCAAATGAAATTCACAACAGACTTTGCGAGAGTATATTTAGTATATTGTATATACTGTTTATTTATTATACGTAAAATAAAACTATAATTTATTGTTTATGTATACAAATATTAATTAATCTGTCTGTAAGAGTCCTTTATTGATCTTCCCCAGATTTTTCCCTTTTGCCATTCCTTTTTAGGAAGAAATTGGTCATTACACTGGGCTAATGCAAGTTGGTACTGGCATAAAGCACCAAGTGGTCACCCATCTAGGTACTGACCAAGCTCACCATTTATTAACTTCAATGAGTGGATGAGATCCGGTGTTTCAATGTGATATGACTGAATACTTCTAAGTAGACAGCTCTTTACAACATGATGTGCTTCTGACTTTAAAATAAATTTTTTTAAAGCATTTCATCACAAGCAAGGTGATAATGCAACTAGAACGCAGGGGGTGAAAGAGAAAGAGAATGTGAAGACGAAGAATGTGGCAGATTGAAGAAAGGACAAGTATTTGTATATCCTTCCTTGATTCAGCTTCTAATACTCTGGAGTGAGCAGCTTGGTGAAAGAAAACATGGCTCTTGGAGCACAATCACTTGGCTTACGTATACTTGGATGAGTATCACCACAGAATTTAGTGAGTAGCAGCACTATGTCAAGTCTAGTTAGTTTCTTCTTTGTCACTGAGGCCCATAGGTCGAGTGGTATGATGGTCCGAGTTCAATTCACAGTAGTGGATGCACACTGCTGATGAGTCACAAATAGGGCAAAACGGCCGTCCAGTGGTTTCTGCATTCTGTTGAGGATTATTCTAGACTCAATGAATTACTATAAATGTTTATTCAAATCCCTACAATATTTTCACATTTATATATATATATATATATATATATATATATATATATATATGAATAAAGACAAAAAAGAAAATGAACAGAGTTATGTCAACAAGTATTAGTTATAATACAGCTCATGTTCACCAACTGCCACTGATTGAAAATGCATTCATAAAACAACATAAATACGTGACACTATCTATCCTTATGCAGGCACATTGTTTCTTCTGTCATACTAACACAATTTATTATGCGTGTTGTAAAATATCAAAAACAAAAATATTTTTGTGAGGATCTTTGTAACTCATTTATTTCAACTTGAAAGAAAAAAAAAATGCTCAAAAAATTTATTTAAAATTTGTAGAGCTGATTATTTCTTCATTTTTAGCATGCTTATATATATATTTATTAATCAGGCTGCATGGAGGGGGAGATCCCGCTAGCTGAAAGGAAGGCCTAGTCTGTTGGCAGGTTGTGAGAAAAAACAGAAATAGCGGTGAAGATATCCCTATTCTTAATTACTTACCCCCAGACAGCACCAGGGGAATGGATCTATGAAAAAAAGAACTGTTTATCAGAACCAACAGATGGCAAACTTGAATGCCCACAAAAAAAAATGGAGTATCAAAAGGACAGTTTTTCCCTTGACACCATCATTATTTTAACTACCTTCACTCCTCAGCAATGTTTATCGTTTTGCACTGACAAAAATGGGAAAGAAACCATGTCAAGGGTCAGAAACTGACCAGTCAGTGAAAAAGTGTTTGAGTCGTGCAGGGGCTATGTTTACATATGTATCAAGAAAGCAAATTAAGAAGACGAAACATTACGACATAAGACATATCGAGAATATGCTTACCTTTAACATGCCTTCCATATCAAGGGACATTAGCTTCTCCTGACTCATTTGTAAAATCGACATCCCAATTCGAAAGATGATTTCCATACCCTGCAAAAAAAGAAAAGAAATTTCAGAAAATATATTGAAAATAACTTTTTTCAATGCCATGAATCTTTCCTTTATTATCTGTGCCTTCTTTCAGTAATGCTTGCATTCATTCCTGACCACTGACAATCCCTTTCTTCCTGATTTTCAATGCATTCCTATAGTAAAATCATTAGCAATGTATTTCCATTATACATATAATAGCCCTATTCTATCAGTAATGCTTGCATTCATTCCTGACCACTGACAATCCCCTTCTTCCTGATTTTCAATACTTTCCTATAGTCAACTTACGAAATTCTTCTTCTATGTGCCATGTCCCTTTATGATGCTAATTATGACTCTCCACAATTTCCTGTTCTTTCATAATTTTTTTCTTTTTGTTATCTCTTCTAAACACAGTTCATTTATACAAATTTCTTAGTTAGGTTATGCACTGTTTTCATCTCTCTCCCCCTTGCCTTCAATATGTTCTACCAGTGCCAAATTTTCTAAGCCTTATTTTCTCATTATGCACCTTAAAAATTTCAACTTTTTGGGAAATGTATGAATCAACCTTTTCTCCGCCCAGTTATAGTTTAATTAGTAGGACTTGTATCAGTAAAACATTCAAAACAAAATCTTTTCTGGATTTAAATAACTTGCAAATGGTTGATGAGCCATAGAAAATAAAATCAATTGTTATGAAATAGTCCCCGCCTTTTTTTTTGTTCCATCTTTGGAATATTTTTTCTTTTTCGCTCATGAGCATTCCTTCTTTGGAATTGATGTACATGGCTTTTGTCCTGTTTTTTCTTTTATTCTTTTATACATATCAGCCATATCTATGATGCTCATCCTTTCTATATCTGTACCCTTTTTGTTCAGCCCTTGTCCTTTTGCCTGCCTTCATTGTTTTCGATGTTTAGGTTTAATAATCTATATTCTGTTCCATTCCACGACCTTGTTTGCAATCTCTTTTTCATTAGCTCATGAATCTCATCTGTCATCCACTTCTTTTTGTCTTGTCGCATTTTACTTAGAACAATCTTGTTCATAGAAGTCCCAACAGCATCTCTTAGTGTGTTCCAATATGAATAACCACTTTCATAAATGAATAAGAATTGACAAGGCTTCATCTAATAATAATAATAAAATTCCAGATAATATTACTACTAATACTACTAGTGGAAATAAAGCAATTGAAATGAAGATGAAAGAAATACTAGTGAAAAATGAATAAGAATTGACAAGGCTTCATCTAATAATAAAATTCAAGATAATATTACTACTAATACTACTAGTGGAAATAAAGCAATTGAAATGAAGATGAAAGAAATACTAGTGAAAAATGAATAAGAATTAACAATGCTTCATCTATTAATAATAATAAAATTCAAGATAATATTACTACTAATACTACTAGTGGAAATAAAGCAATTGAAATGAAAATGAAAGAAATACTAGTGAAAAATGAATTAGAATTGACAATATGCCCTCTAAAATTTCATATAACCACAATTCACTCAGTTAAGTGCCCTACATAATACACACTTGAACAATCATGTCTCTTTCGATTCATGGATGACTAGGCAGACAATTTGCCTCAGGAAGTTGCCAATTCTTTCTGCAGTAGAGGAGTTGTTGGCTACAGAACCCAGTTTGTCCTTCAATTCAACCCATAGCTACAGCGGGAAGAGATGGATTCATGGTATTTGTGCGTAAGTGAATGTAATGAACCCAACTAGAATTCAAACATGGCTCTCCGATTTCTCATTCCGAGATTATATCCATTACAACCACAATGGACATCCCATAACTACAATTACTAGAAGTCACGATTTGATGCTTTGACTGTTTGGCTCTTTGCAGGACTTTGGTGTTGGTTACACTGTATTCCCATTTGATATTTAAAATTGAACAAACCTTTTGCTGGTGAAAATGTTCTAATTTTTTGATGTCACAAACATATAGAGTCCAGGTTTCACAGCCATATCGCAAAGTTGAAATGACAACAGCATTTTTTGTTGTTGAAGACGTGTTTGATTAACTTTCCAAATATGTCCTGAGCACCTCCAATTTTGTGCTCCACATCCTTTTCTGAGGTGCACTCGTTTGATAAAAGGCTACCTAGTTATGGAAAATTCTCTATTTGTTCGACAGGTGTATTACAGATGGCAATATCAAAATCTGGTAAGATTATGAGATGTAAATAAGCAACAATACTAATGAAAAATTAATATATTTCTCTTCATTAGCCAAATCCCCATCGTATGAACATTTCTTTTAATAAACTTTAAAATAATTCAGCAGATGATATTTTATTTATGGTAACTGGATTTTTGGTGATTACTTGCTTTCCATAGCTTGATATAGTGCATTTGAAAAATGGCATATTTATCACAGCTTCTTGGCCTTTTGTGGGGAGGGGTTCATAGAGGGCCAAAAACTTTAACCCTAAGCCCCAGGGAGACCCCCCCACCCCTTAAGAAAGAGCTGGATTTATTTCCCAGCACCTGAGGCATCAACAAAAGGGGAAATGTTATTAGCGGCAAGCCAATTCTAAACTTTGACCTTGTGTCACATTTGGTAGTGATTTGGGCCTTCTGAAAAATACATTTGCTTCTTGACCTTTTGGCTGCAATCAAAGTGTAGAATCTGTTTTTGGTCAGATAAACTATATTTCATCTCTGAGTTGTGTGTCTGTCTGCAGACAGAGTGCAACTAAAAATATTATTGAACGGTGCCCAGTTTCAAGAAAGAGTTGCCTGCGACTGTACCTACTTCATTGCACTAAAAAGGGGGTGATCGGTAGTAATATCAATGCCAGCACAATCAATAATTGCAGAGATTGGGCTATTTTTTAACCTAACTCAGGTGCATGCACTCAGGTTCCCCACATTAAACTGACTTTGTGTCCCATCCTGTCAGTGTGGGGCAGCAAGCAAACCCAATCACTTCTCAGTCTTTTGGCTAAGATCAAAATGTAGTACCTGTTTTTATCAGCTTAATTTGATTCTCTCTCTTCCCTTTTTTCTTTCTTTATTTCTTTTCATTTTCTCACTGAAAGCAAATGTGTCTTTTTCCCCACTTTCCACACAATCAAAACTGAATAGTCCATTATTTATGTGGTATTGGCAGGACATAACGGTCGTGCAAACAAACGAAGTGAGAGGCAAACACAATTATAATAGGATGCCTTTATGAGATCTTGTTAAGTAATACTTCAATTTGTAAATAACAACATCTTTTTCATCTTACCTCCGAGATGAACAAATCCATCACTCTGCAAGCCAGTGATAGTGGCAGACTTGTCGCAAATAGTGTTAGAAACCAAGAGGAGGCATACATCGACGTGTGAAATCCTTGCGTTTGGAAATGGAGGTGAAGATCAGGCAGGAGCTCCTGGAATCAATAAAAGTGGGATTGCATCAATGGTGAAAAAAAAAAAAAAACCCCAAAAAACAAAAAACTTTTTAAACACTAAATTTTGATATCTGTCTATATCTCCAAGATGAGGTATTATGATTACTCATTATTATTTACATTATTCAGATTGTTATCCTCATCTTCATTGCTATTCAAAATGTTTTGGCCATTGTATGCTCTGGCCTTCTTCAGGCAATGAATAACAACAAAAATTGCAATATAAGCTCTGGTAAAAAAATTGCAATAATAATAACAAAAAATTGCAATATGAGCACTGATAAAAATGGTTGCTGAGACATTAGGTTTATAAATCCATGAAATTCATACATAGATGTTCTCAAGGACACATAGTCCAGTGGATAAGGATGTTGGGTAGATCCAGTGACTAGACACAAAGAATTGTGAGTTTAATACCAGGCCACAGCAGTGGTGAACCAAAACTTGGAGAGTTAAGTTAAAGGGAAATAACTGATATATCCAAAAGAGGCATGGCACATGGAACTAGAACAATCTACCCCCATGGACAAAAAGTGTTTGGTTTGAAATTCCAATCACCTGAAGAAGGTCGGAGCGTACAATGGCCGAAACGTTGTGAATATGACAATGACGATGAGAATAATAGTAAATTTTGACTCTCATCAACTTTCAAACAGAATATCTAGAGTAGAAGCATCTTCAGTTTAGGAAGTGGTGGACAATCCTGAATTCAAATTTCAGCCAACTGAAAATACCTTAACAAAATCATGATAGATTACAACAGCTGTTTAGTTTGGGTTAATACCCGGGGATGTGGATGTAGTTTATCATCATACCCAGGACGGTCCAACAGTTTTGGATGATCCCACTGGAGAATGATTATCCAGGATGTCCTTTATGTCAATGAGCAGCGGGGGCTATGGAAGGATAATTGTAACCGTAATTGTTCATATTTCATCATCATGGGGATATTTTACATCTTCTATATTTAGAAGGGAGGTTCAAGTTGTGTAACGGTGAGTGAAGTCACAAGTCATCGTGACTGAGGGTTTGGGCATACTGACCTTGTTCAGACTGTTGATCATGCCAGATAATGTGCTCTCTCTCTCTCAGAAACTAACTAAATTCCACTCAGCATAGTTGCAGTATAAACCACAGATGGGCTCTGTGGGTGTTGAACAAACACAGATGTGTCTGAGCAATTGTCTATAACAAGGATTGGCTAGCTGCCTTAGTAGACAGGCATACTTGGATATGAGTTGCCAGCCACTACTAAAAATTGTTAGCACAGTGTTTCTCAATATTCCTACCCTAGTGAAACCCTTAAGATAGTTTTCATGTCTCAGCGAACCACTGCATAAAAATTATTATATACCATTATTAATATCCCTTTTATATTTTTATTGTAGTTCATGTGGTAAATATAATATATGGACACTAATCCTGTACTCAAGTCAATCACTCAATATATACACGAATCCAGTGTGTACAGAAGGTTCTGTACACTAACCAGTGAAGGCTAATTAACATTGACATGATACAGACATTGCTACATACATTCCCTATGATCAGTCTAAATCACACATCGTGGGCGTCAAAATTCGGGAATTTCAGAAATTTGACCTTTGTGGAACCCTTAAATCAATTTTCATGTTTCAGGAAACCCCTGCATAAAAATTATTATATACCATTATTAATATCTGTCTCTTTTATATTTTTATCATAGTTCACGTGGTAAGCATAATATATAGAGACTCGTCCTGTGAGTCAATGATAAAAATGACAATGGCTGTAGGATAACTAATCAACAGTCGAGACAATAGTGGCAGGATGGGATAAAAATGTGATGCAATCACAGATGACACAATATTTTTCAAACAAATTTCATCATACACCCCAAAAATAGATTCATATTACTACACACCACTGCAAATGACCTAATCTGAGGAAAAAATAGAAATCAATTACACCCTGTCAATTCAAGGCATCTAAACTGACAGTATGGTGAAAGAAAGGAAACCAAAGCAGTTGTTTCAATTAATTTGCACAAGGGTGTAAGACAGTGCAAAAAAAAAAAACAAAAAAAAACACAATAGAAGAAGCCAGAATTTGAAATCAGCCTGTGTATTTCACTTATGGCATCAATAATGTTATGCCAGGCACTTATAATAAAGCTGGCCGACAGCAGCATTTCTCAACCATTGTACCCTTGCTTGCATTGAAATAGTTTTCATGTCTCAGGGAAACTATGTATAAAAATTATTATATACTATTATTAATATCTATCTCTTTTATATTTTGATTGTAGTTCATGTGGTAAGCATAATATAGGGAAGCCATGTATATATCATGTACTTGAGTGAGTCACTCAATGAATCTCGGGGTTTTGGGGACACACCTGTTGAGAAACACTGGTCTAGAGGGTAATAGTGATTTTTTTTTGTTTGTTTTTTTTTAATCATTTCACCTCAGGTAAGGCAATAAAGCCACTAAGATGCAAGAGGTTACTGAGTGTTAGAGAATATGAGAAAAACTACTATTACTATTAGGGAAAGAGGACAATAAAAGAACAATTAAGAAAACAGAAAATAATGATTGACATTGCATTTAAGACCCATTGGGAACACAGGTCCTGTTGCTAAGTACATTCCCTATGATTATTATAATTTTAAATAATGTAAGAGGTTGAAACATTTATTATATTAACCAAGGATTTTCGAACAATATGCAGTAAAATTATGATTTATCACTGTTTCTTGTGGAACCACCAGTGACCTCTTGCAGTAACCTAAAGTTCCAGGGAATACCAGTTAAGAAACAAAGGTTTAAATACTATTCAGTGAATGTGGTTTCACACTGATGAAAATACAGACATCACTAAATACTTTCCCTATGATTATTAAAATTTAAATATTAGAGGTTGAAGACTTTAACCAAGTGTTTTCCAACAATATGCCATATGTACATAGTGTAATTACAAATATAAAATTAGACAAAAATTACTCAAAAATGCATAAGCTTATTAGTCACTGTTTCTCAAGGTGCCCTCTAATGAACTCTTGCAGAGCATTAAGCTTTCATGGAACACCAGTTGAGTAACAAGTCCTGTCTACTAAACAGTGTGGATGTTTGGCTCACTAGACATCACTAAGTACAGTGTGTGTGTGTGTGTGTGTGTGTATAAATATATATATATTTATATATTCAAGCATGTTTAGTTGAATAATCTAAACATCAGTAAGTTATGTGCCATACGTGATACACGCTTAGGTGATCATGTATCTTTTGATACATGAATGATGAGGCAGATTTTTTTTCTTGCAGTAGGTTGCCATTTCTTTCTGCGGTAGACCAGTTGCCATCCAAGGCTAAAGATCCCAGTCTGTCCTGCTATTTACCCACAGCTGAGGGGAGAAGATGAGGATTCATACCTTCCCCAAGGGTATTAGCACATAAGTGAATGTAATGGATTCAACTGGAATTCAAACTTGGCTCTCCAATTCCTCAATCTGAGCTACTATCCATTATTCCACCATGCCTCCAGACATATAACATCTATTTGTTTTTATTTTAATCCTCTCAAATTCACAGATCCATTTCTCAGTGTTATTAAAATGATTAAGAAAGACACCATAGTTTTGGTCATTTCTTTTATTTTCTCAAGTACTTTCAATCTCATCCAAGATCATCTTCAGTGGTAAATTGCTAAATCAAAAAATTAATGTAATTGACAGTTGTGAATTTTTTGTAAATGGGCCCCATTATAGTCAGTTTAAAAATTAACTGTGTATGTAAAGGAGGTATCTTAATATTTTTTTATTGTTAATGTTTTAAAATAGTCAGCCTGCAATTCCAAAAAAAAATTTTTTTACAATTTGAGTATCCCAAAACATCCGTGAATTTGAGAGGATTAAAATAAAAATAGACATATTATTTTATTTTATATAGTATATATATATGGTATGTATAATATATATATAGTATATATATGGTATGTATAATATATATATAGTATATATATATATATGGTATGTATAATATATATATAGTATATATATATATATGGTATGTATAATATATATATAGTATATATATAGTATGAGGTTGGTGCAAAAATAATGACGTAATAATGTCGTTTTTTGACGTTAAAAAATACATCAAAAAACAACATTATTACGTCATTATTTTTCCACCAACCTAATATATATATATAGTATATATATATAGTACGTATAATATATATATATATATATAGTACGTATAATATATATATATATATATATATATATATATAGTACGTATAATATATATATATATAGTACGTATAATATATATATATATATATAGTACGTATAATATATATATATATATATATATATATATATATATAGTACGTATAATATATATATATATATATAGTACGTATAATATATATATATATATATAGTACGTATAATATATATATATATATATATAGTACGTATAATATATATATATATATATATAGTACGTATAATATATATATATATATATATAGTACGATAATATATATATATATATATATATATATATATATAGTACGTATATATATATATATATATATATATATATATATATAGTACGTATAATATATATATATATATATATATATAGTACGTATAATATATATATATATATATATATATATAATGTATGTATAATATATATATATATTTTATACATACATAATTACACATGTGCATACATACACACAAATATTTTTATGTATGTATGTATGTGTAAGTTAATACCTACAGTGTATATAGAGATATGCACTGTATTAACTCACCCACTCATTCTCACAGACTGACTTGAAAAAAAATTCACTCTTATTACTCATTCTTTAAATTCCCCTCTTAAAAATCAAATTGCCCCCACCTGTGGTGAATGTGCCCCAAGTTGGGATCATTGGATCTGCAGTAGAGATTCTTCTCATTTTGTTGTTCATATCTAAGGATATTTCAGATTGGCTATTTCTTCAATTATTTCTAGTAATGTTTCTATTGAGTTTCTATTTGTACTACCCAGTCCAGGGATTGAACTCTAAATTATTATGTCACCAAATTTAATAATCAATTCTTTAATCCTCTAGGCTATTGCCGCATGGGACAACAAAGATGTGGACATTAATCTGCAAATAACATAATGATAATTCCTCATTCCAGAGATTCAGACAAATAGACAAGTCTTTAACTTCTTAGTCCAAGCAGCACCAATTTTGCAGGATAACAAAATTTAAAAAGAAATTTTTGAAGGTTCACCCCGTACAAGGCCCAGTGGTCACTTGAGGTAAAAGGTTACATTAAGAGGCAGTTTATATGAATAGGAGAGGAAGAGAACGGTTAACCCTAAACATGAATAGGTTTAAGATTGTAGTGTTTTAGCAAAACATTCTCTTGGGAGTCAGTTCCACAGAGCAGTGGTTCTCGGGAAGAAGCTGTTCAGATGCAACTTATCATCACAACAATGGAATACAGAGGGAATGTGGGTGGTTTGTTACAACGCAAGATGCATGGTGGGGCCTAGCTGTTAACGTTAGAACTAAGAAATGTAGTTTGTCTCAGCACTTTCTATGGAAGTAGAAAATAAGCAGTGAGAAACTCGCTACATCTTGCCTGTAAAAGAGAGAAGCCTGAGGGGGGAAATAATTTGTCACCCACAAGGAATTGGAGATGCTTCTGGACTCTAAAGCTGACAGTTGGTGTTGTTTTTTTTTCAAAAAATTCTTGGAAAAATCAGTTCCAGTGTAACTGCAAATTTATATATTGGAATCTGATTCAAACTACTTAGAATATTAGGTGGAAGCTTTTTTAATTATTTTTTAAAGTTGCTTCATAAAAGCCAAATATTTTGAGACTAACCTGAATCAAGCATTCCAGTTGATACATACAAAGACCCAGCTCTGCCATACTTGGCTTGAATAACTCCCGCAAACGATATTCTTGCATCAGAGTTACCAAGACGGCAAATGCCTCTTCTTCTGGCATCTGAAAAGAAAGAAAAAATGAATAAGTAGATGATAATGGTATCTTGTTTGATTGTTATTAAAAAGAAAAAAGAAAATGGAGAACAAAAGCATGAAAACTAGATTGAAGGCATCATTGTATAATCATAAAGAAGCCTAGAGTGCAGAGCAGTCGAAATATGATAAAGACACTGAAGAAGAAGATACGAGATAAAGAAAAACAAAAATAAGGTAACTGGTCCAAAAGAATCATTGTATAATAGTAACAACATGAGGAAGGCTGAAGAGTAGAATCGCTGAAATATTGGGATAAAGACAACAAAGATAAGGAAACTGGTCGAAAAGAATCATTGTATAATATTAGGTTGGTGCAAAAATAATGACGTAATAATGTCGTTTTTTGACATATTTTTTAATGTCAAAAAACGACATTATTACGTCATTATTTTTGCACCAACCTAATAGTAACAACATGAGGAAGGCTGGAGTGTAGAATGGTTGAAATATTGGGATAAAGACAACAAGGATAAGGAAACTGTTTGAAAAGAATCATTGTATAATAGTAACAACTTGAGGAAGGCTGGAGAGTAGAATGGCTGAAATATTAGGATAAGGACAAAATGACAAGGAAAGAAATTGTTAAGTGAATCAATGATAATTGAATACAAGTCTTCTGATTTCCTTTCCACTTGATCTCTGGAGATTACTAAGGAAAGAATTGGAAATCCAAGAATTTCTGTTGTTTTGTTTAATAATCACACCCTGAATTTTCTAACAGGATCACAAATAAAGAATGTCTTCATTTAAAAGACTTCTTCTGTGTATATTTATCAATCAATTTAAAAATTTTACTTGTGTGTACTAATCAAAATAGCTAGAAAATGGATATAAGTTTAAGTCTGTCTGAATATGAAAGAAGGATTTATAAATTCATTTATCCAATTTTAACAATATCTATTAATAAATACAATATAATATCTACTAATAAATACATATGATATCTATTAATAAATTCAATAATATATCTGTTAATAAATACAATAATATAATATCTATTAATAAATACAATAATATAATATCTATTAATAGATACAATAATATGATATCTATTAATAGATACAATAATATAATATCTATTAATAGATACAATAATATAATATCTATTAATACATACAATAATATATCTATTAATGAATACAATAATATAATATCTATTAATAAATACAATAATATAATATCTATTAATAGATACAATAATATAATATCTATTAATAGATACAATAATATAATATCTATTAATAAATACAATAATATAATATCTATTAATAAATACAATAATATGATATCTATTAATAAATACAATATGATATCTATTAATAGATACAACAATATAATATCTACTCATACAATAATATATCTGTTAATAGATACAATAATATAATATCTAATAAAAAATACAATAATATATAAATACAAAGGAAGTACGTTTTCCATCTGAATCTTCCATGTTGATAAAACTGTTTCAAAATACATAACAGCCGTGAAATATTTTCATGATTTTTCATAAAAAAAAGTTAATGTTGATGTAAGGGAGACAACTCACTGGTATTTAAGTTTGTTGGGTTGGTGTGGTGTTTAAAAGGCATAAGTGCATTGTTTTATGAAATGGTAAAATATGCGTGTATGGGTAGAATGTCGTGGTTATTTGTCCCTCTCGTCCTTTTCTTTTTTCCTTCACTTTACACTCACTCTTTAACCTTTTGTTTCCCTTTCTTCTCTTCTTTCTTTGTTTCAATTGTTACCATTTCACTTCCAGTTTTCTAGATATGTTGTTAATTTTTGTGCATTCTAGTCTTTTCTTGAGTTAGGAAAATTATATATTTACTATTTTCACCAAATACAAGGCCTAAAAGTGTGTGCAGTCATCCTCAAGGTAGAAAGTTATTAAATGGGGATGTTGTAAATGCATATAAGAATTGCTGACTAATGTCCTTTTTTTTTCATGGCTTATCAACTGTTTGAGAGTTATTTTAAAGCTGAAAAATTTTGGATTTTAAGAATGACTCGGGGGGGGGGGAGATGTAGTAAATATTGCATTGATAATTTTTGAGAGATAATGATTCTTCCAAATATAAGTCCTACTATTTAACCCATAGTTTGGAGGAGAGATGAGACTATTACTATTTTTCACCAAATACTAACCTAAGTACCCCTCAAGGTAGAAAGTTATTAAATGGGAATGTTGTAAACACATAAGAATTGTTGATTGATTTCCTTTTTTTCATGGTTTATCAACCCTTTGTGGGTTATTTTAAAGCCAAAAAACTTTGGATTGTAAGACTATAATGATTTTTCCGGGACAATTCCTAGTATTTAACCCATAGCTTGGGGTGCAGAGGTAAGACGGATTCGCACCTTTCCCCCAGGGTAGTTGCACATAGATGAACATGGCATATAGAAGGAGGGGATCAAGGGTTGCATATTATATATTACTTACCTGCATTAATAATAATCCTACAATAAAACCGCTCCCCTGACAGTATCCCACCTCTCGGTCATGCAGTGAATATGCCTAAGAAAAAAAAGAAAGAATATTTATCAATACATTGATAAGAGTGCAACAAAGAAAATTAAAAAAGGACAACAAAAGAAAGAGATGCGATTGAGATCTGGTTCTACCCATGAATACTGAGGATACGATGAACAGGACAGGTGACCAATGAGGAAGTTTTAAGGAAAACAGGAACATGAAAACTTATATTTACAATCTGAAAGAGACAGCTGAAATTTCAGCGATATATCTGGTGTAACAGCAAAATTGTTCAATTGTTAGATTAAGCTTGAAAGGACATGGCATATAGAAGTGAATGGATGGCTAAGCAAGGACAAAGAGGGTTGACATATGATTAAAAATAAAATTAACCCTTAAGGCAAAAAGATAGGAAGTTGTGGAGAGCCATGATGGACTCCATCATAGAAGGACATGGCATATAAAAGAAGTGAACTGATGGCTGAGTAGAGATAAAGAGCTGTGATAATTGATTAAAATTTATTTAGGGTAGCAAAAAGGCACAGGCAGTTGTGGCGAGCTATGTTTGAACATGTCCGTAAATGCCTGCTGTGGACATGGAAGACTTTTATGAATCTTCAGCTACAGAGTCATGACATGAAATAAGATTAAAATATTATATGCAAGAAAAACTTGTCTGTTTTGGATGTGTTTTAATGGCCACTTATTTCTTTCAATTTTCTCTTAATTTTCAAGAAGCATTTTTTTTTAAAGATATTGAAAATTAACTGAACCTTCTTGGGTCTAATGTATTCCACTAACATGAAGTGGAAAGATTACATTGAATCAATTGTTAAGTCTACTGCTAGAAAGATTGGTTCCCTGTGTTGTGCTAGAAAATTTTTATATCTCTCATATCTACAAGTCTACTCTTTGTCCATGCTTAGAATATTGCTTCCACATATGCTCTGTTGCACCTGCTACATATTTAGAGACCATCGATAAAATCCCCAAAAGAATCTGTAATGTTATTAGTCCTAACCTGGCATATTAATCACAACGTTTCGGCCGTTGTACGCTCGGGACTTCTTCCTCAAGGACACATGGCAATGTGGATAAAGGCGTTGGTTAGATCCAGTGACAGACCCAAAGAGTGTGAGTTCAATACCCAGTTAAGGCAGTGGAGAACTTTCAGGGGGAAAATTAGCAGGAGATAACTGATAACTGACATCCATCAAACATGGCACGTGGAACTAGAACAGTCTACCCCAGTGATCGAAATAAAGGGTTCAGTTCGAAATTCCAACCACCTGAAGAAGGCCGGAGCGTACAACGGCCGAAACGTTGTGATAAATATGGCGACAAAGATGAGGATAATAGTCTGAATAATTTAAATACTGTACATAATACCTCATCTCAGAAATATAGCCTCTGAAATTAACTTTCTTATCACATCCCGTGTCTAAACAAGAGTACATTTGTTTGCCTGTTTGTTTCCATATATATATATATATATATATATATATATATATATATATATATATATATATATATATGTGTGTGTGTGTGTGTGTGTGCAGTCATCCACAGACAGACTGTTTTGCTGTATCACAGATCATCAGTATGGCTAGATGTCCGGTTGCTATATATATATATATATATATATATATATATATATATAAGAGCTATTTGGTGTTTGTGGGATTTTAAATCAGTTCACCAAAACTAGAGAATGTTTGTTTGTTTTTTTTATGTATAAACTTGAATATACACTACAGTTCAAAAGTTTGAGGACAACACTGGTAACTTTTTAAAATTGACCCCCAAAATAGTTCTTTTGTACTTTAAGTAAGAGAAAATTATTATACATGTTTAAAAAAAAAAAAATGAGACATGATTTTTTATTAGAAATTTTATCATGTCAAAAAGAAAAAAAGAATTTTATGATTAAATTTTGCTCTCATCAAAATATCCTCCTTTAGCCTTGATTACTGCAACAAATTTTTGGCACTTGTTACAAAAGTTTCTCAAAGCATAAGTTTGATAATTGATTCCATTTTTTTTTTCAATGACTAAGATCTCTTTTCCATTTTTTTTTTCACTCTTCTGCCAAATTCATCTCATGCTAATTCTGAGGGTGGCTTCAAACTTTTGAACTGTAGTGTATGTGCTATATAGGAATAAAGTGTTGCTGCCAACACTTCAGTTTGAACATAGATCGCCAGTGAGTAAATACAGGTGATCCCATTATTAAATTAAGTGGATCACATGACTATAGAGGAAATGCATATATGTAGGAAGTAGCTGAGAACTAACGATCATTATATCTACTGTATCCTCTACTACTATATGGACTGCTAGTCTCTACTCTATTCACTATAATATTTCTCTATTCAGATCACTATATGGGTTATTATTTGAGCGAGTATTATCGAGCAAGTGCCATGAGTGTACATATTATTCAAAGGCATCTGACACCAGTATTGTTCAACGGCGTTACTATAGTTGTATCTGCGATTACAAAGTCTCTACTACAACAAGCTTTATGAAAGTGACAACAAGTATTCAAAAGTAGCAACAAGTGTTCGTTGACATCACAAAATTAATGTAAAACGTATTGTTTATAAATTTTCCATTTTGTCTCATCTTCACATAAATGACTATAAAAATACTGACAGTTACTGTCTATATTTCTGAGATGAGGTATTGTAAATATTTATGCTATTTACATTGTTCAGGCTGTTTTCCTCATCTTAATTATCATATTCACGACGTTTCGGCTGTTGTATGCTCTGATCTTTTTCAGGTGATATACATGGCCCAGTGAATAAAAACATTGATTCAGTCATCCAAAAAGTGACTTGACCCAAAGAGTTGTGAGTTCAATACCTGGCCACAGAAGAGGGAACAAAAACTTGAGTTACCAAAGGGAATTAACTGAAAACTGAGATATCCAGAAAAGGCATGGCATGTGGAACTAGAACAATCTATTCTTGTGGACTAAATAAAGGGTTCGGTTCAAAATTCCAGTGTATATCACCTGAAGAAGGTCGGAGTGTACAACAGCTGAAATGTTGTGAATATAATACAATAAAGATGAGGACAACAGGTCGAATAATGTAAATCATTCTTCAAGGCTATATCCTTGTTCTTACACTGTTTCTGATCTTCATCAATGATATTCCTGGCATCATCAGTTCTCAGGTTGGCATCTACGCAGATGCTACTACCATTTACTCCTGTCTCGATAGTAAAGTTAACCTGGTGTTAGTCTTGAAAATGTTCTCCAATCTGTGGTTGACTGGGGCAAGAAATAGCTTGTGAATTTTAATGCATCCAAAATGAAACTGCTGTCATTTACTCATCATAGAGAAACTTCCCTGTCTCCTATCAGTATGGCTGATGGTTAACTCCACAAGAGCGCCTCATTACACCTTCTTGGTCTCACGTTATCTACTGACCTGAAGTGGAACAACTACATTGAATCAATTGCTGCATCTACTGCAAGGAAAGTTGGTTCTCTGTGTCATGCCAGAAGATTTTTCTTATACGAGTCCATCCTTCTCATCTACAAATCTACTATTCATCCATGCATGGAATACTGTTGCCATATATGGTCTGGTGCCACCCCTCCCCGCTGTTCCTCTTGAGGTTCTTGACAAAATCCAAAGACGGATATGCAATGTGATTGGTCCTTGCTCGGAGTCTCAACTTCAGTCAATTTCTCACCAACTTAATGTGGCTTCCCTCCGTCTTTTCTATAAATATTTTCATGGCCTCTGCTCTGATGAGCTATTTTCCCTGTTACCCCAACTGCATGAATTTAAGTGTGCTACTATATTGGCATCTCGGTCCCACCTTTTTACTGTTGAAACAGTTAAATGTAACCGCCTCTACAACTCCAACAGCTTCTTCTCTCAAACTTCCTGACAGTGGAACTCCCTTCCTCTTACTTGCTTCCCTGATAACTATAATCTTCAAAAATTTAAATGTTATGTTAATCAACATCTTCTGTTGCTTCAATCCCCGTTCTTCTTTTTGTCCTCTTCTGTTCCTCTTTTTATCCTTTACTCAACACCCTCCTTCCTATACCCAGTCTTTTCCCTTACTTATACTCTCAGTAGCCCCTTGTGTACTAGTGGCACTCCTGCCTTGCTTGAGCTTAAAATAATGCTAAAAACTTCTCAAAATTATAGAAGACATGTCTATACAACTGAAGAATGCCATAGATTCGATTTCTCTAGAAAGTGTTAACAATAAAAGCAAAGCAAAGGACAAGATTAATAATATGAACAATTTATGCTAATGGCCATATTTGTCTGTATCTGGTGCAATGGAAGAAAGTAACTCACCTTCATAACGTTGAAAAGACTTTCTTGGCCAAGCCCATCTTTTTCTTTAAAAAAAGCATGGTCTGGGAACGTCCGGGCAATGTCTCGCCGGATGAGTTTTTCACTCGGGGATGTCTTTTTGAGATATTCAACATATTGCTCTTTGGCTGGAGAGTCGTGAACATTTAACAGCAGCTGCCAGGCGAGTCCACGGAATGGATTTGGGATACCTTTCCTTACCAATTCCTACAACAAAGAAAGGTTTAAAATAGTCTGGTTGGTCAATTCATTTTCTACGGCTTATCAACCGTTTGCAGGTTATTTGTTTTTAGATTGTAAAAATTAAAAAGAAAAATAATAATGGTTTAGTAATACAAGTCTTACTAATTAGCCCATAGCTGGGGGAGAAGAGGTGGATTCATACCTTTCACAAGGATTATTTGCATGTAAGTAAATATAACAAACCCAAATTTCATGGTAAATGTTCTAATGAACTCTCCTCGATGGAACTTAGACTCTACGAATTTAAGTACAGCACCATATTGCCGACAAGATCTCATCATTTTAAAATCAAAATGGCTAAATATAAGCATAAGTTCTATGCTAACCGTTTCTTTTCTCACTTGTGGATCTCTCTTTCAGCTGCTTGCTTCCCAGTCAAGTTTGATCTTCAAAAATTTAAATGTAATTTCAATCGTTATCTTCTGTTTTCTTAATTCTTGTTATTTCATTGTGCTCCCAACTTAATGTTTTTTGCTTATATTCTTTAACATTGCATATTAGCGGCTTTGTTGCCTTGCTTGGGGTGAAATGATTTAAAAAAAAAAAAAAAAAATAAAGAATCCATTAAGAAATATACAAATTCATTTTCTACAGCTTATCAACCCTTTGCGGGTTATTTAGAGCCAGAAATCTTTTTTTCAGGTTGTAAAAAATTTTTGTTTTTTTTTAGAGATAATAATCATTTAGTGATACAAATCTTACTAATTAACCCATAGCTTGGTGGAGAAGAGGTAAACTCATACCTTTCACAAGGATATTTACATATAAGTAAATATAATGGACCCAATGGAAATTTGAACTTGGCTGATGAACAGTTCTGGGCTATTATCCATTACACCACTGGCACATCCAAGGTTACAGTATCTGGTATTCCCAGACAGTCACCCATCTAGGTACTGACTAGGCTTGATGTTGCTTAACTTTGGTGCTCATATGGAAACTGTTGGTTCAACATGATGCAGCTGTAAGCCTAGGTTTAAAATAGTGATTCCTATGTCCAAACAGTCTGTATATATTTTCTAATCTAAAAAATGTTTTTTTTATCTAAAAGTAAAAATTTCTTAAAAACTAATTAAGGTTTTTTTTTAATTTAAATTAATTCCAAATAATGAAGAAAAAACATGATTAATTGTTGTTAATGCGTGAAAATTTACCTCCCCTAAAACCGTAAATATATCGAACCATGTTTACAACAGCAGATGTCTCAAGTGGAATGGATTTTGTCAATTTTAATTAATTGTCTATAAACTTCATTATTAGTTTTTAGATAAATGCCAGATTTAGTAGAAATGGCATCAAGATTTAATTTATCTTTTAAAGTTTTGGCCCCATATTCTTATATGCGGAATCCAATAGAGAATGTTTTATTAATTAAATAAAAATCAGCACTAAAATCTGAATTAAGAATGGGAAATAGTAAGACTCTTCCAGATAGAATTTTAAGTTACTGAAATACGGTCAAGCCAGAAGAGGGATGGGCTCCGTCAGGTTATCTTGCCTTGGCTGCAGTACATGTAGTGTCCCTGTAACCCTGATGGGTTACATGACTGTTATGTAGTAATTTTTTTTTTTAACCATTTGAGCTCTGGCCACTGCTTTACTGGTGGTAGAGAAAAATGATGTAATGCCCAGTCACTGATTGACCTCGCAAGACAAGTTTCCTAACTATTACACCAAATCAAAGTGCCCTAAAATGATTTTCTAAGCATAGCTTAGATGTGGCACAAGGCCGAAAGTATGGAGCACCTGGTGAGGATCGAACTCACTATTTAGTCATAACTGACCTCGCAAGACAAGTTTCCTAACTATTACACCAAATCAAAGTGCCCTAAAATGATTTTCTAAGCATAGCTTAGATGTGGCACAAGGGCGAGAGTATGGAGCACCTGGTGAGGATCGAACTCACTATTTAGTCATAACTGACCTCGCAAGACAAGTTTCCTAACTATTACACCAAATCAAAGTGCCCTAAAATGATTTTCTAAGCATAGCTTAGATGTGGCACAAGGCCGAGAGTATGGAGCACCTGGTGAGGATCGAACTCACTATTTAGTCATAACTGACCTCGCAAGACAAGTTTCCTAACTATTACACCAAATCAAAGTGCCCTAAAATGATTTTCTAAGCATAGCTTAGATGTGGCACAAGGCCGAGAGTATGGAGCACCTGGTGAGGATCGAACTCACTATTTAGTCATAACTGACCTCGCAAGACAAGTTTCCTAACCATTACACCAAATCAAAGTGCCCTAAAATGATTTTCTAAGCATAGCTTAGATGTGGCACAAGGCCGAAAGTATGGAGCACCTGGTGAGTATCGAACTCACTACTCGACTGTTCTAGCGAGACTAACCATTAAACCAAGTGGAAATGACAATTCGAGGACAGAGAGTGTGGAGAATTTGACACTCAGAGGACCTAGTGAAAGCAAGTCTCCCTTTAGACAGAGAGTAGCTCAGTAAATGGATAATGGAAGAGAGACGGCGAAAGAATAAAAGTTGAAAAGAGCTGCAAAGTATGAGAAGTTGTGAGAGCCATGGATGCAAAGAAAAGTGACTTAATGCTCAGCTACCAGTTGAATGGTGGGTAAACACTTGTAACTATTTTTATATCTACTGTGAAACATTACATACCAATTATTTGTGAATTTTGACTCAGGACCTCAGGCAGAAAGGTTTAAAATTGTTCGGGAACGCAGGACTCAAAGGGTTAATGCCATATCCTTTCAGGATATAAGAATCAAAGCTCTCCACAATTTTTTTTTTCTTTTATTATCTGTAAATTGCAATATCTTCTTGAGAAACAAGAGCTACAATCACCTATTCTGAATTCCAAACTATGGCAATGGGAAGCCACTCCATTATCTTTTCAAAGATATGGTAATTCACAGATAATAAAAGAAAAAGGAACTGGTGGAGAGCCATGATTATGTACATCCTGAAGTAACATAGGATTAAAAAAAAACTAAATTGTTGAACATAGACTATAAGTAGGATATCCACTCATAGGAATAATGTTGCAAAGTGGCTCATAGCATCCAGTCATATACATTGTGGCACGGAACTATGGTATATATATATATATATATATATATATATATATATATATATATATATATATATATATATATATATAGAGAGAGAGAGAGAGAGAGAGAGAGAGAGAGAGAGAGAGAGAGGACGTGGGGGTACGCCAGATATTCATCAATGGTCACAATGACATTATTGTCATAGGAATAGTGTTGCAAAGTGGGTCATAGCATCGTGTCATATACATTGTGAGACGGAACTATGGTATTTGTGATTATTGCATCCAAATCCCTCATGTGATTAAACGTTTTCTACACTAACCTTTTGTTCCAGTGTTTCTTCTTACAATATCATTAACCAGAACTATGAACATTATAACAGGAACGCATCATGTGACATATTATGATTTAACAGTTTGGAGGCTGATGAACTCCCATCTATTCATTTATTATTTAATAATAATTATTTAAATAGTTTTTTGAAAATAAACAAAATTATTAATTTTTTTTTTAACTTTTGAATAAAATTTTTTTAATTATACCAGAATAAAAAAAAACATTTAAAAAAAATTAAATTCAAATATTTAAAAAAAAATATATTTTTAAACTTTTCGATAAAAAAAAATTACTTTTTTATACCAGAATGAAAAACATTAAAAAAAAAAAAAGAGGGTGAGTGGGAAAGTTTTCTCACCTTGACATTATTGGGTTTCTTTTTGAAGTTGTCCCATTCATTCACTATCCTGCCCCATGTTTGCCAGAGATTTTCAGAGGCTGCAAAATTGAAATAGAAAGAAATTTAGTTAGAAATCACAAAGAAAGACAATGAAATTTATTGCTGATCCATAGTAGAGGCTGCAAGATGTAATACGACTGACTGAATCAATATGAAAATAAAGCAATGAAAATAAGATGGAAAAAAAAGTCAGAAAATAAAAAATAACATTTAATTTAAGAAATACAGACAACATAAGCCTATTATATTGACTATTACAATGAATGGTTTAATGATTATGGTTTGGTTTGGTTGATTTAGGTTAGCAGCATATCAACACCAATTGGTTATTTAGTGTTGAAATCTAAGTATTTTGTACAAAATTTTATGGCTTCAGCTAATGATATTTTGTACATAATTTTATACTTTCAGAGCAAACATATGTTTTTAGATATACAGTGTAACCCGGATATAAGAGAGTTATTGGGACTGGAGAAGAAGTCTCTTATATCCGGGTTTGGTCTATTTTGTTTAGGTAAGTATGGCTCTAATTTGGGACCAGAGAAAATCTCTCTTATATCCGAGTTACACTGTATAGTCTGTTGTAGATGATAAAATGTATTGTTGGTAAAATTTTTTTTGCTGGTAATTTCAGCAAAATATATTGTTGATAATTTTTTTTATAAAAATGTATTGCTGGTAATTTTACTATAACAATGCATCTTTATATATTTTTTAGTGTTGTATTGATTGTCATTTTGCTATAAAAATGTATTGTTGGTAATAATTGTTTCTTTTATAAAAATGTAATTTCCCAACAAAAATGTATTGTTGGTAATTTCCCAACAAAAATGTATTGTTGGTAATTTTTTCATGAAAATGTATTGCTGATATTTTTACTATAAAAAAACATTTTGATTTTTGTTTGGGGATTTACTATTTGCCCATAGCCGGGACCCTAACAGATGCTACCACCCAGGATTAGGGTGAACCTGGGAACAACAGCCATTAAAAGGGGATATGCACTCCTTAAAACCTCCCATCTCTCATTCTAAGGCCTTGCAGTCAGACATAGTTTGTAATGATTATCAGCATGGGAAATGTAATTTATGATCCAACTTCAAATTCCCACTTTGTTGATATAATTTTTGCACAAATGCTATTGAGAAAAACATGAACCATCTCTTTTTCTTCCAGCTATGGGTTAAATATGGTAAACAGGACTGGGTGGCATCCAGTCTAGAAGAAGGAAAGCTCTGAATTCAAAACTGTGGAAAAGTGTTATGTAGGAATAAAGTGTTGCTGCTGACACTGGAGTTTGAACACAGATCACCAAAGAGCAAACACAGGTATTCCCATTTTGAATAAGTAGATCACTTGATGGTAAAGGAAATGTATATATGAGAATTTGCGTGGCAACTAAGTGATCACTATTCGGTGGTTACTTTTCGAGCGTCTGACACCAGTATTGTTCAACGGCATTACTATAGTTGTAACTGTGATTACAAAGTCTCTACTACAATGAGCATTATAAAAGTGACAATGAGTATTTGTTGACATCACAAAAAGAAGGCAATGGGAATCCACTCCATTATCTTTCCCAAGAAGTCATGGCAATCCACAGATAATAAAGAAATAGAATGTTTGGAGAGCCACGATCACCTACTCTGAAGGCCAAACTATGGAAAGAACAATGGAAAACCACTACATTATCATTTCTCATAGAAATCCACAGATAATAAAAGAAAAAGGAATTAGTGGATAGCCATGATTGCTTACATCCTGAAGGGACATGACATTTAAACAAAATGATAATTAAGGTGTGAATAAAAAATACAGTGTGGAGTGAATTTGATAAGGAAGATGAGCTACAAGACTAAATTTGAATTTTGTCTATAAGTCTCCATGATCTAGCCATGGGCTTCTAAGACAATGAGATGTAAGTTCAAAACATTTGGGAGGCTAATTCTTTATTTTCGAGCCATGCTGCTTGCTCAAATGTCATGGAACATAAAACGATTAGAGTGTTGTGATAAAATGCAACAGAAATAAAATTAAAGAAAAACTAGTAAAGAAAAAAAATAATGAAATGATTTTGTTTAAGAATAAGAGTTCAAACCATGCAGATCTATTGTAAACCAATGTAATTTCATTTTTATAGATAGAAATTTGGATCACCAATGGGATCACCTCTTAGTCATGTATTAGCATGTTTTTTCTAAAAATTTCTACAAACTGATTTCCAAACTATTTGGAAAATTTTCAGGATACATTTATATGAGAAACAGACAGCAAACTTGGACCCTTGTGGCGGCCATCAAGAGGGTTGTAAAGATGGAGCTGAGGGGCATTCAAGAAGAATGCTTCCATTAATGCATAGAAGCATGGAAAAGTGCATTAGACTCAAGAGGGATTACTTTGAAAGGGGAAACCATGTAGTTTGTTGTTTGGAACTGAAATAAATTGGGACACCACCAGTTGTGTTCCTTTTCAGACATATATATACATATTTTGTTGAAATAGTAAAATTTTTATTTTTCTATCACAATGGTGATATTTCAGTTGATTGCTAAAAGTATTACAATAAAAACTTTTTGTTAAATAGAGAATAAGAGAAATTGAGAAAAGAATGTAGGAATCAGCCGACAATTCAAAAGAATATATATATATGTGTGTGTGTGTGTGTATGTGTATATATATATATATATATATATATATATATATATATATATATATATGTATGTATGTATATGTATATGTGTGTATATATATATATATATATGTATGTATATGTTTATGTATGTATGTATGTATATATATATATATGTGTGTGTGTGTGTATATACAGTGGGGGGAAATAATTATTCATACACATGAAAAATTGTATTTTTATAAATGTAAAAGCCTTAACTGAAACAAATTTTGATACATTTTATGTGCAAAGATACATTTTATTAAAAAATAGTAATAAACTTAATTAATTCTTATTCTAACAGAAATTAAGGCATTTTTTTTAATTTTAATTGATGAAAAAAGTATTCGTACAAAACAAAAAAAGCATATTAACTTAATACTTTGTGGAATATCCTTTATTGAGTTCAACAGCTACCAGTCTATTCCTGTACGTCTCAACTAATAATTTGCACACATTGCGTGGTATTTTGTCCCATTCTTTTTGGCATATTCTCTTCAAATTCTTGATATTTGTTGGTGCTCTTTTCCCAATTTGAATTTTCAAATATCACCATAAATTCTCGATTGGATTCAAGTCTGGGGACTGACATGGCCATTGCAAGACATTAACGTTACTTTCAGCTAACCATTTCCTTGGAGGTCTAGCGGTATGTGTAGGATCATTATCCAGTTGGAAAACCCAATCAGGAGGTAGCCGAAGTCACTCAGCAGAACGCATTAAATTGTCTTGCAGGATTTTCTGGTAGCTTTCGGCATTCATCTTGCCATCGATTATTGATATTCTGCCGACACCTTTTGCAGAAAAAACAGCCCCAGATCATGATACTGCCACCACCAAACTTTACAGTTGGCAACGTGTTCGTTGGTAAGTAGGCTTCACCATCCTTCCTCTTCACATGATTTCGATAATTATGACCAAACAACTCTATTTTAGTTTCTTCTGTCCATAGTACTTTTTCCCAAAATGAATATTCTTTATCCTTATACTCTCTAACAAATTTTAGCCTAGCATCTCTGTGTCATTTCAAGAGGAGTGGATTCTTCCTTGGGATGTGTGATTTCAAATTTTTTTTTTTGTAGTTCATTAATTATTGTATGCTTGGTTACTTTAATCCCTAATGCATGCAGATGTTCCTGCAGCTCTTCTCGGGTAACCTGTGGATTTTGTTGGATCTGGTGTCCTAATATCCTTGCTGATCTTAGAAAAATCTTTGTCAGAGCACCTGTTCATCTTTGGTTTTCGATGCTGTTACGAGTTTTAAAATTTGCAATGAGCAAAGCAATTGTAGTAAAAGGAATACTCAGGTTGTTAGAAATTGTTCTGTAGCCGTTCCCATCTTTCCAAAGAGACAAAATGTGTTGTTTTTGTGAAATAGTCAATTCTTTACCTTTAGGCATTATTAGAACCTTCTCGTAAGACTAGAAATTGCAGAATGCTCTGATAATGGCTAATAGCATTAACTATAATTACTGATAACATTACTAGAACGTTCTAGAATATACTTTTTTCATAATTGATTATTTTATTCTAATAATTGATTTGTATGAATACTTTTTTCACCAGTTAGAATTAAAAAAATGCATTAATTTCTGTTAGAATAAGAATTAAGTTTATTATTATTTTTTTAATAGTATGTGTCTTTATACATAAAATGCGCCGAAAGTTGTTTTATTCGAGGCTTTTACATTTATAAAAATACAATTTTTCAAGTGTACGAATATTTATTTCCTCCCACTGTGTGTGTGTGTGTGTGTGTATATATATATATATATTGTTCAGAATGTTGTTCTCGTCTTTATTGTCATATTCACAATGTTTCGGCTGTTGTATGCTCCAGTTTTCTTCAGGGCCTGTCTATATTTCTGAGATGAAGTATTGTAACTCTTTACACTATTTACATTGTTAAATACAGAGTAAGAGAAATTGAGAAAACAATGAAAGAATCAGCAGACAAGAAGTAGACAGTAACAAGAAGAATAAATAAATGCCATGGGTCATATGAAAAATACAAAACCAAAACAGAAACAATATATGTATTGCAAAGTTGGACATACTAGTAGTTGAGGTTTGGGCGAGAGATTTTGTCTTTCAGGGAAATAGCCAACCAACAACACACAGAAGACAATAGTTGGAGAATAGTGTAATTCTGGGGTCTTTTTGTTTTTTTTTTGCTCATGTTAAACTCAAAAAAACACTACATAAAATCCCCTATTTTTTATCTGTAATGTTGAATGTGTTAAAATTATTCAACTTTTAATCAAGAGAAAAACTGAAGTTGATGTTAAAAACTGCCCCAAAACATTGTTAATTTATTTAAGATGGAATGATCTATTATCTCAAATTTATATTTAGATACATTGTATTTGTCTGTATTTCTGAGATGAGGAATTTTTTTTTACACTAATTACATCATTTGGACTGTTGTCTCATCTTTATTGCCATATTCATAATATGCTGTATGCTCCTGTTTTCAGGTTATATGTTTGAATTTCAAATTGAACCCTTTATGTAGTCCATAGGGGTAGATTGTACAAATTCCACATGTCATGTCTTTTCTGGATATCTCAGTTTCAGTTAATTAAATCAACTTACCAAACTTTTGTTCTTTTGTGGTCAGGTACTGAACTTCTTTGGGTCAAGGCACTTTTTGGATTACTTCAACCAATGCTTTTATCCATGTGTCTTTGGGGACATCAGTGAATAAATTTTGGGGGGCTTATAAACCCTTATCTCTCAGTAACAGTTTTTAACCATAGCTCATATTACAATTTCTGTTATTGTTGTTTTTCTCCAGCCCTCTGTATGACTAGTTCCCATATTGTATTCATGTCTATGCTTGGCTGGTTTAGATTTTTGTGGCTGATTCCTCAAAGATTCGGTTTAAAATTCCAATGTATATCACCTGAAGAAGGTCAGAGCTTACAATGGCCAAAACGTTGTGAATATGGCAATAAAGATGAAGACTACAGTCTGAATGAAGTAAATAGTGCAAATAGTTATTGTATTTATTTTCAATTTTTCTAGTTGAATTGTTCACCTATATTGCATATGATCCATTATTGTACATAATTAGGTTACAATAAAATTTGTATTTTATATGAATACTACCTTATGAAAATTAAGATATAGTAGAGTGCGGGGGGCGTGAGATCCTTGAATTGGCGCTGGATGGTAGAGGGTAAAGAGGTAAGACTAAGAGTTACTTAGAGCAACAGAAGATAGGAAGTTGTTGAGAGCCATGATAATCAATGTCATGGAAGCACGTTGGATATAAATGAAAGAAAAACATATTTTATTATTAAAATAATTTTGGCACTACTTAGACTGATCCACTCAAAGAAAAAAGAAAAGTGAACCTTTTAAAAAATATATTGTTTTATATTAGCATTCTTTTTAGAAGTTCCTTAAGTCATGACATTTGTCAGAATCAAAAAATATTGGATAGTTATTGATTTAGAAGGGTGAGTTCTGTCCAAAATACTGATACAGTGTAAAAATCAACCCCTGTCTTTGAAGAGTTATTGGGAGTGTACAAAATTGCGCTTTCGTCATTGATATTTGTGTACAACGTATCCATTTCTGCAATATTTTAAACTGAAAGTAAATAATATTTGTTTCAAATCAGATTACTTTAAATAAGCTAATATTCCTCAAATAAAGTTTCATAAAGGTATATTTTAATTTTACAAGATTTTTAGAACCGAGAACTAACTCAAAAATGGATGACTTTGTCAATGTTACTGGAAAAAAAAAGAAGATAATATTACAATTCAATCAATATAATTCCTGTTTGAAATACACCAGACAGAGAGTATTTTGCTTCTTACAAGAAATAGTAAATTTAAAATCCTTTAGCTTTGTGAAATTAAAGCTAAAATGAAAGTTTTAAAAGGAAGATTTTTTATTTTTTAATTTAAAAACCCTAACGTAGGAATCAAGATTTTTGTGAAGATTGTATTTTTTTTTTTTTTTTTTTTTTTTTTTTTACAAAAAGAAACGGATATTTTTTATTTAAAACAATAGGAATTCTAACGAAATGGTTTTTTTTGTCATTTTTTTTTTTTTTTTTTTTTTTTTTTACCAAAGATTTGTCATTAAAGAACAAATAGATATATTTTTAAAGAACAATATTTGTGCATGTGCTTCTGGAAACATCATAACCAAAAAAGCATTAAAAAATGATATTTAAAAAAATTAACAAAATAAAAAACTTAAAGATTCTGAAAAAAAAAGTACGCTGATATCAATGACGTAAAAAACAAATTCAAACGTGACATTTGTAAACAAAACTGTTCCAAAGTCAGTGACCGATCTTCTTAGGACCCACTTCTAAACCGATAACTATTGAATATTTTTCAATTCTGACAAGTGCCACAACCTAAGGAAGGTCTCTAATGCTAATCTGCTAAAAAAACTTACTTAAAAAAAACTTTTCCTATTTTTTTAAGAGTGAACCAGTCTGCATAAGTAGTGCCCTTATTTAAATATTTAAAAAATAAAACGAGGACTCCTCTTCTCGATGGGATTTTCCTACCCAGTTATGACTTTTCTTTTCTTCTATGACATTTTTTTCTGCTCTCCACATTTTCGCGAATAATATTACAATTACATTGATTGATCCAATAAAGCTAAAGAAAAAAACTCTAAAAGTTTGCAGCTTTTACTTACATTTCAAACACATGTCTTGATTCAGGACATTTTCGCAATTTCCTTTTGAAGAATTCATCCTTTGAAGCCATGACATTTTACGAGGAAGATTAAAAAAATAGTTTTTTTGGTAGACCCAGGCCAAAATTTAGAATATAACTTCAAGACCTGAACTTTTGGAAGGTTGTTTAAAAATAAATTAAATTCAAAATTAAAAAAATATATATAGTCAGTGATTCACTCTTTTCCTGTGTAGTATTTAAATCAGAACATAAAATATTTTTTTAACTAACTAAACTTTTAACGAACCTTAACCGAAGTTAATGACTTTCTGTACCTCGGGGATAAAGTGAGCTAAATGTTAATAAGGTTTAAAAATAAATAAACAACACACAAAAATACAAGTTTAAATAAAAATACTGAACAATTTGCGAAGTGTTTATAAGAAAAGATAGGAAAATAAAAAATAGAAATATTCTGTAATATATTTTTAATCTTTGTCCTCCCTAAAAGTTTAGTTATTTGTACATACATGAATGTTACATTTTTGAAGCCTTTATCAACAACAGGTCAAAAGTTCAACACTTTAGCTTATGGAATTAGCAGGCCACCACCACCACCACTTCAAATCCTCTCAGGTTGTTTATGTTAGGAATTAAGTGTGCTCAACACTGTAAATAAATGTTGAACTGTTCAAAGGACGGTTTTTATTTCGCTATTTCTTGTTCAGTATCAAATTTTCAATTTTTAAAAATTCATTTAAAAAATTAACCAGTCAGTGAAGTGTCATACTTGGGTAATTCACCCTCAGGCAGACATGTTTCTTTCGATTCATGACTGACTCTCTTCAGATTCCTCTGCAGTAGGCTACTGTTTTTCTGCGGTAGACTGGTTGCCAACCAAGGCTATAGGACCAAGTCTGTCCTACTGTCAAAACTCGTAGCTGGGTGGGAAGAGATGAATTCATTTTTAAATTAATACAGTGCAACACGGATATAAGAGAGATTTTCTCTGGTCCCAAATTAGAGCCATACTTACCTAAACAAAATAGACCAAACCCGGATATAAGAGACTTCTTCTCCGGTCCCGACAACTCTCTTATATCCAGGTTACACTGTATTTAACCCATTAATAACCAAAAATTCAGGATTAATTATTTAAAGAAATTGTTTTCTAAAAAAAATCCAGTATCAACCTTCAATGGCAGCATTGATGTTTCTTTGAAGATCAGCGGATTGATGATTTGAACTTTTTCTGATAATATGGACACCATTCAATCATGATATTAAAAGATGCTTTTTTTTTTTTTTTTACAGTAAGGTTCACCCTAAACAAGGTCTGAGGGGCACTTGACGTAGAGGATTACATTAAGGAGCAGTTTATATGGATAGGAGGGGAAGATAACGGTGGACTCTAGACATGAACAGTTTAAGATTATTGTAATCGGGGAAACATCCTCTTGGGAGTCTGTTCCATAGGGCAGTGGTATATAGGAAGAAGATGTTTGAGTGGAACCTACTTCTCGCCAATGGAATATGGAGGGAATGTGGGTATTTTTCTATTATGTAAGGGGTATGGCGGGTCCTAGCTGTGAAGGTTTGACCTGGTGGAACCAAGGAATGTAGTTTATCCAAACACTCTCCATAGAAGTAGTGATAGATCAGTGAGAAATTCGCCATATCCTTCCTATGAGAGAGAGGTTAGAGGATATGCAAGCAAATGTCTATATCAAACTAAGATGTCTTCCATATTGTTGACATGAAAAAGCCATTAAGTAAATACAAGAAACTTTTAATATGATTGGAGACACCTATTTTGCTGCTAGTTAAGTATTTGATCTACAAGAACAATGCATCTCTAAAGTGCGTGATCTACAAGTTGATAAAATTCTCTACATTAAAATATACATTAAAAATAGATATATACCAAATAAGACAAGAACAAGTGGTCTTTATTTAATAATATACTATAAAAATTTTATCTTTTACTACTTTAAAAATATTAGTCTTGAATAAATGTTTAATCATCAAGGTTATATTTTTTTAGTACATGTTCTTTTGAGAGAAGTGTATTTTTATGAAGCGGTTTGTGGAAAAAATTGTTACACTTGTATATCTTTTTCGGTTTAGTGGTTAAAAACTGCCAAAGTTTAAAGGATCCATTTCAAATTTATGGAAAATTGTTTTCCTGTATATACTGACCAATGAGAGACATGGGTCTCAAGCCCTAGTAAGAATCCGAATGAGGGACTTCTGTGAGACTATTTTATGGAATAAATAGGTCAGTGGATGAACAGGGAAAGATGTTCCAACAGCAAGAGGACAAGGCAAATTAACATCAAGGAGCAGAAGGTTTGGTTTGGTTTGGTTTGATTTGATTTATTTTGTTTAATGGCATATCAACAGCAAGTGGTTATTTAATGCCGACAACATTTTTAGGATTGATTTGGTTTATTTTGTTTCACGGCATATCAAACTGAATGGGTTATTTAATGCTGACAAAAATTTTTATTGCTGGTAATATTTTGTTTTGTCAAAAATCTGTTTCTGGTAGTATATTTCCTTCAAAATTGTATTGCTGGTAATAATTTTTTCAAAAAAGTATTGCTGGTAATAGTTGACTATTTGCCCATAGCTGGGACCCTAACAGATGCTACCACCCTGGGTCAGGGTGGACCAGAGAACACCAGCAATTAAGAGGTGGTTCCACGCTCCTCAAAAATCCCTGATCAGAGGCCTTGCAGCTGGACGTAGTTTAACGTCTAACCCAGGACGCAGATGTAGTTAATGTCTTACCTAGGATGCAGATGTAGTTTAACGTCTTACTCGGACGCAGATGCAGTTTAATGTCTTACCCAGGACGCAGATATAGTATAACGTCTTACCCAGGATGCAAGGAGCAGAAGGCATTTGAATTCAAGGAAAGAGCATCAAGAAGGTAACAGTTACCAGCCAACTGCAGAAAGCTTAGAAGTTCATAAGTGAAAATTCTCTTGCAGTTGAACAACAAAAAATAAAAAGAATTCAATAAAATTTTCCCAGGCATGAACAGTGTGAATTTAAAAGGGACTTTTCTAAAATTACTATATGTCCCAGAGGTGCTTGTGGGGCAAGTAAAAATAGGCGTTTTTGGGTTTGTATTTTTTTTAAAAAAAGGTGGTTGCACCTTTGCTTTTCTGCGTTTTTGAATTGTTTTCTCTTTTTGTCATTGAATACTTGTCTATTCCCAAGCTGTAACCTGATTTTTTCCATTTTTTATTTTTTTAAAAATGGTAATCCTTTTCATCAGAAATTGTTATCCTGCCTTAATAGGTGCACAAAAGCAAATTTTTGTGCAAACTTTGTATTTGTATCTTTTTTGTACTTTTGTAATAAATGCTTTTCCTTTGAAATTTTATGCAGTGGTTTAGTCTTATTTTGTTATTTGTGCCTATTTTGACCTCAAGGAGAAGAGAAGTACATATTTCTTTTTCCCCACTTCTGTTCCTACTAACTAGGTTTTTGTGTTTGGCACAAGAATTTAGATTTGGTAAGGAATAAAAAATTTTTATAATACTAAACAAATTCTAATTCCATATGTGCCACAGAGGAAGGTCATGAAATCAAGTGTGTGGGTCACTTCCTGGCAAGTTGAGGTTCACCTTAAACAAATTCACACCACTGGCATTTTCTTCTATTCTGATTTTCTTTCACCCTCAACCAACTCTTGCAAGACCAAATGGCTATAGGGAATGGATGATGGGAGCAGGTTTTGGTGAAACTGGAAACCTGCATGTTGGCAGTGAATTTAGTTATCAATGTCATCATCATAAAGGAAGCAATCAGCAAAGAAGAAATTAAATTCTTGGATACAAGATAAAGTCACTGATGTTGCCGACTAAACAAATAACATATGAATAAAAAAAAACTTAAAATTATTATTTTAACTAATACAGCCACTATTTGTAAAAAGTTTGAACATTATTTAGAAATGCAGAAATTAAATTTTGGGCATTGGATTGCATAATTTTTTAAAATAGTTCTGGTTTATATACAAAATTCAGCAGAAGCCTTTATTGGTTACCCCACTTGGCGGCCAAGAATGCTCACTAGAGGGCGCTCTTTAAGCCTATAAATAGGCAATGATAATCTCTCTTAGTGTATAGTGTCCAATTTTTATAGACAAGGTTCTTTATAATTTAAAATGTGCCAACCTGACATTTCCATTAGCCAGCAAAATACGAGGTCTGTCTGAAAAGTAATGAGTCTGGGTGAGCTATGGGTGAAAAAGGGATAAGAAGGTTGTGTTCACATCTAACATGCTATCTTGGGAGTATATAACTGTAATTTTAGCTTTCTGCAACCATTGCATTTTTTCACATGCTTTTATTTCCATCTTCTCTTTTTCAGGTCCTTCACCTATGAGCATCGAAGAATGAACGATGAACATTAAACAACAAATAAACCTGAAATTTTTGGTCTGGTTGAGGAAAACTCGATCACAAGCACTTGAAATGCTTCAGTAAGTGTATGGCGATAACACCATGTCGTGCACATGTATTTTTGAGTGGCATAAGAGGTGGAAGAGGAGGTGGAAGAGGAGGAGGCCTTCACCAAGCAGGACTGAAGTCAACAGCCAGCAGGTAAGGCAGGTGGTGTGTGGCGATTGTGGGTTGACTGATTGATCACAAGTCAACTGCACATGAAAAAGGACAGTGTTTGGAATATTATCACTGAAGAATTTGGTATGTGAAAAGTCTGTGCAAAAATGGTGCCAAGGCTGCTGAATGATGATCAGAAGGAATGCCGCACACAGGTGTGTCAGAACATCCTCGAGCATCTTCAAACTAAACCAGACTTGGTTTGTCGAGTCATCACTGGTGACGAGATGTGGATTTTTGAGTACGACCCAGAAAGCAAGCACCAGAGCCGTCAGTGG
>OZ010615.1:45774833-45812333 GCA_963932145.1 Acanthosepion lycidas | reverse complement strand
ACAACACTCATCTATATTATTTAATGAAACATATATATATATATATAATGGAATCTCCTATTGTGAATGATAAATGAGGATCAGCATTGGATGGTGCCTTTCGTTTTACACATATGCATGCTTGCAGGGGCTATTATGGAGTAAATCAGTTAAGGGAAAGACATGTTTCATTTGTGCTTTCTTAAGTGTGATACTAGCCCAGCCTTGCTGTGGGCAACAAAGCAACACTGGCAGATGAAATTTGTTTAAGCAGGATTTTGATGTTGTCTCTGCTTCAGAGCTTGACAAAGCTGATCATGGTGCTTCAGTCTACTGTCTTCAAAACCCTTTAACTTAATGAAACATGTCCCATGCCACTCCTTTTGGAGTGATGCTTGGGCTTCCCAGTTTTATATATATAATATACTTTCATGAATGTTTTTTTTCCAATTGTTATTTAATGTATAACTCTGTCAGGATCACTTACCCAAATTCTTACCTGAAACAAACAATATATATATCTTCATCTCTGATGAAGCTTTAATAAAGTGAAAGATGTTAGATTAAGATCTGCTTCCTACTTGTTCTTTATCATATCATATATATATATATATATATATATATATATATATATATATATATATAGATATGTGTGCGCGCGTGTGTGTGTGTGTGCGTGTGTGTGTGCGTGTGTGCGCGTGCATTTTGGTAGTATGTTGTCATTAAGACATGTATTATTAAAGATGATGGAACTCTTCTGCTTGATGTTCTTTTGCTCAGTTTATTTCTTGCTTCCTTAATGTTTGGGTCCAGGTTGTTTTAAAGTAGGATACCAGTCGATTGTTTTCTGCCGAGTGCTTTTGCTGTCATCATGGCATCATGTAACAATATACAGCATCACCAGTAACCCATTCAAAACATCTGACATAAGAAACATCTTAATTAACACCACCAAAATCATCTATAAAAACAAATTGCAAAAAATGACTACAAATTCTGGAAGCGATCCTCATCAAAACCCAAAAGCCTAACATAAATAAAACAGCATTTAATACTGGCTGAAACATATTAAACATATTTAATAACTAATCCTCCAATAAAAAACATCAATCCCTTCCTTAGCAACAATGAACTAAGTCAATAATATATATCTAATATTATCTATAAAACTAAAACAACCAATAACATATTGCCAAACGAAAACAGAAGCCATGATGATGGTTGAGAAGAACCGAAAGCGCTCGGCAGAAACCAATCAAATGGGATTCTACTTTAACAACCTGGACCCAAACATTAAGAAGCTTGTGAAGAAGCAAGAAAAAACTGGAAAAAAAGAAGATCATCAAGCGGAAGAGTTCTGTAGTCTTGAATAACACATGCCTTTATTTTTTATATATATATATATATATATATATATATATATATATATATATATATATATATATATATATATATATATATATATATATATATATATATATATAGGCACTTCGACGTGGGGTAATGGTTAGCAAGCTTGTCTCACTAGATTAGTTATGACTGAACAGTGAGTTCAATTCTCACTGGGTGCCCCATACTTTCGGCCTTGTGCTGCATCTAAGCTACGCGTAAAAAATCATTCAGGGCACACTGAGGTGGTGTAATGGTTAGCAATCTTGTCTTGCTAGAACAATTATAACTTAGTAGTGAGTTTGGTGCCCACTACTTTCGGCCTTGTGTCACATTTAAGCTACACTTAGAAAATCACTATATATATATATATATATATATATATATATATATATATATATATATATAAGGTTGGTGCAAAATAACGTCGGTTTTGACGTTAAAAAATACGTCAAAAACGACATTATTTTTGCACCAACCTAATCTATATGCACACAAATGCGAACATACACACAGAAACACACACACACACACACACATATATATCTACAACTATAAAAGTGGACATTGAAGTCAACATCCAAAGGCAAAAGTCTGTATTCATGCTGAATGCAATTGTCATGGTGCCTTCATCTAGTTAATATCTTACTGTCACGTCGGAGGTATTTCTGCCACACCCTGTGTTATAGTGATGAGAGACAATACCATATTTTAAAAATGTCTGAAAATTTTATTTAAATACATACAATTATTTTTTTTAACACATTATCTTTCAAATAAAATCAAAATTTAACTTGAAATAAGACATTTAAATTACTCTTTTTAAGGAAGTTCATGGTGCTACCTAGTACACTAAGAATGTTAGGCAGGGTGTGGCAGAAATACCACCCAAAAATACTTCCCAGATAATGGTAGGACATTAATGGAAATGGTGTCTCCATCTAGCTAATGTTTTAACATTAAGTGGGAGGTACATCTGCCACACCCTAAATTATAGTGATGAGATATAGTACCAATATTTTAAAAATGTGTAAAAACTTTATTTAAATACATATGTAGTGGAAAAACACAAATTACACATAGGGATTACAAATTAAAGTCAAATTTACACAATTATTAGAAAACATATATCTCTAACTACACACCAATTTTTGCCTAGCTAAGTTACACACATGCCATACTCTACTCAAAATCTTTTTTAAAAAAATACAAATATATCAGGCTGCTAGCCATTACTAAGGTGAATCTCATTTGCCACAGATGCTTTCAACTACATCCACACATTTCCGTTATATAGGCTATAAGAACCTGGACAGTAGCACACCAACAGAAAGCAGAGAGAGACTTCACACATGCATAGCTGACTGCCTGTCTGACCATTAGGCTTTGTAAACAACCTCCTGTAAACACAGTAAATGAACAGACCTTATCAATGTGACAAGCACAAAGCAGTCATCCGAAGTTAAGCATACTCCTTTTTCACACGCTCCCTTCACACCAAGTACACTGCACATTCAACCCGCTACAGTACACCACTTACCAGAGACATTTTCATAACCTGTATATAAAAATAAATCTTTGATCATTTATCTAAACAAACATCCAAGTTTTTCCTTCCACTAAAAACCAATGCCCAACCTCAAGATCAACGCATGCAATTATTTCATTTTTTTATAGATTATCTTTAGGTTAATTATCTTTCAAATAAAATCAATATTTCTATCAACCATGTCTCTATTTAGTTAATGTCTTACCATTATGTGGGAGATATTTCTGCCACATCCTGTATTTGTAAACAGAATTCATACCAGTCACCAGTGTTTTGCTACTCAGACATTTCTTTGTTCAGATTACAACTGAAATACCACTTGGAATTTATTAATAACTGCTTTGATTTTTGTACATGCATTCTGACACTGAAAACAGATTTTTAAGAGATTGATATTAAATGAGGTTACGAGTCATTACAGAAGTAATTACAGGGCTGGTGCTAGAGTCTTACCCCGCTGCAACTTTGATACAAGGTCTCCCTCTCTACCATATGTCAATTTAAAAGTTTCCCAACCCGGGGAGGGGGGCACAAACCCTCAAAGGAAAGAAATTGGGGAGGGGGAAGGGCAGCACTTATATCCAGTGCTAAGATATGGTGATCTGGGAATTGCGGCAAAAAGATTAAGATTAAGAATTGCACAAGTAAAAAGAAAAATTTTAAAAATTAACGCTTGACACTGCATCATTTAATAATAATAAAATTCAAGATAATATTACTACTAATACTACTAGTGGAAATAAAGTAATTGAAATGAAGATGAAAGAAATACTAGTGAAAAATGAATAAGAATTGACAAGGCTTCATCTAATAATAATAATAAAATTCAAGATAATATTACTACTAATACTACTAGTGGAAATAAAGCAATTGAAATGAAGATGAAAGAAATACTAGTGAAAAATGAATAAGAATTGACAAGGCTTCATCTAATAATAATAATAAATTTCAAGATATTATTACTACTAATACTACTAATGGAAATAAAGCAATTGAAATGAAGATGAAAGAAATACTAGTGAAAAATGAATAAGAATTGACAAGGCTTCATCTAATAATAATAATAAAATTCAAGATAATATTACTACTAATACTACTAGTGGAAATAAAGCAATTGAAATGAAGATGAAAGAAATACTAGTGAAAAATGAATAAGAATTGACAAGGCTTCATCTAATAATAATAATAAAATTCAAGATAATATTACTACTAATACTACTAGTGGAAATAAAGCAATTAAAATGAAGATGAAAGAAATACTAGTGAAAAATGAATAAGAATTGACAAGGCTTCATCCAATAATAATAATAAAATTCAAGATAATATTACTACTAATACTACTAGTGGAAATAAAGCAATTGAAATGAAGATGAAAGAAATACTAGTGAAAAATGAATAAGAATTGACAAGGCTTCATCTAATAATAATAATAAAATTCAAGATAATATTACTACTAATACTACTAGTGGAAATAAAGCAATTAAAATGAAGATGAAAGAAATACTAGTGAAAAATGAATAAGAATTGACAAGGCTTCATCCAATAATAATAATAAAATTCAAGATAATATTACTACTAATACTACTAGTGGAAATAAAGTAATTGAAATGAAGATGAAAGAAATACTAGTGAAAAATGAATAAGAATTGACAAGGTTTCATCTAATAATAATAATAAAGTTCAAGATGATATTACTACTAATACTACTAGTGGAAATAAAGCAATTGAAATGAAGATGAAAGAAATACTAGTGAAAAATGAATAAGAATTGACAAGGCTTCATCTAATAATAATAATAAAATTCAAGATAATATTACTACTAATACTATTAGTGGAAATAAAGCAATTAAAATGAAGATGAAAGAAATACTAGTGAAAAATGAATAAGAATTGACAAGGCTTCATCCAATAATAATAATAAAATTCAAGATAATATTACTACTAATACTACTAGTGGAAATAAAGCAATTGAAATGAAGATGAAAGAAATACTAGTGAAAAATGAATAAGAATTGACAAGGCTTCATCTAATAATAATAATAAAATTCAAGATAATATTACTACTAATACTACTAGTGGAAATAAAGCAATTGAAATGAAGATGAAAGAAATACTAGTGAAAAATGAATAAGAATTGACAAGGCTTCATCTAATAATAATAATAAAATTCAAGATAATATTACTACTAATACTACTAGTGGAAATAAAGCAATTAAAATGAAGATGAAAGAAATACTAGTGAAAAATGAATAAGAATTGACATGGCTTCATCCAATAATAATAATAAAATTCAAGATAATATTACTACTAATACTACTAGTGGAAATAAAGTAATTGAAATGAAGATGAAAGAAATACTAGTGAAAAATGAATAAGAATTGACAAGGTTTCATCTAATAATAATAATAAAGTTCAAGATGATATTACTACTAATACTACTAGTGGAAATAAAGCAATTGAAATGAAGATGAAAGAAATACTAGTGAAAAATGAATAAGAATTGACAAGGCTTCATCCAATAATAATAATAAAATTCAAGATAATATTACTACTAATACTACTAGTGGAAATAAAGTAATTGAAATGAAGATGAAAGAAATACTAGTGAAAAATGAATAAGAATTGACAAGGTTTCATCTAATAATAATAATAAAGTTCAAGATGATATTACTACTAATACTACTAGTGGAAATAAAGCAATTGAAATGAAGATGAAAGAAATACTAGTGAAAAATGAATAAGAATTGACAAGGCTTCATCTAATAATAATAATAAAATTCAAGATAATATTACTACTAATACTACTAGTGGAAATAAAGCAATTGAAATGAAGATGAAAGAAATACTAGTGAAAAATGAATAAGAATTGACAAGGCTTCATCTAATAATAATAATAAAATTCCAGATAATATTACTACTAATACTACTAGTGGAAATAAAGCAATTGAAATGAAGATGAAAGAAATACTAGTGAAAAATGAATAAGAATTGACAAGGCTTCATCTAATAATAATAATAAAATTCAAGATAATATTACTACTAATACTATTAGTGGAAATAAAGCAATTGAAATGAAGATGAAAGAAATACTAGTGAAAAATGAATAAGAATTGACAAGGCTTCATCTAATAATAATAATAAAATTCAAGATAATATTACTACTAATACTACTAGTGGAAATAAAGCAATTGAAATGAAGATGAAAGAAATACCAGTGAAAAATGAATAAGAATTGACAAGGCTTCATCTAATAATAATAATAAAGTTCAAGATAATATTACTACTAATACTACTAGTGGAAATAAAGCAATTGAAATGAAGATGAAAGAAATACTAATGGAAAATGAATAAGAATTGACAAGGCTTTATCTAATAATAATAATAAAATTCCAGATAATATTACTACTAATACTACTAGTGGAAATAAAGCAATTGAAATGAAGATGAAAGAAATACTAGTGAAAAATGAATAAGAATTGACAAGGCTTCATCTAATAATAATAATAAAGTTCAAGATAATATTACTACTAATACTACTAGTGGAAATAAAGCAATTGAAATGAAGATGAAAGAAATACTAGTGAAAAATGAATAAGAATTGACAAGGCTTCATCTAATAATAATAATAAAATTCAAGATAATATTACTACTAATACTACTAGTGGAAATAAAGCAATTGAAATGAAGATGAAAGAAATACTAGTGAAAAATGAATAAGAATTGACAAGGCTTCATCTAATAATAATAATAAAATTCCAGATAATATTACTACTAATACTACTAGTGGAAATAAAGCAATTGAAATGAAGATGAAAGAAATACTAGTGAAAAATGATTAAGAATTGTCAAGGTTTCATCTAATAAGAAATGACCTGATTATACACTGACATACTTCTTTTTAATCACACAGCATGATAACAATAAACAAGGACTGACCTACTAGACTTTGAATGAAGAAAATGTCCTGTCAGTCTTCACAATTTTTTCCCTCTTCCTTTTTTTTTTATTTAGTGTCACAAGTTGGGCAGAGGAGGAAAAGTAATTGTTCAGCTGTTAGTAAACAAATGAGAAAAAGTCTGGCCAGAAAGCAAACAATGAAAACTTAAATGGTGCTTACTGTATATCTCGGATGCAGGACTCAGTTCGTCGTGGTCAGAATTTGGAGTTCTCGGAGACCTTTGAGTCACCATCTTGGTGAGGTCCAGATTAGGGGGGTTCAAGTTCTTTAAGTACAGGCTTAAACGTTTCTTTCTCTGGGACCATTTTCGTTTGTGAAATTCAAACGTATTTGCTGAGTCTGGTTGGCATTCTTCCACATCATCCATTGTCCAGTCTTTTACTTTCTAGTCAATTGTTTGTATGTGTGTGTGTGTGCACATGTGTAAGAAATCATATGTGAACACATACAATTCTATCTATCTATCTATCTATCTATATATCTATATATATATATATATATATCTATATATCTATCTATCTATATATATATATATATATATATATATATATATATATATATATATATTCATTCACACACACACATAAACCCTACTATTGTTAACTGTCAACATCCTGGTTGTATAGCGAAAACACGTGTTTCCTTACTTGGGGGGTCGGGGGTCGGGAGGGACAATAGAAACAAAAAAAAAATTTTTTTTCTAAGCCCACACCTTTTTTGTTTCATTTATTATTTTTTTTTTAAATATCAGGGCCCAGTTAAATACTTTTTTTGTTTTATTCTGGATAATTTTTTTTTATTCCAAAAATCATTAAGAATATTGCATAATCTTTTATATTTTTAAATTTTATATTTTAAATCTTTGTTTCCTTCTATGTTCTTTTTATGAAAAACATACCCCCACCCTAACTAAGCCTCAGCTGTATAGAAAAATGGCCATAGGTTTGTATTCCAGAATTAAACAGACTGTCGCCACTCGGCATTGACTTCAGTATTCACTCCTATATTTACACATGCAAGCTTTTTCATAATGAACGAATGTGAATCCTAATTTTCAGCATTCGGTTACAACAAAGTAAAATATGACATTTAATAAGTTCTATCAATTTATCAAACATCTGGTCCTGATGAGCGTTTCATACATGATCAAAATATAGTTTTATCATATGCTAAATTTACAGTTAAAAGTGCTAAATACCAGGGATAGAGCATGTGTAAATATAAGAGTGGACAGTTTTTTTATTCTTGTACGCAATCTTCAGGCCATAATATATACGAGTTGGTAAACTACATAAGCCATTTGCACGTTTTCTTGATTAATTGAATAATATAGCATCATAGTGTGAAAAATATGGCAACTGATGTGTGAAAATGCAATAATTTTAAACACCAACATGACACATGATATATATTAAAAAAAAAAAAAAAAAAAAAAGATGAAACTGACAGAACCCAAAAAATAAAACACTTTTTGATAATAGTTTGTGAAAGCTGAAGATACAGATATTGGACAATTTATATTTAAATATGTACCAGAAACAAGGAAAATGGCCAAAATACAAAAAAAATAAATAGAAAAATGTCCTAACAAATAACTTTTGTTGGTCTTTAATTAGACTTATATATATATATATATATATATATATACACACACTCTTTGTGCCACATGAGCTGGGAAACCAGCGAAACTTAAGTTGCACACCCAAACATAGGTATTTGTATATGTAGATCGAAGAACTTGGTTGGGAGAAAATTCCTCATCCACCTTATTCTCCCAATCTTGCTCCTTCAGACTAACATTTGTTTCGTAGCTTACAGAATCATTTGGAAGAAACAGCTTTTGTAACACAGGAAGAGGTTAAAACTGACATTTGTGAGTTCTTCGAATCAAAGCCAAAAGAATTTTACAGTAATGGAATTAGTAAGCTTGTTAATAGATGGAAGGAAGTCATAGATAATCAGGGAAAATACATTGTTGATTGAATCTGTAATTAAATCTAACATTTGGTCACTTGCTTTCTTTATTCAAAATTCGGGCAGAACTTATGGGATGACCTGATATATAAAAAAGAAAAACAAGAATAAACAAAAAATAATTTAAAATTAGACTTCCCAGCACCTCTCATTCGTGCACATGTGCAGTCACACCAACATAAACAAACTCTGTCTGATGAAGTTCTAAAGAACAAAACATGGCCCTCAAAACCTTTTTCCCACTTTGTCATACATCGTTCCCACAATTGTCTTTGATATATATATATATATATATATCTTATGAAATGGACAAAGTCCAACAATTATTTTAAGACATTTTTATGATTATTTTTTATCGTTTTATTTTTTTATAGATACAAATATTTAAGTAAATGCTCTGTTTATAATAAACAGTATTAACGACATTAACCGGAGGATGCATATTTTCTATGAAAATTTCTTGGACATTCAGGCCGGTAAATGTCCTTAATACTGTTTATTATAAACAGAGCATTTACTTAAATATTTGTATCTATAAAAAAAGAAAAGAATGTATAAACATAAAAATGCCTTAAAATATATATATATATATATATATATATATATATATATATATATATATATATTTATTTTTTTTCTGTTTACACATTACTTTTATAGATATAATTTAATTTACTGTGGATGATCTAGTGATTAATGCACATTCTATACATTTTTATCTTAGTAAATTGGTTCCTCTTTTAATTAAGTGTCCTGGGTATGATGATAAACTACATCCGCGTCCTGAGTATGACGATAAACTATGTCCAACAACAAGGCTTCAGATTATGTTTTTGAAACAATAATGTTGCCAGCTATGCATTTTTTGGAAAAAATAATGTTGCCAGCTATATGTTTTTTGGAAAGAATAATGTTGCCAGCTATGCGTTTTTGAAAAGATAATGTTGTCAGCTATATGTTAATAGTACTGTATATTTAATATATGTATAGGTATATGTGTGTGTCTGTGTGTATATATATATATATATATATATATATATATATATATATATATATATATACCTTAATTTGGCATTAAATGACCCACAGTGGTTGATATGCCATAAAACCCAACCAACCAATCTTTTAATTAAAGTCAGTCACTTATGTGCTATGCATGATACATGCTTAGGCAATCATGTATCTTTTGATACATTACTGATGAGGCAAATTTTTTTCCTGCAGTTGGTTGCCATTTCTTTTTTCAGTAGACCAGTTGCCATCCAAGACTATAGAACCAAATCTGTCCTACTATTTACCTTTACCTGGAGGAAGAAGAGGATTCATACTTTTCCCAAGGGTATTAGCACATAAGTGAATGTCATGGATTTGACTGGAATTCAAACTCGGCTCTCTGATCCCTCAATCCGAGCCATTATCCATTACTTTATTGTAGTCAGATTTATTACAGTGAGTGTCTAATCGGTCGAGTCTGTTGTTTTTTAAAACATCTCTTTTGTGTCCATATAATCTTTTGTTTAAATTCCTCAAAGTTAGAAGTAGTTGCAAAAAATTTCTCCAATGTATTCCTTGTGGGAAATATGTATTAGTTTAGGGATATTGATTCAAACATGTGTATTCACAAAATAAAACATTGTCAAAGATTAACTTTCTTGCCCACCCCCCAAAAAAAACAAAATGGATGTCTTGTATAGCGAGAGAAAAGTAAAAAGTTCACAATGTAAAAAAAAAATGTTAGCAAACCATTTTGGTTTGCCATAAAAGAAATAAAAACAAAAATAGAAGAAAATAAATAAATAAATAAAAGAGGCCGAAAGGTCATCATTCCTTAATGTAAGTTAAAAAAAAAAAAAGGAGGTATTGTCAAACGAGTCACACTTGTGAACCAATCAGGAAGCAAAAGACAATTTTGAAATGAATTCCTTTATCTGGAAAAACTGTATAAACACAGGTGACCAGGCGAAGGGGCCAGAGAGTCAATGAAATAATTTCATCTGTTCTTCCATGTCTTTCATTATCTTCTTTTATGTACCATGTCCCTTCAAGCCATAGGCAATCATAGCCCCCCACATCTTTCTGTCCCTTGTAGTTCTTAATAAGTTTTGTCTTATTGTTATTTCTCTCAAACCCTGTCCTGCCATCCATTTGCCCAAGCCCATCAAATATGTTACATGCTGCTTTCCTCTGTCCCTCTTTTCCATAAACTGTCCTGTGAGTACCAGTTTTTCCAAGCCCTCCTTCCTCATTACATGCCCCAGAAATTTCAACTGCCTTTTCTTGACGTTAAATATGTTTCCTTTTTGCTTCCATTCTCTCCAAAACCTCGTTGTTGCTCACATATTCAGTCTATGATATCCTCAGCATCTTTCTGTAGAACCACATTTCTGCTGCTTCAAGTCTCTTCTTCATCTTTCAGAAGATTGTCCAGCATTCGCTGCCATACAGGAAGACATATCACGTAACAGTTCAATACACTTTTCTTTTATTCTGACAAAATTTTTCTGCTTAATATTCTGCTTAGCTTTTGGAATGTATCTTTGGCCCTCCCAATGCATCTTCAGCTCTCAGTGTCACACTTTCTGTCCTCTGTTAGAACACTTCCCAGATATTTCAATTTTTGTACCTACTTGACTTTAGCATTCCCGATCTGTCATTTCAATTTCAGGCCCACCCTTCTGAAAATCTCAACAGAGAGTCAAAAGGATTGCTATCAACAAGATACATACATAGACATTTACATGTACTCTCTCTCTCTCTTATATATATATATATATATATATATATATATATATATATATAATGCTAAAGGGCTTAGATGTTCAACACAAAAACTTTCTGATATGAACTTATGAACTCTTTAAATATTGTATATTTTAAGAGATATAAAATTTTATCAGTACATTCAAAATATATTTTTGTACTAATTATCTTTGCAATTTGCCTTCATTTTTAATAAGCCAAATATTTGTGTATATTGCAATTAAGGACATTATCCAAAGATGATCACCAGTAGACCTACATAAACCCTACAGTCTCAAAAGGACGGTCTTTCTCTTGACACCGCCATTACTGTAATTTTCCTTAACCACCCCAGGAATATTGCTTTTAAAAATCTATTGGGTTGGTGCATAATTATCAGGCGTTTTTGTGGGAGAGTTATTTGTTAAAAAAAATTGCTGTTTTGTTTACTTTTTTTTAATAAAAATGTTATTTTATTTTCAGGTTATAAAAATGTGTGTAGATAATCATACGCTCCAGAATAATCATTTAAAAATTTTATTGTTGAATTGTTATGTTTCTTTTTCATAATAAATATTGTTTAAAAAACGCCTGATAATTATGCACCAACCTCATAATATTTACAAGTTTAAATAACAACAATATTGCACATTATTTCGTTGTTAGATTAATTTACAAGAGAGTACAGCTATACCTCACACTATATTGTGAATTGGTTCCAGAGGTCACGACTTAAAATCGTTTTTCAACCTAAGTTGAAAAAACCACACTATAAACTGCAAATAACCACTTCCCATTGCTTATTACAGTAGTTACATACAGTGTTCTGAATAAATTGAATAAAATAATTAATTTCCACCTTATTTTCCAGCAATATAATCTTACACTTAGCATTAGCACTTACACTGGGACTTTTCTTCAGAGACATGGGCAAAAATGTACTTTAAATCATAATGTAAACAAGTCTGAAGTCAAAATCAGTGTTGGGGTAGAAAACAACACGAGTACTACCTGTTGGCAGGAATTTGAAATATGTGCTAATTTTTTGGTTTTTGATGATTATATATATTTTAAAATTTATTTAAATATGATTTTTAAAATTTTATATGTGTAGTGTTTTGACATTTCTAATATTGTTAATGGTCAACGTAAACTCGAGTAAAATAACCTAAGATGAGTTTTATTTTTTCATATAATATTTAAAGAAAACTGACATATCTTTGAAAATGACTCAAGTTGAGGTATCACTGTATTTATTTATTTTTAAAGTCTACTTCAGCTCTATACTTAACTTGAAATGACTTAAGTTGACGTATCACTGCCTACTGTAATGGTGATGTCAAGAGAAAACAAACATTCTTTTGACTCACCAATTTTTTGCCTGTCTGAAGATAAAACTGAAATGAATCTGAAACAATTTTTTATTCATAAACATTTACTAAATTATAAAAATAAATACTTGAACCAACTATAAAAAAATCCTTACTATTTTATAAAGTTCGAATTGATCGTGAATTAGCCAATATTTTCCTCACCATTCCAATAAACAATTTAATAAATAAGTAAATAAATAGTGTTTCTTATTTTTGTTATAAATTCTCAAGAACAACAAAAAGAAAAATGTATATAAATTCACTTCCATATGATTGGGTTTTATTAAAATTCTAATTATCGCTTTTTAAAATGATAAACATTACCGAAGAGTAAGAATAAGATAGTTAGAATGATAGCGATGTCAAGGGAAAAAAATCATCTTTTTGATAGATCGATTTTTTTTTTTTTTTTACGAGGACAACGGTTAGTTAAACATTGAGAAACATTTTTACTAAATATTAGGTTGGTGCAAAAATAATGACGTAATAATGTCGTTTTTTGACGTTAAAAATACGTCAAAAAACGACATTATTACGTCATTATTTTTTCACCAACCTAATAAATGTTTTCAAAATTACAGAGTAGCTTCCCTTTAATTGGCGAAGACATGTTCAAAGATCTCTTGCAAAAGCCTAATATTGTGATAGTACTGAACTGAACATGCGCATATATATTTTCCGGCACAGGCATACCTATGATAAAATTTCATTTGTAAAAATATGTACAACTAGCAAGGACTCACGGAATTGTGAACTAAATCTTTGTCCCATGCTTTATTACTACAATCCTTTCTTTGTTGAAGAGATTTCCATCAGAGTGGGCTACCCGTCTTGGCTTTGCCAAAAATACTCATTAGTGTGCGATCTTTAAGTTCGGTACCTCCACTAATTTTCGATACCTAAGGTTTAAATTAAATTTTTAAAAATGAAAGAGCATTCTTGAAGTTTTCTTCTTAGCTATAATTAAAGCCTAAATGATTAAATTTTTTTTTTACTATTACCGGTAAGCAAAACGCACTGATGTATTTCAAATAGAAATTATATTGATTGGAATCGATTTTTTTTTGGTTGTTTCAGTGAAATGATTAAAATCGGCCATTTTGACACATTTGTAAACAAAAGTTAATCCTCGGTTTTAAAAATCTTCCTAAAATAAAATACACTTTTTTGAAACTTTACGTGAGGAATATTAGTTGATTTAAAGTATAATTAGTCAGATTTAAAAAAACATATTTTTTACTTTAAAAATAACGGGGAAATAGATATTGAAAACTAACTGTTATAGTGGAACACACCTATTCTATTGTTAATGGACTTTCCCACCTATCATAAGTAGGAGTAGTAGCAGTCGCTGAGTCGGCAGTGAGTTGGTCAGTCAGTTGATGTCGGACGACCGTTAGTCGGATATTAAAGTATCAGCCACCACAACTAGATTACTGCATCATTACCTATTATATCAAGTTCCTAACGTTTTGTACGTCAAATCTATTTTAGGACTGACTTAGTACAAATACAAGCCTCCACTGTGAAACCACTACATAACTTGGCGACGAGGGATTCAAACTCATACGGAGGAAGAAAAACCTTTCGTACTCTACAACACAAACATTACTTGTCATAGCATGTCAATCATGCAACAACTACTGATAAAGGTGTTGATAGATTTATTATTGTTCTACAGAGACTATCTGCTAAAATAATTGAAGAAAATGACGTGTGAGCCCCTTTTTTTATATAATTTTATAATGTTGGAAAATATTTTCTGTAATCTAATTTTGAGAATGTTGACTTTAAATTTACTATAGCCATCGCACTTATTTTCTGATAATGTCATGTGTGGTCGACCATTTCAAAAACAGGCATGTTATATAATATTTTATAAAAAGATAAAAAACTATTTTGAAAATCTTAATGTGAAATGATTTGTATTAAGCATTTCAATTTTTGATTAGTAAATATAGTTTTCACTTAATCACCTCACCAGATGAAAGTAATGCAGAATTGTAAAAGATTTATATGTCATATAATGTGAAAGAGAAAAACATTAAAATATGGGGAGTCTAGTTGAAATATGAAGTACCCACTATAATGACATTTGAGGTAATAAAAATGTTGGATTAAAAGAAAGCCATTAATTCTTTAGAAATACGGGACGCGATGGATAAATTGTCGTCTAAATGATTAAAAAATGAAAATTACACTGACATCTCATTTTAACAGATATAGGGGGTGCGATGGATAAATTGTCATCTAAATGACACTGACATCTCATTTTAACAGATATAGGGGGTGCAATGGATAAATTGTCGTCTAAATGACACGAAAATGAAAATAACACTGACATCTCATTTTAACAGATATAGGGGGTGCGATGGATAAATTGTCATCTAAATGATGCAAAAAAAAAAAAAAAAAAAAAAAAAAAAATGAAAATAACACCGACATCTCATTTTAACAGATATTGAATGTGCGAAATTGACACCGAAATGCAAGTGACACTGACACCTGATGGATAAAAATATTCAAAATGGATAGGTGTAAGAATAATTTCATCGTCGACTGTACCTTGATGAAGTCTATTAGATGATAAAATACTTTGGATGAGACAAGTTTCCTTTTCATCTTTATTTATATGGTCTTTTTACAGATATATGTGTGTATATATGTTTATGAGACTTACATTCCCTATTTTCAGACCAGAGGGAGAGAGGGAGAGAGAGGGAGTGCGATAGATAAGTTGTTGTCTAAATTACACAAAAATGAAAAACACTGACATTTCTTTTTATCAGATATTTACCAAAACTTTACAAAAATATCTTGAAATACTAAATAAAATTATTTGATAAAACCACCATTGACTTCAACCACAGCCTCCAGACAACTTCAGAAACTTCTCTAATTCTTCTGGATGGTCTCCTTGGTGAATGCTGCCATAATCCTTGCCTTCAGTTCATCTTTGGTGTTACAAGTTTTGTTGGTCTCTTGCTCAACTGTGCCCCATACATAATAATCAAGCGGTTGCAGTCTGGGAAGTTAGCTGGCCAGGTGTGAAGAGTGATGTGGCTGATACATCTGACAGCTATGAATGTATTCCCCTGCTTGTGTGGTATGGTGCAGAGTCCTGTTGCCAGATACAGGCTCTTCCAGCAGCCACCCTCTTGACTCAAGGCAGCACTACCTTCTCAAGGTACTTGATGTAAGTCTCCATGTTGAGTCTTAGGCCCTATGGGAAGATGAATGGAAGCATAGTGTTGCCCTCACTAATGATCACTCCAAACACCTTCGGAATTACCATTACGCTCATTGAACTCTTTTCGAATCCTCTGCACTGTCTTCAGATTGACGCCCAAACATTCTGAAATGTTCATATTGGAGCTTCTGGCACAAATGTCAAGCAGTACAGCATGTCATTTCCAAATTTATGGTGGTGTGAATTGTGTCATGGTGTTTTTTTTTTCACAGATGGTGCCCAACTGACCCTGCTATACTGTGCAGTTGACAAAATCAAAAACAAACTACACACATGTATGAAATTAAAATTGTAAAATGGTGACAATTTGCCCATCGCACCCAGTATATATATTTTAATGATTTCCACCCATATCTCTCCATGTCAAACCACAGCTGATGTCCTCCGATTTGAAAGCTCACTTTGGTCACAGACACATGGCAGTTGAAATAAAAAAAAAAAAACTCTATTAAGGAGAGAGAACAACAAAAAATGTCATTTCTGTAAAGGCAGATTACTTTTCTTTTTAATCATTTCATTCCAATCAAGGTAATAAAACCACTAAGACACAAGGGGTTACTTTGAGGCTATGATGAAAACTAATATAAAGGAGAGAGGATAATAAAAGAACAGGAATTATGAAGACATAAGATAATGTTAGACATTGCATTTAAATTTTTGAATACTAAAGTTCAATGGAAAGCAAGAAGCCAGAAAGAGAGTTCCACAAGCATGTTAGTTGTGGAGCTAGATGGTTGCTTACCCCACAAGAAAGTTCATCTGTCATTTGATAATTGTTTTCAATCAAGCTGGATGTCTAACTATATTCCTAATCAGAAAAGTCTGGTCAAGTAATCTCTTTAATCATCAATGACCTAATTATGCAGCAGGTAGCACTGGGTTACATGGTATCCATATTGACAATTAATCATGGCGCTAGGCTGAGAACTCCGATACCGATTGAGGTCAAAATACTAAGTTTATGAAGATCACAAAAGACTCAGTTGGGAATGAATAATAAAACAATTTATTTCTTAAAATTTGATCTTTAACACATTGACTGCCAACCACAAGATGACTTGGCAGTTTTTATTATGAGGCCAACTGTGTATTATCTCATGTTTGGCATTTTCAGATACCTTTTCATCTGTAGGCACCAACGACGAGTTTATTTGCAATGAAACTTTTAGTGTGAAATCAATGTTAAGACTTCAGTTGAAGCTAACAAATCAACTCATAAAAACTTTTTATTGCCTAAGTTGGCTATTATAGTGATTGATTGATCTGTTGTTTATGGCTTATCAACCTTTTGTAGGTTATTTAAAGCCAGAAAATATCTCTAGATTTTAAAATTGTTTTTTGGAGATAATGATTTACTGATACAAGTTAGGGTTTGAAGTCAAATATCATAAATTAGCCTTTGGCAATCAACATGTTGATTGATTTGTTTAACAGCATGTCAACTCCCTATGAGTCATTTAATACCAAAATGTAATTTTCTTGAGAGCTTTGTAGTAATAAAAATACAATATAGGTTATTCTGCTTTCACAACTGAATACATGGTAGATGATACTCAGCTTCTGTGCATATATAAAGTTCACATGGACATAATTACTAAAGCGGGTGATATGTGTGTTTTATGTTTTACTTTTCTTGAAGTTATATCTTGGAATACAGTTTGAAATTGTAGGATATTATATGAAAGAGTTCTTCTATGTTGGTTGTTTGGTAGTATTTTAAGTGAATTTAGGTGAAGTCGCTACAATTTCTCAGTATGTGTTTTATTGTGTATAGTTCTTGGCATGTTGTACAAATTGGAGGTGCTTCTTATTTTAGAATATATGTTATTGTGGAGTGTCCGATATGAAATTTAGAATCTGCCTATATTTCTGAGATTAGGTATTATATACACTATTTACATTATTCGGACCATTGTCCTCATCTTTGTCGCCATATTTATCAGAACGATTCGGCCGTTGTACACTCCAGCCTTCTTCAGATGGTTGGAATGTTGAACTGATGAACCCTTTATTTCGCTCACTGGGGTAGACTGTTCAAGGACACATGGCACAGTGGATAAAGGCGTTATTTAGATCCAGTGACAGGACTCAAAGTGTGTGAGTTCAATACCTGGTTAAGGTGGTGGAGAACTTGGAGAGGAAAATTAACAGGAGGTAACTGAGAACTGACATCCATTAGACATGGCACGTGGAACTACAACAGTCTACCACAGTGAGCTAAATAAAGGGTTCAGTTCGACATTCCAACCACCTGAAGAAGGCCGGAGCTTACAATGGCCAAAATGTTGTAATAAATATGGTGACATATACATATTATTACTTCATCTTTCTTTGTTTTTAGTTCTTGATGTCATTCTTCTATGGTAGATTTGTTGTTGTATAATTTGTTGTTTGGGCAGCCAGGCCATAGTTTCTGTTAAGACACTAACCTCCACTAACACTGTGCCTTCCCAGGCTGATATGAAGTGGAAAGACTATATTGAATCCATTGCAAGGTCGCATCCCAGGTAAGACGTTAAACTACATCCGCGAGCTGGGTAAGACGATAAACTACATCCAACAGCAAGTCCTCTGATCAGGAGGTTTTGAGGAGCATGGATCCACCTCTTAATTGCTGGCGTTCCCAGGTCCACCCTGACCCAGGGTGGTAGCACCTGATATGGTCCTAGTTATGGGTAAATAGTTAACTATTACCAGCAATACTTTTTTGAAAAAATTTATTATTAGGTTGGCGCAAAAATAATGTCGGTTTTTGACGTTAAAAAACGTCAAAAACCAACATTATTTTTGCACCAACCTAATACCAGCAATACAATTTTGAAGGAGAAATATGACCAGAAACAGATTTTTGACAAAACAAAATATTACCAGCAATAAAATATGTTGTCAGCATTAAATAACCCATTGAGGTGTTGATATGTCATAAAACAATATAAACCAAACCAAACCATTGCAAGGTCAGCTGCTAAGAAGGTTGGTCCACTGTGTTGGGTTAGGTGTTTATCTTACATATCTCTAAGTCTACCATTGACAACATGTTTAGAATGTTGCTGCCACAATTAAGAGGTGGTTCCATGCTCCTCAAAACCTCCTGATCAAAGGCCTTGCTGTTGGATGTAGTTTATTGTCATACCCAGGACATGATATATGTTATTCTACTTCCACAACTGAATACATGGTAGATGATAATCAGTTTTTGTGTACATACATAACCTAGGACAGGTTACTGAATCGAATAATCACATGAAGGTTGCTAATGAACGATAATACTTAGGACAAGAACAACACATAAGATTCACCAGCGGCACATAGAAAAAGTAGTCAACTGCTAGAAGTGAGTCAAGTGAATTCCACAATGAATCTCCAACTGCAGACCAACATACAGTATTTACTACTGTATTTATGTGAATAGGGACATACCCATTATCATCCTTAGGTAAACTACATGATGTTTGTGTGGGCATGTTTACTAGAGGCGGTGAAATGTGTGTTATGTTGTAGTTTTGTTACAGTTATATTTTGGAATACAGTTTGATTGCTTTAAGAAATTGTAGGATATTATATGGATTAATGTCATGAAAGAGTTCTTTCGAGTTCGTTGCTAGGTAGTATTTTAAACAAATTCGAGTGAATTCGCTTCAATTTGTTAGTATGCGTTTTATTGTGTACAGTTTTTGACATGCCTTACAGATTGGAGGTTGTGACGAATGCAGATAGCCCAAACACGCATACACATATATATTAAGGTTAATCTCTGCCTGACAACAGAAGAGGTCACGTGGGAGTCTCGAGACATTTTGGGAAGGCAAGTCAAGAGGTTGACTGACCCAATTACCCATAGCAACAGATGTCTGAACAGAATCTAGACAAGGGACTGACGTAAGGTTATGAAGCAGCAGGAACTGGAATTCGCGCCAAAACGCAGGACACATGGGAATTAGAAAATTACTTGGAAGTCGGTTGATGTCTTGTCTTTGAAGGAGCAAGACTCGAAATCGAAGCGCTGATAACTTATGAACGGAAAGATGACTCATTTTGATAATGATGGAACTTGTCCGATTCATCCCAAGCAACTCCGGATAAGAAATATAAGGATATGTATTTCTATTCGTTATCTCCAAACTGAAGAAGATAAATCGAGTTATTTATCACAGAAGACACAAGGAAATTTGTACTCTGAGAATACAGTCTGCGTTTAAAGAAATAAAAGAGAAAACCAGAGAGAAGAAAGTATATATCTCTGTTGCAAGCTGAATTGTGTAAAGAAGAAGAAAGAAAGAAAAGAGAAAACCAGAGAGAGGAAGAAAGTGTATATACTTGTTGCAGTTGAACCATGTTTGAGCTGAAATGTATACAGAAGAAGAAAGAAAGAAAGAAAAAAGAAAACCAGAGAGAGGAAGAAAGTGTATATCTCTGTTACAGCCAGATCATGTGTGAAATTGGATTTGTGTAAAGAAAAGGAAAGAAAAAAAAGAGGAAACGTGAGAGAGGAAAGAAAGGACAATGAGTAAAAGACAGAACTGAATATAAAGATAAGTAACTATATGTTTTGGACCCGTGTTAGAAAGATATACATGCATCCATAAACTTTATGTTCTCATATACACCTTTCCACATGTCAAAATAGAAATATGTAAATCCTATCCCATGTCTTTTGGTTATACGTTGATTTCTGCATTCGTAGTTATTCATACTTATTTTTTTTATCTGTTCGGGTTCAGTCGAATCCACTTGGATTTAGGCATATTTTGGTATCCCAACATAAGTCTTGAGATCTGGTCGTCGGATGTTTTACTCATGCTTATATTTTTTCTTTTATTTTAATATTTTGTGTATATGTACATATTAAAATTCTTATATCAAAATTCATTACACCTTATCGTTCATCCTTGAATTGTGGATCAGTATTTGTGTTGAAACCGAAGCAAACCTTGGAAAAGATTACTGTTCGATTATCAAACGGTATTCTTTAAAATATTTTTGTTTACTAATTGTCCATTTGTCGTGGTCTGGGAGAGATAGCCCGTATCTCTCCACAGATGTGATAATGTATATATCTTCTGGTCGGTGTATGATCGCATTATAAACCATTCGTTGACTAGGGCATATGACAAGGTGCTTCTTATTTTAGAGTATAAGAATGTGTTATCATGGAGTGTCCGATATGAAGTCAGAACATTATTATTTCATCTTTCTTTGTTTTTAGTTTTTGATGTCATTCTTTGATAAATGTATTAATAGTTGATCTGAGGTCTGTGTAGGGGTTCTTGGTGATAGAACCGTCTAATAAACCAATGGAGGTTGATGCTTTTTGGGCTGTGGAGTTGGCCCTGTCATTTACGTCTTAGTGGCTTTACTCCTTTGCATGGAGCGAATTTGATTAAAAAAAAAAGAGTTTTTCTCTTTAGAGCTAATGTCATTGGATTCAGTGTTTGTAAAAGAAGGAGGAGTCAGTAGAATGGTAAGACAATGGTTGTTAGTAGCTTGCAGATGAAGAAAAAAGATAAAATCACTCACCTAGTTCTTCCTCTGCTATGTGGTTGCTGCTGTAACTATTGAGTGAGGAATTTGACACAAGACTGGAACCGGAACCCTTCCTCGAGTGAGTTGGAGGGGTGCCTGTGTAGTGTGGGAGGGACTTGAGAGATTTTTCATCTGCTTCAAATTTCCTAGAAGAAAAAAAAACATGTTAAGTGGCAAATCAATAAATTATATATATATATATATATATATATATATATATATATAAATAAATACAAAAACAAGTTTCATTAACACTTTCGCTGCTGCACTGTCATAGCATTGTTGCCTGCCTGAGCTGGTCCATTTTGGGAAAAATATGAATGTTTTTTTATGGTTTATCAACCATTTGCAGGTTATTTAAAGCTAGAAAATATTTTTAAATTGGAAGAATTTTTAAAATAATAATGATTTTACTGATACGAGTCATACTAATTAACCCATAGCTGGAGGGAGGTGTGGTGGGTTCATACCTTTCCCAAGAGCATTTGCGCATAAGTGAACATAAAAACCCCAACTGGAATTGGAACTCATCTCTTTGATTTTCAATTCTGAGCCATTATCCATTATATTGCTTGCACATCCAAGCATATAGCATCTGTTTTTCCCAAGCGATCACACATCTAGGTAGTAACAGGGATCAACATTGCTTAACTTTCAGTGATCATATGAGAACTGGTGTTTCAAGGTGCAATGACCATAAGTCTGGGGAAAAAAAGGAAATTGCCATTTGCTGGAGATAAATGACTATCAAGATGTTGACACTGATTTCATATAGTCACCATCACTTTGGTTTCGATCAGATACTCAGCAGTACAGATTAAGCTTAACAACATTCCCAACACACAATGTAATAAAAATGTTTGAAGAACATTTAGACAAAAACTGAGGTAGGCAACAAAGATTGGAAGGGATAAGGAAGAGAATAGGAAGATACAGTAAAAGAGTGACAGAAGAGCAAAGGAATGAGATAGTAAATAGTTGTCAACAGCAATATTATTTCCATGGTCATAATTAATATTTGGTTGTTTTCAGTATCAAAGTATCTAGGTCTATATTAATTTTATAAAGAATATATGTGTAGTCTTGTCAGGATTTTTTTGTGAGTGAGTGTTTAAAAGAAGATGTTTTCCAAGTTATTTAGTTAACACTTCCACTGCTGCATTACTATGCCATTGTAACCTGACTGCGCTGGCCCATTTTGGTAAAAAACAGGAAATTGTCATTTTCTGCAACTAAATGACAATACTTTATGGTGATTACTCCTAGGCACCACCATTGGCTTGTTATTATGTGGTCAGTCTGTAGGGTGATGTATCAGAAAGGAGAAAAGGAAATAAATTTGGCTGCACTAGAGGTAGTTCCCCCCCCCCTAACACGGCAAATTGCTACAAAGCCAAAACATTAACCTGAAAAAAGTTCTTAAATAGCCTTGTCAGATCAGGACTTTTCATATTGATATCATTTTAGAAATTAATTATTTTTTTATAAAGATGTTTTCCAAGGTATTTAGTTACAACTTTCACTTCTGCATTGCTATAACATTGTTACCTGGCTGTGCTGGCCCATTTTGGTAAAAAAAAAAACAAAAAAACCCCCAAAATAGGAAGTTGTCATTTTCTGCAAATAAATGACTATAAAGACTCTAATGCTGATTACTCAGAGGCACCACAATTTTGATTTCGATCAGACACTCAACAGTACAGATTGAGCTGAACAACCCTCCCCAACACACATGATAATAAAAATGTTTGAATAACATTTAGACAAAAACTTAGGTGGGCAACAATGATTGGAAGGGATAAGGAAGACAATGAGATTAACTGTGATTACTTATAGGCAATGCCATTGGCTTGTTATGTGGGGTTGGGCTTTAGGGTGAACTGGAATAAAGGAGAAAAGGAAATTGAACATAGAATTGGCTGCATTAGAGGTAGTTTCACCCAACACCGCAAACTGTTACAAAGCCAAAACATTAACCTGAAAACTTGAGCTATATTCTTAAAGAGCCTCATCAGACCGAGACTTTAATAAGAGCATCATGCATGGTGGCAGACCTATTCAGAAATATCTCCGCCAGCTGTATATATATATATATGCTTTCTCAGATCAATGTGTAAAAATGGCTTTGAGTGAGTGAAGCCACACTTTTTCAAAAACCTTGTCGACTAGCATTACAGAATCACAAAAAACAGTACCAAATAGCAGAAATGACATTGGTTGAAGACTTTCAACAGCAGCAACAGCTAAAATGGTCAGCACATGTAATTTGAAGAGAGAATAATGACCTAATCAATATATTGACATTCCACACTACTTCAAGTAAAATGTTAGGAAGGAAACTCCCACCAATACTGGAAAGAGCAATACAAACTACTGGACTTGATAAACCTTATTTACAGTCATACCATATAGAAACACTGGTTCCTGTATGATCATTGAAGTTAAGCAACATTGAGGCTGGGGAATACCAGCTGCTGTAAGCTTGGATGTGTAGGTGGTGTAATGGAAAAATGGAATTGTTAATCAGAGAGCTGAGTTCTAATTCCTGTTGCGGTTCATTATATTCACTTACTCACAAATATCCTGGGAAAAGTTATAAGTCCACTTCTCCCTCAGCTATGGGTTAATTAGTAAAACTAAACTAAATTGTTATATCCCCCACCCCTGCTCCAAAAGATTCTTATAATGTAAAAATATTTGCTGTAGTTTTGCACAACACTGCAAATTGCTTCAAAACCCAAATATTAACCTAAAACCTCAAGTGATGTTCTTAAATAGCGTCATCAATATATTTATTTCGTGAATAATAGAAGAGAGATGTCTGAAGAGTATTTCTCAACAGAATTACCTCTAGAAGCTAATAATGAGATAAAGAAAAACTTGTCATGTGGGAAAAATTAACTCTGTCATATATGGTTGTTTTAACAGATAGCTAAGTTCACACGAATTGCAAATGTATTGTATCTAGCTTTGAAAAGAGATGTGGAGAATTAATTTTTAACTGTTTAAGCTTCCATAAATTTAATTGAAAGTTAAAAGCAAAGAATAAACAATAGGGATAAAATATAAACAAAAATTTAATATTGCCATATTATGTACAGAGTTGATGGCTGAAGTGGAAAGTGGCGAGGAAGGAGAAGGGATGAGATGTTATTTCTTGAAAGGAGAGTCCGCTTCCATAGAAAACAGTCTTTCTGGGGGTTTCTTCTCTCTTTTCTATCTCTTTGCACCTGAGATTTACTGGGAGGTGGGGTGCCCTGTCTCACTAAAAATTTGTTCAATGAGACTGGTTTTTGTTTATGTTTTAATATGTTTATCTAATAATGTATATAAAAAAAAAAAAAAAAAAAAAAAAAAAACCCAGACAAAAACACAATGACATTCAATTAAAAGGCATGGCAAATTCAAGCAGATATGTGTGTGTGTGTGTGTGTGTGTGATTTTATCACTTTAAATGTTATTTTTATTGATTGGATTAGAACCAGTGTTTCAATGTGATATAGCTGTAAGCTCCTAAACTTGCAAAGATGAGTGGTCAAACCCTCAAAGAGACCCCTTGCCTCGAACGCCTACCAGAACTAAAGCTCACTCCTGATCTCAAACAGAATGCATATATTTGTGCCATTGCAACAGATGCTGGAAGAATGGTTGATTCTTTGTATTGCTCCAGGAAATACGAAACTTCTCTTGCTGCCATCTTTAGAAGAGTCAGATTAGACCAAGTATTGAATATTGCTGCCATATTGGCAGCCATGTCCAACCTTGATGGAATTCAAAAGTGCTTATGCAGCCTTGTGGGTGATGAATTCTCCATCCTGCAACCATTATCCCACAGAAGAAATGTTGCCGGCCTTCTATTACATTGCTATTACTATGGCAAATTTTGGGATGAGCTACATTCCTTCATCCCACAACCTTGATCCTTGACAGCTAAGACTTTTCATGCCGTCTTCATGGTGGCAACTCATCCCCATTCTCTTTATGATCCTTTGATAAAAAGCAAGTTTCACTCAGACAGCTTCATCCCCAGAAGTGTTATTTTGTGGAACAAACACCCAAGAGAATGCTTCCGTGACAACTAAAATTTTGGTCCAGTAGGTAGGATTGGACCCATTGAAGCTTAGTGGCTTTATTGCCTTGCTTGGGGTGAAATGATAAAAAACCCCAAAAAAACCAGTTGGTCAACTTATAAAATATGTTTTAATGATGTGCATTATAATTTAAGTCTAGCATTCATCCAAGCTTTGACTATTGTTGCCATATATGATATTGCGACCATGCTATATAGAGATTCTTGATAAAATCTGAAGAAGAATCTGAAATGTTATTTGTCCTAACAGCTCAAGGTTACTTTCCCACTGCCATAATGTAGCTTTCCTGTGCCTTTTCTATAAATATTTTCATGGTAACTGTTCTGATGAACTTTCCTCTATGATATATAAATTGTATTCATTGTAAATATTCATTGAAGTTTCATTTTTAAATGTTGTTATTTCACCTCCAAAGACAACTTGTACATATGGGGACTAGTTTGGAATTCATAGAGACTTTGAGGTATTATGGTGACTGTAGTAAGAATGGTAAGTAAGAATGTGGTGTTTTGGTGTAAGGAACACTGCGGTATGTTTGGGTCAGCAATCATGACCAGCTAAGTTTATGATAAGACAGATTGAAGCCCATCTCCCCCTATCGTCCCACTTTTTAAAAAATAAATATCACTTTCTACTATGGTACTTAGACTTTATGAATTTAAGAACAGTACTAGATTGGCGGCAAGCTCTCACCATTGTACAGGTGAAATGGCCAGGTGTGACTGTAAGTTCTATGTTAACAGTTTCTTCTCTCACGCTTCTCGCTTGTGGATCTCTCTTCCACCTTCTTGGTTCCCAGTCTAGTTTGATCTTCAAAAATTTAAATGCAATGTTAATCATTATCTTCTGTCTTAATTTCTGTTCTTTTATTGTTCTAATTCCTGTAATGATGTTTTTTTTTCTTACATTCTTTCACTAAGTAACCCCTTGCGTCTTAGTGGCTTTACTGCTTCACTTGGGGTGAAATGATTAAAAAAATAAACAATACAAAATTTGTCTTACTAAATGTTAATTAATACAGAATTCATAATTATTTATAATGCTTGTTTAATAATTAGCACAAAATTATTAATATATCCAACATTATTTTTTTGCTTTTAGACCTTGTAGGGCTTCTTTTTTTTTTTCTTTTTTACTACTGTTCACCTAATACAAGACCCAAGAGTCACTCAAGGTAGAGGGTTACTGTGTGAAGTTGTATTAGCCTAAGAAAGGGCATGATAGAAGGAAAGAGAGAGCTAATTCCAGACATGAAGAGATCAAGATTTAATTAGAGAATAAAAGTTCAGGCAAGGATATTATGAGTATAGAGTCAAAGTAAACTTTAGAAGGAACCAGAAACCCAATCCTAAACAGGAAACAAGGAATGAACCTCAAACACTATTCAAACGACTGGATAATAGGGTTACAGAAAGATTTCTCTTTTTTTTTTTGTTTTACTAATGTTCACCCTATACAAGGCTCAAGGGCCACTCAAAGTAGAGGGTTACCGTGTAAAGTTGTATTAGCATGAGAAAGGGTAAAGTACAAGGAAAGAGACAGCTAATTCTAGACATGAAGAGATCAAGATTTAATTAGCAAATAAAATTTTAGTGTTTAGAGTTGAAGTAGACTTAGAAGGAACCAGAAACTCAATCCTGAACAGGAAACTAGGGATGAAGACCTCTATACCTGTTCAAAAGGCTGAGGAGGAGAGTGAACTGGAAGATTGGTGAAGTTATCTACTTCTAATACTTATGTAAATGGATTAATGGAACAATATGATATATAAATTACTATATATCAGAACAATATTAGACACGTCTAAAAAAAAAAAAAAAAAAAAAAAAAAAAAAAAACTAAATTTAAAAATGTATCAATACAGCCTTGCAACATCTTCAACATATATCTATCCTCCCTTTCCTACATTTTTATATCTTCCCATCCCCTTCCAGCATCAAAAACAGTTTTTAGTCTGTCTGATGAAGTCCTTCCAGAGGACGGAATGTGTTACAGAATATTTTTGTTTTATTTATTTGCCTAACATGGATGAATAAAAAAAAGGACATGCATATAGCACATGCAAGAAAATGCTATTTTTTACGTATTAATAAAAATGAAAATTAAATAACCTGCTTACTCTGATAAAAAAAGAAAAGAAAAAGTCCACCATAAATGAAAAAAAAGTCTAAGGATAAAAAACTAAAAAGTCAGGTAAAAATGACAAAAAACCTACATAAAGAGCTAGTATTAAAATCATCTCCAATGAATTTCTATATATGCTTTTAGTATTTGCAATGTCCCTATATATGTAATCATTAGAGGGAATGAAAGAAATCCTACCTCGTATATCAAGGGTTACATAAAGAGCTAGTATTAAAATCATCTCCAATGAATTCCTATAGATTCTTTTAGTATTTGCAATGTCCCTATATATGTAATCATTAGAGGAAATGAAAGAAATCCTACCTTGTATATCAAGGGTTATATAAAGAGCTAGTATTAAAATCATCTCCAATGAATTTCTACATATGCTTTTAGTATTTTCTATGTCCCTATATATGTAATCATTAGCAGAGATGAATGAAATATTGAACAATGTTCAGGTATGTACATTTGTAGAATGTGTTACTGAGAGAATAATGAAAGAAATCTGCACCACCCTGCCCAAAAAGTAATTCCTACTTTCAAAGTTTGTGGAATTTTACAAATATTTTCTGAGGATGAGTAATAAAGAAGAAGAAAGTGAATGAACCATTTCATCATGACTCAACCAGTTGGCAAATCTCCACCCTTTCTGATACTGAAAATTTGATGCCGTAAGTAAAACTTTCAAAATGTAGTCAGCGTGTGCCAAAATGTCATAGGGAGGGGGGAAACAAAAAAACAAAAAAAAATATTACATTCACATCACAAAACATAGTTTTGGTATGTAAGGAATAAAAATGTTTATTAATGTCAATTTAAGAAAAGCATAAACTGGAGTTTTATGAGGAATGGTTAAAAACTAATGTTCATCCTTTCTTACTTTTCACCAACTTATGAGCGGAAACACACTAGGCATACCAAAATGAACACAGTAGCCTCAGGATTCAAAATCGTCGACAACATAGTCTTGTCTACAGTATATAACAGTCTTTTTCCTTCTCAATTGTGGTAGAGGGGTTGGTCAAAAATTAATGACTGTTCTTCTTTAATTACAATAGGTTTAATAGTAGAAACACAAAAATAAGTCAAAATGAGCAAAAAAGGCCTCAGGATTCAAAATTTAGTTTTGAACATAGTCTCCTTCCTTCTCAACCATGGTACGAGGGTTGATCAAAAAGTAATGCCTCTTCTTTAATTATGAAAGATTACGTAGAAACACAAAATAAACCAAAATGTACAGAAGTGTCTCAGGATTCCAAATCTAGTTTTCAACAGTCTCCTGCATTCTCAATCATGGTTTGCACTGATGACAACAACAAAGATGAGGTTAATAATTTGCATGCAAATAGTGTGTGTGTGTGTGTGTGTGTGTGTGTGTGTGTGTGTGTATATATATATATATTGGTTGGATTGATGTGAGTTTGTGACCCTGGGTTTCATGCTTTTGCTATCGTCAGACAAACCAATTAATTTTGTAAAAATTTGGGGTTTATGTAGATTGCGTGTATTGGTGTTATTATGGGAGTGGGGGGGGGGTAAACCCAAAATTAAAAAAAAATTAATCAGTTTGTCTGACGATCGCAAAAGCGTGAAACCCAGGGTCACAAACTCACATAAATCCAACCAAATATGTTAGCTCTATCTCTGATATTGAGCGCTTTCTAATAAGTACTGCGCATATAATATATATTTATAGACACATACACATATATATATATATATATACACATATATATATATATATATATATATATATATATATATATATATATAATTACAATGAATCATTCATACAAAAAGTAAATTAGTATAGTTAATGATATAAAATAGTGAAATTCCTTCGCTAACAAAATTTTAAAGATGCATTAACCGACTAATCACTTGATGAATGTTATTATCCTTGTCTTTTAAAATTATAAGCTGTATAAAGTCTTTCTTAAATATGCAAGTATTAGGTTGGTGCAAAAATAATGACGTAATAATGTCATTTTTTGACGTTAAAAAATACGTCAAAAAACGACATTATTACGTCATTATTTTTGCACCAACCTAATACTTTTGACTGTACATTCAGTCATCTTCAGGCATGGAAATTGTTTTGTTTTTGGTAAAATTCAGGTAGCATATGAGATGAAAAATATAATGTGAATTGAAAGATATTTTTTTTAAATGTGTTATTGATAGCAGATACAAACTTTTGGAGCGTGCAGTTGCAACGCTTAGGTTGAATTTTAAGAAAAATTTAAGTGAGTGCATTTTTTTACTAATATGACAATTTGAGAATTTTTTGTTGTAGGAGTTTATCAGTTAATGTGGCATGAACTAAATAGTTCAATAAATAGAGTAATGTCTCAGTTGTTATCCCGAAAATTTGCACATTGGATCAGTTCTTTTTAAATCAAATATGGGGTGCAGTTCAATTTATATTACAAAGAATCATTCATACAAAAAGTAAATTAGTAAAGTTAATGATATAAAATGGCAAAATCCCTCGCTAACAAAATTTGAAAGATGTATTAACCTACTATTTGAATATCTGATTATATATATATATATATATATATATATATATATATATATATAATTATGTATGTAAACCTAGTGAGCCAGTTGCTTTTTGGGGATTTTGCTCTGCTTATTGAATTGAGCACTTTTTTTTTTTTTTTTTACTTAATTTACTCTGGTGTTTTTTCTTTTGACTAGGCATAGCGGTGTTGATTGATTATTTTCAACCGAAACAGATGTCTTTAGTCTTTTCTGTTTTTACTGAATTTTTTTTCCCTGATATCGGTTTGTTCAAATATATTTTTTATTTACAAATTATTATCTGGGTTTTTTTTCCCACCACTTGAGTATAGGTATTAAAATAATACATACACACGCACACACACACACACATATATATATATATATATATATATATATATAATATTGACCTCATCTTTGTTGTTGTTATCAGAGGAAGCAGGTGAGAAATAATAGAGCAGTACTATAAAAAAAAAAAAAAAAAAAAAAAAGAAGAACTGGACAAGACATCCCAAGACATGGGCAGTGGAACAACAAAAGTCTATCCCCGTAGATTAAATAAAGTGTTAATTCCCTGTAGGTTACTTGGATCAAAATACATCCTATGAAGGCCAGAGGGAGCAATAGCCATTGTGATAACAACAACTAAGATGAGGACAATAGTTTGCATGTAAATAGTCAAAATCATAACTCATCCTCGAAATTCAGACACAAAAAATTGATTTAAAATGGGATGAGAATCCAACAAAATGGTAAATTTGATAAAACTTGTAAAAAATACTTATATATATATATATATATATATATATATATATATATATACACATACACACACAGAAGGTGCGATGGGTAAATTGTCGCCATTTTTTATTTTATGCATACATGCCATTTGTTTTTGATTTTGTCGACTGCACAGTTTCAGTTAGGCACCATCTGTGAGAAAAAGAGCACCATTATGCAATTCACTCTGCCAGAAATTTGGAAACGTCATGCTGTACTGCTTGGTATTCACACTGGAAGCTCAAAGTGTTAGGGAGACAGTGCAGAAGATCCCGAAAGAGTTGGAGGAGTCTATTGGTGATTACAAAGGTTTTTGGAGTGATCACTAGTGATGGCAACATTCATCTTCATCTCCTCATAGGGCCACAGACTCAACACAGAGGCTTGCAAACTATTGTCCTCATCTTAGTTGTTGTTATCACAATGGCTATTGCTCCCTCTGGCCTTCATAGGATGTATTTTGATCCAAGTAACCTACAGGGAATTAACACTTTATTTAATAAGTGGGTCAAGAGGGTGGCTACTGGTAGACCCTCTGTCTGGCAACAGGACTCTGCACCATGCCACACAAGCAGGAGAACCCAGTCATGCCTGTCAGACAATTTCTGTGATCACATTACCCCTTACATCTGGCCACCTAACTTCCTAGGCTGCAACCCCCTTGATTATTATGTGTGTATTCTTTAATGAGGTCAGCCATAAATTAGAACATTGACTCCCTGCTGTGTGGGTTGACCACACAAAGGCAAAGGTAAAACTCCCACTAGTTAGACTGACATACACACAGATAATTACAAATACAGGTTACCATCTGATGCCCACTTAGACATACAAGAATCTTCACAAACCTAGATACATATATAATTATCTATGGTTTTGTGACATGTCTGACCAATGAGAACTGACTCAAATATAATTGAAAATATCAGTGTTTCTGTCTTTTTGTCCATTTTCTCTCAATCTCTGATGAAGCTTTATTAAAAGTGAAACATGTTAGATTGGCATATGTTTCCTAGTTGTTCTTTATTTCATTATTCTGTTGGATTCCAATCTGCATTTGATCTTTTCATTCATATATATATATATATATATATATATATATATATATATATATATATACACACACACACAGACTGCAGCAGAAATACCTCCCACATGATTGTAAGACATTAACTAGATGAAGATACCATTAGCACTAATAACTTAACATGATGTGAGAGCCATTTCTGCTGCACCATATATATATATATATATATATATATATATATATATATATATATATATATATATACACACACACACACATACATACATACACACACAGAGAGTCAAATGCACATTCTCATATTATACATGTGTACAAATTAATGAGTTATTCAATTTTTAAAATATCTGATGCATAAAAAATACAGAGGGGGAAATCAAATCAAGTCAAAAGTTGAAAAAAAAAAAAAAAAAAAAATCTTTCATCCTAAGAGGTTTTGAATTTTGCACTCAATCCACTTCAAAAAAAAGAAAATTTAATTAGAACTAAGTGCAAAAAAAGGACATCAACAAAATAATGGAAAAAAATAGCAACAAAAATCCGATTTCCCATCTCTAGTATTAAGAAAATTTCAACGTTTCCAAATGGGTGACTGCTGTTGTCAGTTGCTTTTGGGAAATCTATTTGCCCTGCTTTGCCAGGTTAGAGTGCACCTTTCCTGGAGAAATCTGTGAAATCATTTTGAACCTGGCTCATTTTTGGGGTTTGCATGTTATTAACTTATAAGGAAACATTCAGCATTCATTGACTGAGCAGCCAGTGCTGCATGAGTGACGTTTTTCTTCACCACCAGGATGGGATCAAAGTGTAGTATCTGTTCTCCTAATCTCTAATGATAATATTAATCATTTTCTTATAAGGAAACATTCAGCATTCATTGATGAAGCAGCCATTGCGACTGGAGTTACACTTTTCTTCACTCCATGGCCACCAGGATGGGATCAAGGTGTAGCATCTGTTCTCATCTCTAATGGTTATGGTAATATTAACAATTTCCTTATGAGGAAACATTTGGCATTCATTCGGAGAGCAGCCAGTGCTACTCTAGGTTACACTTTTCTTCCATTTCAATGCCAATCAGGATGAGATCTAAGTGTAGTATCTGCTCTCCTCATCTCTAATTGTAACTGTAATATTAATTTTAAGGAAACATTTCGCATTCATTGTCTGAATAACCAGTGCTACTTGAGATCCACTTTTCTTTCATCCCTGGCCACCAGGATGGGATCAAAGTGTAATATCTGTTTTCCTCATTTCTAATGGTAATTGTAATATTAGCTGTTTCTTTATAAGAAAGCATTTGGTATTCATCGACCACGCAGCCAGTGCTACTCAAGTTAGGATTTTCTTCACTCCAAGGCCAGGTCTATCCTCACAATTTCTTTTCTCGCACTTCTTGCTTGTCGAACTTTCTTCCAGCTTCTTGCATTCCAGTCAAGCCTTGATCTTCAAAAATTTAAATGCAATGTCAATCATCATCTTCTGTCTCCTGAATTCCTGTTCTTTTATTGGCTTCCCTCCTTAGTGTTTGTCTTTCTTATATTCTCCCATACTCAGTAAGCCCTTGCATCTTAGTGGCTTTATCACCCTGCTTGACAAACCCAATGAATCAAAAAATATATTATTCTACCCACAAACTCTATCACAACTACAGCCAAAAAGAATTTGTCTAAACTCAACATAAAATTTGTCACAACTACATCTAAAGCAATCAAAGACTTAATCAATAAAAAACAAAACAACAAGCCAGAACTTGAAGGAGGAATTTACTCTAACTGCAGGAATTGCCAGAAAGTATACATTGGAGAAAGTTCAAGAAATTTAAACAAAAGACTATATGAACACAAAAGAGTCATTTTGAAAAAACAACGCCCAATAATTTTTTGAGAGGATTAGGAATCTTTAAAAGAATCTGACTTAACCCCCAGCCCACATTTAACAAAATAGTGTCCCCCCATTTAACATCTAGCTCAGTACCCTCTGCCACATGTAACATCTAGCTCAGTACCCTCTGCCACATGTAACACCTTGCTCAGTACCCACACAATTTAACTGTTAGCTGGGTACATCCACCAATAAAATCTAGGTTTGTACCCCAATGATTTAACAGGTAGCTTAGTACTCCCATAATTTAACAGGTAGCTTAGTACCCCCAACAATTTAACAACATCTAGCTTAGTACACCCACAATTTAACATCTAGCTTAGTACACTCACCATTTAACAACATTTAGCTTAGTACCTCCCACCATTTAACAATGTCGAGCTTGGTACCTCCCCCCATTTAACATCTAGCTTAGTACCCCCCATTTAACAGCTGGCTTATCTCCCTCCCAAAATTTTAACATCTGACATCTCCTTCCATTATTTTGACATCTGATTTAGCCTTCTCCCCAACTTACCATCTAGTTTAGCCCACTACCACTGAGCTTTTAATTCTGTGGCGCCGTACTTGAAGCTTAGTAAATATCAATAATGAGAGAATTCTGTGCTGTTAAAATATTAAAAATAGTTGATTCAAATTACAAAGCAATGCAACAAAAGATCCTTAGATAAATAGCGAATCTAAAAATAGTTTTTTTTTTCTTGAATTTTAATGTTATCAGAAGGAAAAAACAAAACAAAAAACCCAGTGATGTCATCGACAGAAGAGAACATTTTTGCTTCAGCTAAAACTGATGCCGTAGATGGCGACGGTGACTGCTTGTAATAAGCAACTTCCTTTTACAGAACAGGGTCACCTGGACTGCAGCCAATAAGCTGACGCTTCACATGGAAGCAGCAGGCAGACAGAGAGCAGTTTCAAGATCAAACGTAAGTAAAGAGGTGTGCCTTAAAGCGAGGAGTCAGTTCGGTAGAAATCAGCAAAAAAGCAGAAAAGAATTCAAAGATCAACTAGGTCTTTTATTACATTCGAATGTTGTTAACAAATGTCAGAAATGGATGCAATTAGGGGAAATATTTTCTGAAGATGCTGACACCACAAAGACATGATGGCTGGGTAGAAGGGTAAAGTTTTGTCACCATGCCATTTGCAAGTATACAATGTTACAATCTACACTGACAGAGTTATGCAGTCATTTGGCACTGGCTATGTGCGTATTCTCAGGTGTCTAATAGAAGAGAGGAGAGGATGTTTGTTTACTTTTGGAGGAAATTTTCTACACCCCACCTTAGTGTATGGATCAGCTATAACAAATTAAGTATAGGGAATAAATAAATTAAACATTGAATAGTGCCATGGTTAGTTTCGCTCAACACCACCAATTGCTACAAAACATCAACCTGAAAACTTGAGTCATGTTCTTAAATAAACTCATCAGATTAAGACTTTTTTTATGAATGCCATGCATGGCACCAAACATGTCCAGAAATATCTAAACTGTCAGCTGTATATAACTGCTTCCTAATATCAAGGAGTGTGTAACACCTGGGGGTCATGGCCAAAGACCATTCTTCTTTGAACCTAGTGGACTGGTGCTACAGAATCACAGAGGACTGTACCAAATAACAGAAACTACATCACTTGACTACCAACAGCAGCAACAACTAAAATGGATAACACATGTAACTTGAAGCAAAGCTAATGATGTAATTAAGATGTTGTCATACCACACTACTTCCAATAGAAGGTTTTGAAGGAAACCCCCATCAATATTGGAAAGAGCGATAAAAGCTACTGGACTGAAGAAACCTGTTTTTCTAAGAAAAAAGTGTTTTCAGAGAAAAATTTTTATAAATTTTAAACTGAAAACAGTACTGGCTCCTTAGACAATGAATGCCAAATTTAGGGAAATGGCTAATATAATCATTACTTGAGCTTATTATGACTACTCCATATCAGAGATCTTATTAGAGGTACAAAATTTAAATAATGCTATAAAAACAGACATATTTAAAAAAAAGAAAAGATAGAAGAAAAAATAAAAAAGGCAAAAAAGAAAGGAAACTGAAACCAAAGTAAGTGACAATATGAAAAGAAAAAAAAAATTAATCCAGATCCAATAAGCAGCGGAAATACCCCTCCCATATTTTAAGCAGTCATCTGTAAGCCGCTAGTAACCTTAGGCAAGTGGCAATGGTGCCTTCATCTAGCTAATGTCTTACCATATTTTTTTTTTATATAACACCAATTACCATCATGGCTTGGACTGGTGCACAATGTGTGTTTTCTACTGAAACTTTTTTTTAGGGAGCTTTTTGTGCTCACTCCTGGTTATGTTAGTATGATGCTGTTTTGGATAGAAAATCAATAAGCTATGGTTTTCAAAATTTCAGGTTCAGCACTTAAAAGAAAGCACAAACTTCCAGGTGATAGAAAACTTTAGAAATTGTCTACAACAGGGTATGGTAAATAGAAGCCACCATTTGGAGGATGTCATTTTTAAAACCAAATGAATAAAATCTATAGTCCTTGATGCTTAAAAGAAAGCCACCTGGACGACCACAAAGCGCTTGAACTTCTGGATGATGATTAGAAATTTGTCTACAACAGAGTATGGTAAATAGAAGCCACCATTTGGAGGATGTCATTTTTAGAACTAAATGAATAGAAACTGTAGCCCTTTGTTTAAACAACAGTGAAATAATTTTTTTAATAGCCATTACCTTCATCTTTTTGTCAACCTTTAAAATGTGGGAGGTATTTCTACTGCAACCTGTATTGAATTTCAAAATAGATTTAATTTATCCCTATTTTTTACAGTAAATTTATTTGTCCCCTTTTTATTGCATTCAACGGATATACAGGTGGTGTAATGGATAAAAGCATAGAATGAGAAATTAGAGAGCAGATTTTGAATTCCAGTTGGGCTCATTAAATTAACTGATGCACAGTCTTGGGAAATGTATGAATCCATCTCTTTCCCCAGCTATGGGTTAAATAATTGAACTTTTTTAAAATTTTATTACTCCTTTACCTCTTTTCAAAAATAGGCAAAGTTTTGCTGGTTAATTTTTTCATTATTTACACACTGTATATGGGAAAGTAAGTAGATACTACAGCATTAATACATATCTGGGTAATGCCATGTATCCTTGCTGGGAGTAAAGTCATCTTTTTTTTTAAAACATTGCACACTATATGACTAATTTCTTCTCTTGAGGTGAACATGCAACCTTGGCTTTTTGTTTGTTTTTATTTTACCCCAAGGTATTTGTCGAGGCTGAGAGAGACAATTGGAGTTGAGGACTTTTTC
>OZ010615.1:45754833-45769833 GCA_963932145.1 Acanthosepion lycidas | reverse complement strand
TCATCTAGTTCACACTCCCTCTTGGTCCTTTGAACAGGGGTAGAGCTTTCCTCTTTAGGACTGAGTTTCTGGTTCCTTCTAAAGTCGACTTCAACTCTGTACTTGTAATGTCTTTATCTAAAACTGAACTTTTGTTTACTATTTAACTTTTTTTTTCTTCATTAGGAGTAGATAGGTTTGCTTATCGTCCTGTTGACACTGGTCCTTCGGCCTTTTGAACAGGAGTAGAGGTCTATCACTTATTTCCTGTTTAGGATTGGGTTTCTGGTTCCTGCTTTTCCTTCTCTTTCGCTTCCAGTAGCACTCTGTGTCTTGATAGCATTATCAACTTGCCTCTTACTCTTTAAACCTCAACTTTGAGTGACTCTGGAGCCATGTACAGGGTTGACATCATTGTAAAAAAACAACTCTGATGAATTTTTCTATTTCATTCCAAATGATAACAATTGAATTCTGTTTTTGTGTAAGGCCATCAAAAATGAGAATCTGCAATGTTATTGGTCCTGACCTGGCAGCTCGGCTTCAGTCACTTTCCCCACCATGGTAATGTAGTTTCTCAGTGCTTTTTCTATAAATATTTTCATGGTAATTGTTCTGATGAGTTTTCCTTTTTGGTACCTTGACATTACAATTTTAAGCGCAGTACTAGATTGGCAGCTAGGTCTCATCATTTTACAGTTGAAATGGCTAGATGTAATCTTAAGTTCTATACTAACAGTTTCTCGCATTTCTTGCTTGTAGAACTCTCTTCAAAAACTTAAATGAAATGTCAATCGTTATCTTCTGTCTTCTTAATTACTGTTCTTTTATTGTTCTTTCTCTTTAATAGTGTTTTCCTTTTTCTCATAGTCTATCACACTCTGTAACTCCTTGCGTGTTAGTGACTTTATTGCTCGGTTTTGTAATGCCTGTTTGTAGGAGAGACTTTGTAAATCACAGATACAATAATAGTAATGCCTTCGAACAATACTCAGTCAGATGCTGTGCTAATTCCCATATATATATTTTTCATTTACTTGTCATGTGATCTAATTATTCCAAGATGAGGTTGATGGTGTTTGCTCTCTGGCGATCCGTGTTCAAACCCAAGTGTAAGCAGCGACATTTTATTCCTATGACACTTGGGGTGAAAAGATTTAAAATATATGACAGGGGAAGAAATGATAAAAATTCTTTTTGTACCTTCTTTGTGTTCTGTAATTTGGAAAATACTTGGAATCCTATTTAGGTTGAGGTGTTTTTTTTTTTCCCTTCATAATGAAAAAGAAACATTCCTTTTTATTTTTTGAAAATCATTTCACCCCAGACAAGGTGATACTGCCACTAAGATGGTTATCTAGATCCAGAAGTAGCTGAAGAAGACTGGCATGCATGACAGCCGAAACATTGTGATAATATAAAAGATGAGGCCATTCAACCAAATGTAAACCATGTAATGAAATCAGAAGAGTTATTTGTTTACAGAAAAGGCATGAGGAAGCTACATTATAGCAGTGGGGAAAGTGACTGAAGCCAAGACGTCAGGTCAGGACTAATAACATTGTAAATTGTTTATTGGATTTTTATCAAGAATCATACTTATTATAAAACCCAGGTTGTGTGTGTGTGTGTCTGTACGTTTATATATTGGATCGGATTTCCTACATTTTTCAACCGATTTCAACAAAACTTCACAGGACTATGTAAAATTACCTTGCGGTGGTTCTGACAGTGCCAAAAATTGTAAAAACACAATTGTTTTTGCATGAAATCAATTTGAAAACACGATTAAGAGGCATCGCGTGAATGAAAGGGGGACAACACATATCAAGTTATACTTATTATAAAACCCAGGTTGTGTGTGTGTTCGTTTATATATGGGATCAGATTTCCTACATTTTTCAACCTATTTCAACAAAACTTCACATTTTTTTCGCAGGTAGTGTTTCTTATTGTCTTGCACACTTTTTTCTTTATTTTTACATTCAGAATGCTTTAAAAATTCCATTTACAAGACAATTGTTTATAATAAAATTCTATTCAATCGATAGACTCAACGATTGAAAATAATGTTTTTGTTTGAGTTTTACCAATTCATAAAAAACCCAAAAAAAAAAACCCAAAAAAAACAAAAAAAACAAAACAAAACAAAACAAAAAAAAAAAAAACTAATTAGGACATGCGTGTCCGTCAATCTTAAACAATAATCTTTGTCAATTTTATTTTTCAGTCATTATGATGGTCGATACTTGATATATATCTTACTGTTAACATCCCCGGGCAATGCCGGGCTCTACTGCTAGTCTTTAAATATATAGCAAAAGTACCAGGCTTGATATGGCAGTAATATTCAAAGCATGGATGAATTGTAGACTTATAAATATGTAAAATAAGATGAGAAATATTGTCTAGGATGACACAGTTACTATTAACCAACTTTCCTAGCAGCAGACCTAGCAATTGATTCAATATAATCTTTCTACTTCGTGTCAGCAGACAACGTCAGCCCAAGCAAGCACAACAATGAGTCACTCTCCTGGAGGTTAGCATCAACCATGTTGATGTCAAGTTCTTGTGTAATCCTCAGGAAATTTCAAATTGAACCTTTTATTTAATCCTTGGGGTAGATTGTTCTTATTCCACTGACACAGTTACTGAAGTTAAGCAATGTTGAGCCTGGTCAGTGAAGCAAGTTTCCTAACTGAAGACTTAGCAATGAATTCAATATACTCTTTCTACATCGTGTCAGAGGAAAACATTAGTCCAAGAAGGCGCAATGAATCACTCTCCCGAAGGTTAGCATCAGCCATACTGACGGAAACCAAAACGGGCTCTCTCTGATGATTAAAAGAGAGCAGTTATCATTTTGGGGATGTTAAAATGAACAAGCTATTCCTTGCCCAAGTTAATGGTAGATTTTAGGTAATCTTTGAGATCACCTGTTAATTTAACTTTATCAAACTGGTCAGACAGGAATAAATAGTTGTGTCATGAGCATAGATATTGAACCGAGAACTGATGACACCAGGAATGTCATTTATGAAAATTAGGAACAACATATGTCCAAGGATGGATTTTTGGGGAGCACCTACATTAATGAAAAATGATCTAGAAGAGTGGCCATTCAAGATATATGATAAAATTCAAACTATATGCTAAAGATATAGTTTTATAGTTTACTATATTCATGGGTAAAATTATTCAATATCAAGGATAGAGGAAAAAAATATTTAAAGGAAACATACAAGTGGATACAGATGTCAATACCGAGTGGCAACAGTTTGTTTCATGTGTAGGAAAGTGACTGAAGCCGAGATGCCAGGTGAGGACAAGTAACATTGCAGATTTGTTTCTTTTTTTGTTATGAATGGCTTTTTAATGTGTCTGCTTTGATTGCTTTAATATATATTCCGTGAAGTGTGATGGGCACAACTACTTATTGGCATAACATGCTTGAGAGAGCAAGAGAGTGTTTTGATTACGAAATGAAAGCCAGACTGCTTTTCAAGTATGTGTGTGCATGTGTGTAGCTGTGAAAGTAACTTGCTTGCCTGTGTGTATGTGTGTGTAGCTGTGAAAGTAACTTGCTTGCCTCTGTGTGTGTGGTCGTAAAAATAACTTGCTTGCCTGTCTCTGCGTGTGTGTGTGTGGTTGTGAAAATAACTTGCTTGCCTGTCTCTGTGCACGTGTGTATGTGTGGTTGTGAAAGTAACTTGCTTGCGTGTGTGTGGTATGGAAGATAACTTGCTTGTCTGTGTGTGTGTATGTGAAAGTAACTTGCTTACCTCTGTGTGTGTGTATATGTGTGGTTGTGAAAGTAATTTACTTGTCTGTGTGCATGCGTGTGTGTGTGTGTGTGTTTGTGAAAATAACTTGCTTGCCTGTCTGTGTGGGTGTGTGTGGTTGTGAAAGTAACTTGCTTGTTTCTCTGTGTGTGTGTGTGTGTGTGTGTGGATGTGAAAGTAACTTGCTTGTGTGGTGGGGGGTTGTGAAAGTAAATTGCTTCTGTGTGTGTGTGGGAGGTTGTGAAAGTAAATTGCTTCTGAGTGTGTGTGTGTGGTTGTGAAAGTAACTTGCTTGTGTGTGTGTGATTCTGAAGGTAATTTGCTTGCCTGTGTGTGTAACTAACTTGCTTGTCTGTGTGCATGTGTAGTTGTGGAAGTAACTTGCCTGTGTGTGGCTGTGAAAGTAACTTATGTGTGCGTGTGTGTGAGAGATAGAAGAAAAAAGAGCGTGCTTACTCAGTGCCAAGTTTGCCTGAGTTTTGTTTATGCTTGAAGACCCTCTTTCTTCCTCTGAGGAATTTTCTTGCAAGGGATAGGGGAGCGGGAGTGGGTGGATTTAAGGACACGTTTTCTCTCGACTCTTCTTTTTAAAGCTTTTCCTCCTTCCCACAAAGCTTTGTTCTACCAGCTTCCTTTGCCCCCAAACACCTCCCCTTTGTTAAAACACCTTATAAAAAGAGGGGACAGCAGGTATAAGCCATGTTCAATGAAATTATTACACATGCACAAAGAAACTGAGGATTGATGGTGTTGGAGGGTGTGGAATTAAAAAAAAAAAAAAAAAAAGAAAAAAAAGAGTCCCCCCCCAACAACCGTGGCAGAATGAGCCCCCCACCTCCTAACAGCCGTGGCAGAATGAGTATGGAAGTGATGTGAAGACATAATTAACCAATTTAAAAAAAAAAAAAAAAAAAAAAAAAAAAAAACAGAAATGTGTTGTTCACACAGTTGTAAGGACAGAAATTCCTGCCACAGTCGATGGGTTAAAAAAAGATAATCTCTTTATCCATAAGAAAATAAATGAAAATTTCTGAACACCAAAACAAGAAACGGAAAAAAATTTAATATGCATATATTATTTTTAGCATATTAACATTCATGTGGGTTACATATATTTAATTGAAAAATACTTCTAAAATAATAGAAACTCAGATAGAATTTGAGATGAGATCATTTGAGAATCATCCAGCGTGTTTCAACCTGTATAAGATGGGGTGAGGTACATGTTTCAACACTGGTAACACAATCGAACCAGATTCTGCCATTGTCCAGCACTTGATTGAAAATTCTGCTTGTTCTGGCCAATATCAAGAGAACTAGTTTCTAATTGTGTATACTGTATGGTCTCGGCACTTAGTGACAGCCTCAACAATTCTGAGTATTGAATTGAGAAAGCCAACTCTTTATCGACAAAAGGAAAGCTTTGTTCGTTCCCTTCTTTTGGGAGAATCATTAATTTTTTACCCTCTTTCCCGATCTATTTCTGGTGATTTTTCAGGTCTGTTTATCAATTTTATTCATTTTTAACTTCACAAATGGAATTAGTTTACCAACTTTGATGGTTACAATTTTATATTTTAATCATGCACCAGTCTTGTTTTTACATTTAGTCCCTTAAGTTGTTTTCATTGTTCCTGTTATAAAAAAAAAATGTTCAGCCAACGACTTTTTCTCTGACAAAGGGTTGGCTAAAAGGTTCCTTAGATATTTCCCGACTTTTTAGCATTAACATTGTTACGAGGCCCCATTTTGGCCCACTTCTTTACACTTACACTATAAAATATGAAAGCTCACTTAAAATGATGGCTTAAATCTGTAGCTACTAGATGCCCTTTTTACTTTATGAAAAGCTTCCATTTACCAAACCCTTTAGATTTCATAATAATTGAATGGAACTTTCTAGAAGTCTCTAGAAACTTCTACTGGGTTCTAGAGGGTACAAAAAACATATAAACAGGAGTTTGTACCATCTAGCCAGTTGCCTCCTGAACCTACAGCCACGACTATTGAGGTCAACTCCAGTTCTTTTGATTCAAGAACAAAGCTTCGACTGAAAGAATCTAAGTTCCAGCAGTCCTCGAAAAGAAAAGGCTATCGATCGGTAAATACTTCACCTTTTTTTCCCTTGATATTATTGACCAAACTCCTTTATTTTATATACATGTGAATATCTAACTACTTTTCTAAGAAAATAATATGATTCTTTGACTAGCGACGAATTCCCATCTATCACCTTAATCTTAACTGTATTGGATTTCCTCTTCCACTCCCTCATATAGCTACACGTTAAGCTAACTACTTTCTCTGCTCTCACACACTTATTAAATGTTAGCATTTCCCAACGTATATTGTTTAAACCTCAGCCCGTCTGTTTATAAAAAAATTATTGTATTAAATGTTAAATAAAACACACTTTTTCATTATTAGATGTAATTTTTTCTTCTACTTCAATTTCTTAGAATCTCTTTCACCTTATTTTGTGTTGCGCCAGCCGTAACATAATCTTGACATTTGTCCTATTTAAGATGAGAATAAAAGTTATCATTATTTACATTTGGACTAATGCCCTTGTTTTTGTTGCTGTCATCACAATGTTTTGACTTGTACCTCCCAGCCTTCTTCAGGTGTCTGTTGATCAGATTCAGTTTGAAATTCTCTCATGGTTACCTGAATTGGCAGATACCTGAAGAAGGCCGAAGGGCACTATCTGATATTCCACTATATATCACAGTGGAGTAATGGATAGTATCTTGGATTGAACAATTGGAGAGCAAAGTTTGAATTACGATTGAACAGAACAAGTAATAAAATTCATGGAAATGGAATCTATGTTGTTATTCATTTAAGCATCATCATTTTTACAATAATAATAATAATAAATATATAACATAATACTTAAAACGTTGAAAAAATAAATAATAATAGTAATAAAAATTACCTATAATGTAAGCATATCCATGGCATCCACATGAATGATTAAATACATTTATAAACATAAACATACACACACACATATATATATATATATATATATATATATAGTTATAAACCTAAACATATTTTTCAGTGTTTAATGTAAAATAAATGTCTATTTTTAAGACAATTTAAACCTATTTTTATGGCAACATCTAAATATGATTTCATTTCTATGGTTCAATAACTGGCTTCTATTTTGTTCTAAATTATTTCAATTTTTTCTTCCAGGCATAGATTGCATCTGTTTCTGAAGCTGTTAAGAGTTTGTGAGTTACTGATTATGTTCCATTTGATTTGTCGGGTGTAGCCTCTACCTTTCAATTCCCATAAATGTTTTAGAGAGCTGTTTGCTGTTTTAAGGAAGTGTCAGAGAATGAATGTTTATGATTATAGAACCTATGTTTCCAATTTTCAGCAGAAATTCTGATGTATACTTTTTTAGCATCTTTTGGGAAGATGGCTGCCTGCTATACAACATTTTCAGATTTACATATACCACCAACTGGGCAGTTATATAATTGCAAGAGGGCTTGTTATTTAATTGATTGTGTGTGTGTGTGTGTGTGTGTGTGTGAGAGAGAGAGAGTGTGTGTACACAAAATTCTGGTAGTAAATGGGAAGAAAAATTAAATGAGAATCATGTTTTTATTTCTATTCCAACTGCATTTGAACCTCATATTTAGAGGTAAAGATTAATTATTACTGCCCACTGAGTTTTTCAGTACTCCATCTCCACAGCAATGAAAAATAAAGTGAATATTTTCAAATTTTTACCTAAATCTTATACAAGTTTTGGTACTGTGGGAGAATGACAATCAAGAAAGGGATAATGATTTCACTATAGGAATGCATTGAAAAATCAGGAAGAAAGGGATTGTCAGTGGTCAGGGATGAATGCAAGCATTACTGATAGAATAGGGCTATTATATCTATAATGTAAATGCATTTCTAATGATTTCACTATAGGAATGCATTGAAAATGAGGAAGAAAGGGATTGTCAGTGGTCAGGAATGAATGCAAGCATTACTGATAGAATAGGGCTATTATATGTATAATGTAAATGCATTTATAATGATTTCACTATAGGAATGCATTGAAAATGAGGAAGAAAGGGATTGTCAGTTGTCAGGAATGAATGCAAGCATTACTGATAGAATAGGGCTATTATATCTATAATGTAAATGCATTTCTAATGATTTTACTATAGGAATGCATTGAAAATGAGGAGGAAAGGGATTGTCAGTGGTCAGGAATGAATGCAAGCATTACTGATAGAACAGGGCTATTATATGTATAATCATATAAATGCATTGGAAATCAGAAAGAAAGGGATAACCAATTGTCAGAAATTAATGTAATATGGATAGAAGAGATAAATTATATTTATAATATAAAATGCATTAAAATGCTCCAGCTGGAGGATTTCACAGAAAACAATGTTTCTGCATGAATATGTTAAAAAAGGCCATTCCAGAGGAATATGCTGAAAATGGTCCTTCCAGAAGAATATACTGAAAATGCTCCTTCTGGGGGAATTTGCTAAAAATATTCTAAAATATTCTAAAAATGGTTGTTCCATAGAAATATGCTTAAAATGGTCATTCCGGTGGAATATGCTAAAATTTTTCCTTCTGGAGGAATATGCTAAAAATGCTCCTTCTAGGAAAATGGTTGTTCTAGAGGAATATGCTGAAAATGCTCCTTCCAGAAGAATATACTGAAAATGCTCCTTCTGGGGGGAATTTGCTAAAAATATTCCTTCTGCGGGAATATGCTAAAAATGGTTGTTCCAGAGAAATATGCTTAAAATGGTCATTCCAGTGGAATATGCTAAAATTTTTCCTTCTGGAGGAATATGCTAAAAATGCTCCTTCTGGGAAAATGTTTGTTCTAGAGGAATATGCCGAAAATGGTCCTTCCACAGAAATATGCTAAAAATAAATGAGCCAGTGAAAGAAAGACACTAAAAATGATCTTGCCTGAGAAATACAAAATTTCAATGCACAGGCATTTTACTTCTGAAATGCAGTGAACAACAGAAAGAGTGTGACCGTCAGTTTGGCAAGAATCAGAGCAAGCACTGACATTAGTAAACATAACACAAAGTGAAAGTCAAAAATTCCTTGGTACTCATTAGAAAGCATTAAAACTACTTAGTTTGTCTCTTCTCAGACCCCATACATCAACAAAGTAAACATTTCTAAGGAAACAATTTGATAGCAAAGAGCAGCCAATAAAACCAAAACAGTATCTGTCTATATTTCTGAGAGGAGGTATTATGTGTACTATTTACATTATTTGGACTATTGTACTTATCTTTGTTGTCATTTATTTTATGCTATATTTATTTTGAATTTTTCTAGTTGAATTGTTCACCTATATTGCAGATGATCCATTACTGTATATACTTAGGTTACAATATGTATTCTATTTTTTATATGAATTGAATAACTGCCTTATGAAAATTGAGATGTAGTAGGGAGCGTATGATAGATACGCATAAGACCCTTGCATCGGCCCTGCTTATTTAATCATAGTAACTATATTGAACACTTTGGAAAACTTCTATTTTGACATGTTTTATCATTAATGATCCAGCGTCACCAGAAAAAGAATTTTATTTTACAAGAAAATCGACATTTGCACAAGGAAACGATAATCTCGTTAAGTGGATAAATGATTTTTTAACTTCAGCTCTCTCGTTATAAAAATAAGGATTTTAATTTCAATGAAGTGTTTTTTTTCATTATTAACTATAAAGGAATGTCACATGTAACTCAAAGAGAAAATAATGACATAAATCAAGACACTATTTACATTATTCGGACTATTGTCCTCATCTTTGTCGCCATGCTTATCACAATGTTTCGGCCGTTGTACGCTCCAGCCTTCTTCAGGTGGTTGGAATGTCGAACTGAACCCTTTATTATTTCGCTCACTGGGGTATGAGCACTGGTAAAAAATGGTTGCTGAAGACATTAGGTTTATAATACCCAGAAATTCATACCCAGATGTCCTCAAGGACACATGGCACAGTGGATAAAGGCGTTAGTTAGATTCAGTGACAGGACCCAAAGAGTGTGAGTTCAATACCTGGTTAATGTAGTGGAGAACTTTCAGAGGGGAATTAACAGGAGATAACTGACATCCATTAGACATGCAACATGGAACTAGAACAGCCTACCCCAGTGAGCGAAATAATAGTGTTCAGTTTAACATTCCAAACACCTGAAGAATGCCTGAGTGTACAACGGCTGAAACGTTGTAATAAATAAAGCAACAAAGATGAGGACAATAGTCCGAATAATGTAAATAGTGAAAGACAAAACATTCAGCATCTGGTTTAATATTTTGCAAATATATCCCAAACAAAGGTTTTTGTCTGTTATGACTTGCCTTTATAAACATGTAATAAAGAAGTATATATTTATAATATTGTTTTGTAGAAACATTGATTAAACTTCTCTACACTTATTGAAACATGGAGTGGTTCATTTGCTATGAGTAGAAGGTTATGACTAAAAGTGGGCCCACAAAAGGGCAGTGCTACTCAGTCGTAAGTCCGCCACACTGAACTACTGTATTCTCAATCCATGTTCTCATATGGCTAAAACTTGAGAGCTGTGTCTTCCTTACAGTCTTACTAACCAGCAGCTATGAACGTTATACAAACATTATAATAATTTATGGTTATCGTTTTCAAAATGGGATAATGTTTTCTAAACCATATGAAATAATTTGAAAAAAAGAAAAGAAAAAAAGAATAGCCCTATTTGGCTGTGATAAATGAATAACTAGCAATAAAACCCAGCATTGCCCAGAACAAATCCATTTCCTATGCTCTGCTGCATTATGCAATCTTTTTCTTTTAATTGTTTCACCCCAAGCAAGACAATAAAGCCACTAAGATGCAAGTGGTTACTGAGTGTTAGAGAATATGAGAAAAACATTATTTAAGCAGATAGGCCAATAAAAGAACAGAAATTAAGAAGGTAGAAGATAATAATTGACATTGACTCTACAAAACTTTAAATACAAAGTTGACCGAGAAGCAAGAAGCTGGAAGATTAGTTCCACATGTGAGAAGTGTGACAGAAGAAACTGTTAGTGTTGTGTAGGAAGAATGACTAACTTTTCTCTACATTTATTCTTGAAACATGGACTCATCCATCTGCTATGAGTAGAATGTGTGCTCATGGAACAGAGGCAAAAAAGTGGATCGCAAAAGCATAGCACTTTCCAGTCATACACTTACCGTACAGAACTATTGTATTCCCAGTCCATGTTCTCAATCTTTTGTTTCCAGTGTTTTGTTTACACCAACTATGAATGCTATACGGACTTTATAACAATTATTCAAGCTTGGACTATTGTCGTCATCATTGTTTTTTTGTTTTTTTTTTACTCTATTTACATTCAGACTCTTGTCCTAATCCTTGTTCTTATTAGAACAATGTTTTGGTCACTGTGCCCTCTGGCCCTTCTCAGGTGTTGTTCAATCCAGGTAACCTACAGGTAATTCCAAACTGAATTGTTTATTTAATCTACAGGGATAGACTGTTTTTATTCCACTGTCCATGTCTAGGGATATCTTGTTTAGTTCTTATTTTTTAATACTGCCCACTTACTGCTTGCTTGTTTCCACAGAGTCCAAGTATGCACTACCCATCCCAGGGATTGAACACACAATTACTATGGCATCAAATTCACAAACCAATGCTTCAATCCACAAAGCTATTTTCCATATTTTAAATAAAGGGTTCAGTTCAGAATTCCCTGTAGGTTACCCAGATTGATATGCAGCTGATGGAGACAGAAGGGCACCATGGCCGTTATGTTGTGATAACAACAAAGATGAGGACAATAGTCTGAACATAAATAGTGTAAATAACGATACCTTCAGATAGAAATTTGTTGTCATTATCACAATGTTATGGCCATTATTCCCCTCAGCCTTCATCAGGTGATTGTCAATCTGGGCAACCATGAAGGAATTTTGAGCTGAACACTTTATTTAATCTAGAGGGTAGATAGTTCTTGTTTTTATTTCATACTGCTCAGTTATTGCTTGCCCTGAGTCTAAGTCAGCACTACCTGGTTGAACTCACAATTATAATAAAGCTGGCCACTTGTATTCAAGGATACCCGTCTACTATTGTAGACACACACTCAGGCACATTTGTGTTTGCTCAACACCCGCCCATGGTTTATACTGCAACTATGCTGAGCAGACCTTACCTACAGTTTCTGGGAGAGAGTGTGTTATCTGGCATGATGAACAATTTGAACAAAGCTAGTATACTCAAGCCCTCGGCTACGATGACTTGTGGCTTTGTGCTAGCACAGCAATTGATGTCCCTTGAGAATTCTTCCCAATTTCACTCACAAGGCTTGGGTCAACCCGTGGTATGGTTTTCAGGCACTTTCCAAAGGTGCCGTATGCTGGGATTGACCTCGATCCATTCCGATAACATTAGGAAGTCTCCTGATTGACAAACCAACCCAGGTCTCATGGCCAGAAAGTGAACATTCTAACCACACAGCCACACGCCCATGATTGAACTCACAATTACTATATTCTCAAATACACAAGTGGACACTTTACTCCACAAGGCTATTTGATGAGATAGTAATTGTGAGTTCAATCCCTGTACCTGGTAGTGCTAACTGAGACTCAGTGTAAAAAGGGCTAGCAATAACTGAGCAGTACTAAATAAGAACAAGATGAGATATCCCTAGACATGGACCATGGAACAAGAACAATCTGACCTCCAGAAATTAAATAAAGAGTTCAGTTTGTAATTACCCTCGGCTATCGATTGGTGGAAACAGGGCGAGCAATAACTGAGCAGTAATAAATAAGAACAAGATGAGATATCCCTAGACATGGACTGTTGAACAAGAACAATCTACCCCATAGTTATTTAGTACTGCTCAGTTATTGCTTGCCCAGTTACCACTGAGTCTAAGTTTGCACTCCCATGGGACAATAGCTGAATTTGGTTCAATTTTGAGTTCAATTCCTGGGCTGGGTAAGGCAGACTTAGACTCAGTTTAAACATTGACCGATTGATTCATTGATTTGTTTTTTATGGCTTATCAACACTTTTCTGGTTATTTAAAGCTAGAAAATATTTTTAAATTGTAAGAATATTTTTTTGAGAACGATAATAGTTTATTGATACAAGTTTGACTAATTAACCCATACCTGGAGGGAGAGGTGGTGGATTCATAACTTTCCCAGGGGTATTTGCATCTAAGTGAATATAACAAACCTAACACAAACTGAAACTCGGATCTCTGTTTAATATTTCCGAGCCATTACCCCATCTGCACATTCATAAAAGATTCAGTTTGAAATTTCCTAAGAATTACACAAAATGACATTAACATGACTGATGCTAACCTCCAGGAGAGTGACACATGTGCCCTTTCAAGCTGACGATTTCCACTGACATCAAGTGGAAAAATTATATTGAATCAATTGCTAGATCTGCTGCTAGGAATGTTGATTAGCTGTGTCATGCTAAACAATTTTTCTCACCAGGATCTATCTTACACATTTATAAGTCAATCATTCACCCATGCATAGAATATTGCTGTCACATCTGGTCTGTTGCTTCTGCTATGTATGTAGAGATTCTTGATAAAATCCAAAGAAGAATCTGCAATATTATTGGTCCTGATCAGGCATCCTAGCTCCAGTCACTTCCCTCATCTTTATAAGTATACCATTCATCCAGGCTTTGAATATTGCTGCCACATATGGTCTGGTGCTCTTGCTATGTATTTAGAGATTCTTGCTAAAATACAAAGAAAATCTGCAATATTATTTGACCATTGAGATGAAGGATTTTCAATATTAATTTATGGCTAGACAGGGTACAACTCTACAGACATATTGTCATCTCTCTCCTGTAAATGTTCATGTCTTGAATATCATTGGGTCCTGATCGGTTCTCCTAGCTTGATAAAATTCTTGATTCTTGATAAAATCTAAATAAGAATTTGTCCTGATCAGGCATCCTAACTCCAGTCACTTTGACCAGCTTTATAAGTCTACCATTCATCCAGGCTTTGAATATTGCTGCCACATATGGTCTAGTTCTGCTATGTATTTAGAGATTCTTGATAAAATCCAAATCCAATGTTATTGGCGTGATTTGGCATCTCTGCTTCAGTTATTTTCCCAACATTGTAATCTAACTTCCCTTTGCCTTTTCTATAAAAAATTCCATGGTTCTTTGGTACCTAAACTCTACAAATTTAAGTGCAGTACTAGATTGGCAATTAAGTATCATTATTTTACAATTGAAATGGCTCGATGTAACAGTAAGTTCTATACTAACAGCTTTTCCCACACTTCCAGCTTGTAGAACTCTCTTCCATCTTCTTGCTTTCCAATAAACTTTGATCTTCAAATATTTAAATGCAATGTCAATCGTTATCTTTTGTCTTCTTAGTCCCTGTTCATTTGTTCTCACACCGTAAACATGTTTTCTCTTGTTATAATCTTTTACACTCAGTAACCCACTGCATCTTAGTGGATTTATTTCCTTGTTGCTTGGGATGAAATGATAAATAAATAAAATATACCAAGAATGTTATGATAAAAAGCAACAACTGGAAAAAAAAGAAAAAAAAGAGGTGATTAACCAAGAATTATTGGGGTGGGGAGGCAAATATTAGGTTGGTGCAAAAATAATGTCGTTTTATCACATATGTTACTATGTGAGAAAACGACATTATTTTTGCACCAACCTAATAACTTTATTTTTTTTACTTAAAAGTTGATGAATTAGTAGTCATTGTCAAAATGCGAGATAAATAATACAACTGTACAACAAACAGAATTAATAGTTTGCAATAAAAAGAAAAAAAGGGCAAAAATGAAATTGTATCAAGCAAGCAAGCAAACAATGTATTTAAAGCAAATTTACAGGTAAGAAGGTAAAAGAAATCACAAAATACGAATTGGTTTTCGCACACAAAAAACAAGGTTGAACAAGTGAACACAGTCGGTATATCTAGTAAGATCTGGACCGAGTCATGTCAAAACGCAAGCCATCACATTTTATGGGCTACAAAAAATATCCCAGCATACATTTAGTGGACTTTTGCCTATAAGTTGGAGGTAGTTTTGCAGTCATTTCATTGTTCTGTGAAATCAACAAAAGTATTAGTACCAACCCAACTTAAGCATTTTTAATGCTGAAAATTAATTCAGAAGGTCATCTCAGAAACTGTTTCTTGCTGAGT
>OZ010615.1:45707241-45747133 GCA_963932145.1 Acanthosepion lycidas | reverse complement strand
GGTAGAGAAAATTGACAATGTCCAGCCACTGGTTGAACTTGTAACTATTTTTATATCTCCTGTGAAACATTACATACCAATTATTTGCGAATTTTGACTCAGGAGCTCAGGCAGAAGGGTTAAAATTGTTTAGGAATGCAGTGCTCAAAGTGTTAATAAAATAAACAGAGCATCTACTCAAATATGAGTATCCAGTAAAAATAACATTTAATGGTTTGGTTTGTTGTGTTTTACGGCATATCAACCTCAATGGGTCATTTAATGCCGACAACTTTTTTTTCCTGGTAATATTTTGTTTTGTCAAAAATCTATTTCTGGTAATATTTTTTTCCTCAAAAATGTATAGCTGGTAACATTATTTTAAAACATGTATTGCTGGTAATATTTTTTTTTCAAAAACGTATTGCTGGTAATAGTTTTTTTTCTTCAAAAATTTATTTCTGGTAACAATTCTTTTACAAAGTATCTCTGGTATTAAAACCCATTTTTACACTTTTATAATGCTTTTTACCTCAGTTTTGGGGTTAACTATTTGCCCATAGCTGGGACCCTAACAGGTGCTACCAACCCCGGTCAGGGTGGACCTGGAATCACCAGCAATTGAGAAGTGGTTCCATGCTCCTCAAAACCTCCTGATCAGAGGCCTTGTTGCTGGACGTAGTTCATCATCTTACCCAGGACACGGATGTAGTTTATCATCATACCAAGGACGGAAAAATAGCATTTAAGTGATCAAATCTGTCAAGTTAGTAAATAAAAAATCCATTACTCCTTTAGAACTTTGTTTATGTTTGGATGCTAAACTGAGCAGGTATGAAATTTCAAGAATCGATGACGAGAGAGAGAGAGTTCACTTAAAGGCATTATTCAGCCTGGCTTGATTGGCAATGTCCTTCGTGGCTGAGATGGTATAAACACATTGGATCAAACAACAGTTTCTCCTGCCAAGGGGGAGATAGGTTTGAATTCTACCAGAGGGTACATATTCTTTAACAAAATTTCTTGAATATTCAGGCCAGTGGAAAAAAAAAAAAAATATAGCATTTAATAAATAAATGAAATGTTTACACAAAGATGAGTATCCGCTAAAAATAATGTTTCAGTGATAAAATATGTGTGTGTGTGTGTAGTTTTTTCTTTTTACTGTTATACTATGTTTAAAGGACAAAAAGTTTTATGCATATATACTAATACTTTTTCATTGAAACTAGATTACATATTTTGATCTTACTAAGCATTATCAGATCAAAAACCAAAGCAAGAAATGTGTGTTGTCTATTTGTGTGTATGCTTAAATTAATTTTTGTTAATTTTCCTCTAAGTTGGTGTGATGAAAGAAAAGAATGAAATTGCGCGACTTTTGTAAAAAAAACTGTTATTTTTACTGTTACCTTTTCTTTTAAATTTTTTGGTTCTTGTTGAAATTTATTTACACATTCTCCGAGTTTTTCTGCATTAAATTTAAGATGAATCCTCATCCGATTTTCTGAATGACTCGAAAGCAAAAGATTCATGTGATTTAAAGTCTGTTTTCTGTGTCAACAATTTAAATCAACCAAAAAAATTTGGAAAAGTAAATAAATAAAAACACATTTTGATATCAGCAGGCTGATCTAAAATCCAACAGATACTAACAGTTACATATATATATATATATATATATATATAAGTTATGAAGAACTTCGTAATCTGTATTATAATGGTACATTTACTTCCCTCTCCCTATTCTTTCTTTTTTCCTTTTCTCCCTTCTCCCCTCCCATTTCAATATATCACTTCTGTTAAGTTAACCATCTAAATAGGTCAAGGTCCGGTCACTCCTCCTCCCCCAATACAAAGTATGCTTGAGAGAGATATGAAATTAATCCCTCCCTATACTCTACCATGTCTCTTTAACTACTCCTTTTACACTCTCTGTTAAATTACAAAAACTTACACTACCCATCAATTTTAATTTCATTTTTCGTTTCATTTCATTTTTGGAAGTGCTATCTGATGATCCGGTGTCCTTTAAAAGGGCTCTGGTGAAATAAATTATTGTAATGGTACCTTAAAGTGGTCTGTTTTTCTTTTAAATATATATATATATATATATATATATATATATATATGACAAATGGAAAACCATTTCATTGACTAGTTTTAATGTTTCACTCTTACTAGGTTTCATCAGATATAAAAGGAAAGATGGAAATATGTGCGTGTATATGCTTAAATAATAAATCATTAGTACTTTTTCTACAAAACTGGAGTTTTTTGTGGTGAAAAAAAAAAAGAATGAAATTGTGGTGACATTTGTCAAAAAAAAAAAAAAAAGCCATTAATATTTATTCTGTATCGTTTCTTTACAATTTTCTTGTTTTTGCTGAAATTTATTTAAACATGCTGCCAGCCCAGAATGGCTTGAAAGCAAAAGATTCATATAGCCTTGTCTCCCAAGAAAAATTACAACTGCGTAGTGAGTTTAATCCTCACTGGGTGCCCAATTCTTTTGGCCTTGTTTCACACCTAGGCTACATTTAGAAGATCATCATACAGTCTTTTCTGAAATGAATTTAAGTTAAATACTTACCCAAATTTTTCAGAATGGGTTGAACAAAAGTCACACAATTTTATTTTTTCTTTCATCCTGAGAAATGCCAGCTTAGTGGAAAAAGTATTAATGATTTTTTATTTAAGTATACATGCAAACACACGTTTCTTTCTTTCTTTTTTCATCTGATGAAGCTTAGTAAGGTTGTAATGCGTAATCTAGTTTCAATCAAATAGTTTTCCAGTTGACATTCTCCAATCTTTGTCGGGATTTGGTAATTTATTCTATACACATACTGATACTTATGTATAATAGCGCAAGTTGATTTTTCCTTTTTAGGAAATCAACATTGCACTCACTGGGAAAGCTGCGGTTTGATGTGATAAATGCTGACACCATAAATTAGATTCATAGCTTTTACCATTTTTTGAGCTTATAGGTTTAAAGATCATCTGGAAAAAAATGTACAGAAATACTTAATTTCTGCAGGTTTTTGCTCTTTAAAAAAAAAAAAAAAAAAGAAAGCATTTCACCCCAAGCAAGGTGGGAATGTCACTAGCATGCAAGGGGTTACAGAGAGTGAGAGCAAGAGTAAAGAGGAGGGTTTAAGGAAAGGAACTAGAGAAGAACGGGGATCAGGATCAAGGCATCAGAAGATGTCGATTGACATTACATTTGAATATTTGAAGATTATAGCTATCAGGGAAGCAAGTAAGAGGAAGGGAGTTCCACTGGTGGGAAGTGCAAGAGATGGAGCTGTTGGAGTAGAAGAGGCAGTTACATTTAACTGCTTCGACAGTGAAAGGGTAGAGATGCCAGCCTAGTAGCAATTAAATTCATGCAGTTGCAAAGTAGCTTGCTTGTCAGAGCAGTTGCCATGAAAATATTTGTAGAAAAGACAGAGGGAAGCCACATCATGTCTATGAGAATGTGACTGTAGATGAGATGCCAGATCAGGACCTATCACATATCTGTCTCTGGATTTTGTCTAAGACCTCACGATGAACAATGGTGACACCAGAACATATATGGCAACAGTATTCAATGCAAGGATGCTGACTTCAAAATGTTACTATTTCAAGAATAAATCAAAATAAAGTTAATATCTTTTCCATTCAATATATTGAATGGAAAATATATTCAAACCAGAATTTTAATTATGATTCACCACAAGCAGAATATGCTTCTTTTTTTTTTTTTTTTTTTTTTTTTTTACTGTATTCAATATGTAAAAAATGTAAAAAAAATGTACAGTGTAACCCGGATATAAGAGACTCGGATATAAGAGAAACCCGGATATAAGAGACTTCTTTTCCGGTCCCAACAACTCTCTTATATCCGGGCTACACTGTACAAAATGTCTATTCAATGAATAAGATTTCTCAGATCATTTGTTAGATTATAATTAATAAAAACAAAAAAATAGATAAAAGTGTATATATTGTAGCATACCTACTAACGTTAATGGGTATGTTTCCCATTCACATAAATGCAGTAGTAAATACTGTATGTTGGTCTGCAGTTGGAGATTTGTCTCCAGCTGTGCTGATCAAACACTCTGCTTTCGGGCAGAGAGGATCCCCAGATGAGGAAAAAGAGATTACAAAAAAGGCTACTCAATGAATAAGATTTGTTAGATCCTAATTAATAAAAACAAAAAGTAGGTAAATACCTATATAATGCCATAATACTGCTGGGCACAAATTATGAAAGGAAATGTTTTAAATTGTTTATTGAAAATCACATTAAAACTACCACATTGTATAATATATTACATCATCATATAGATAAATTCTTCAGTATAACATCCCTTTGAAGTAAATGATGGTCTTATTTGATGACACAATGGTTTAGTAATAATGTGCTTGTGCCATGCATCTTGTTCATATACAATTTGTAAAGCTTCAGTAAATTATAAATTTTATGAGGCTGTGCTATAAGGCTTTCACTGATCACTGGAAGGAAATTCCAACAATAGGATTTTGAACCAAAGATTAATATTCAAACTCATTTCATATTTTGTGTTATTATTTATTATTTCAAACACCAGCTTTAAAATTAAGAGCAATATAATGGTTCCAAAATCGACCTGTCCTAATGTATCATATTCAACCATTACAATCTGTTTTTTTTTTTTTACTCACTATCAGTCAGTAACCTATCTATCAGTCTTATGAGATCTTGTGTTTTGGTGAAAGTTTTTACTCTTCCGTATAAAGTACTAAGACGAAAAGTCATAAATATTTTGCCTTCAGTGTCAAATGCCTTATGATGCCAGACAATCAATAAATGTGGTACAGGAAGAGTTTAAGTGAGAGCTTCCTGAAATTAATTTTAATAGTCATAAATTATGAGTCTCTATTACCCGAACTTGTTTTGCTACTCTCAAAAATGTTGGTCGACCTTTACAAGAGAAAAATGAGAGAATTCTATTCCAAAAATTCAATGGCCTGCCAATAAAACATTGACACAAACATTCGTCTTTTGTATGCCATGTCCTTACAGGATGTGAGCAATCATGGCTCTCTACAACTTCCTGTCTGTTATTTGCATTATTTACATGTGGACTATTGTCCTATTATCACAACTTTTCAGTTGTTGTGCCCCCTAATCTGGCCTTCATCAGATGCATATCAATCCAAGTAACCTACAGGAACTGAACCCTTTATTTAATTTACAGAGGTAGATTATTCTTCAGTATCGGTCTATATTTCTGAGAGGAGGTATTATTTACACTATTTACATCATTCAGACTATTGTCCTCATCTTTGTTGCCATATTTATCACAACGTTTCGGCCCTTCAGTATCGGTCTATATTTCCGAGAGGAGGTATTATTTACACTATTTACATCATTCAGACTATTGTCCTCATTTTGTTGCCATATTTATCACGTTTTGGCCCTTCAGTATCGGTCTATATTTCCGAGAGGAGGTATTATTTACACTATTTACATCATTCAGACTATTGTCCTCATCTTTGTTGCCATATTTATCACAACGTTTCTTGGAATGTATTTCACTTGCTGGGGTAGACTGTACTAGTTCCACATGCCATGTCTAATGGATGTCAGTTATCTCCTGTTAATTCACCTCTCCAAGTTCTCCACTGCCTTAACCAGGTATTGAACTCACACTCTTTGGTTCCTGTCACTGGATCTAACCAATGCCTTTATCCACTGTGCCATGTGTCCTTGAGGACATCTGTGTATGAATTTCTGGGACTTATAAACTGAATGTCTTCAGCAACAATTTTTTACCAGTGTTCATATTGCAATTTTTGCTGTTATCATTGCTTTTTCTCTGGCACTCCTTATTACTGGTTCCCATATTGTATTCATTCCTATGCTTGGTTGGCTCAGGAGATTTTTTTCCTTAAGTTTATGAATTTTCCAATGATGTTCTTTGTCTATGATTTCAACCTGATCCCACAGAGGGCGGTGATCTCCCTTTTATCTTCATTCCAAACTGAAAACTTTAATTTACAGAGGTAGATTATTCTTGTTCTGCTGGCCATGTCTAGGAGTATCTCGTCTATTTTTAGTACAGCTCAGTTATGGCTCACCCTATATCCCACAATCAGTAGCCAAGGGGAATTTCAAAGTGAACTCTTTATTTAATCTATGGAGGTAGATTGTTTGCACGAAGCATGGTGGTGTAATGAATAGTGTCTTGAATTGAGGAATTGGAGAGCCAAGTTCATTATATTTCACTTGCATGCTAATACCCTTGGGAAAGGCATGAATCCATTTCTTCTCCCTCCAGCTAAGGATAAAATAGCAAGACAGACTGGGTCCTATAGCCTTGAGTGGCAACTGGTGTAGGAGAAGGACAACTCTGAATTCAAAATCTGAAGGCCTTGTGTACAGACTGAGGGCAACCCACGTGTATTCCATGGTCATTGGCTGTCGGACAAGAGCTTGGGGAAGAGATAGGTGCTGCTAAGCTATCTGAAAGGATGAGTCCCCACCCTCCGATGACTGAAGCAGATGAGGGTTAAAAAAAATAGGTTGTTCCCATTCCACTTCCTATGTCTAGGGATATTTCATATCATTTTTAATTAGTACTGCTCAGCTTTCACTCAATCTGTTTCCACTAAGTCTAAGTACACACTGCCCAGGCCAGGGTTTGGTTTGCTTTGATTTGGTTTATGGCCTCATTGGATTATTTAATGCCAACAAGATTTTTATTGCTGGTAATATTTTTTATTCCAAAAATTCATTGCTTTTACAAAAATGTATTGCTGCTATTAAAACCTATTTTTACACTTTTATAGTGTTTTGACCCCAATTTGAGCAGCGGCAGCAGTGGGGGCGGTGTCAACTATTTGCCCATAGCTGGGACCCTAACAGGTGCTACCACACTGGGTAAAGGTGGATCTGGGAACACCAGCAATTAAGAGGTGGTTACATGCTCCTCAAAACCTGATCAGAGGCCTTGCTATTGGATGTAGTTTATCGTCTTACCCAGGATGGTCAGGCCAGGGATTGAACTCCTGCAGGACAATAGACTAGTGAATAAAAGCATTGCTTTGTGAATTTGATGACAAATTTTGAATTCAAGCTCTGGGAAAACTTAGTCTAAGTAGAAATAGTGCAAGCAATAACTGATACACACTGCCTGGCCCGGGGATAGAACTCACAATTAGTATGTCTGCAATTTCATGAACCAAGGATTTTAATCCACTAGGATTAATGTGAGTTCAATCTCTCGGCCAGGCAGTGTATACTTGGAGTCAGTGGAAACAAGATGAGCAATAACTGGGCAGTACTAAAAAAATAAGAACTAGACAAGATATCCCTAGACATGGGCAACAGAACGAGAACAGTCAACCCCCATAGATTAAATAAATGCTTCAGTTCAGAATTCCCTGTAGGTTACCTACATTGACATACACCTGATGAAGGCTGAAGAGTGCAACAACCAGAATGGTGTGATAACAGCACAACAAAGATGAGGACAATAGTCTGCATGTAAATAATGTAAATGATGTTTCAGTTTATTCCATATACCGGGTATAACAGCATGGATAATTGTCACTTCAACAAAATGTTTAATATCTAAAAAACCTCTAAAGTAATTAAGTTTCTTTTTTCCAGATTTTCAGATGCTTGGCCATCTGAACACCATTTGTCATAAGAATCACTGAAAAACCCTTTGAGATTATTATGCCAGAAAAAGAACAGGTTGAACTCATTTTGTGTCAGCCCCACTATGTCTTCCCAACTGAGCAGTGGTGAGAAGAAAAAGATCACTCAGGCCTTCAGTAATGGTACCAACATTCATACTCTGGCTTCCATCTTCAAAGTCAATCCAAGAACTATCAAGAGAATGGTGAATAAATTTAAAAAAGAGGGAACAGTGGAGAGGAAAATTGAATCAGGAAGTCACAACAGCAAGAGGGATCATAATTTCAACTTAGAGCTAAATACATTCTTACTATTCAAAGTAGTAGAGCCCAATAGTATTATAAAAATCGCTGAGAATTCCAGTAAGATATGGTTCAAAACTTAATCTAACAGTTTGCCAATTTTGCTGTTACACCTGGTAACAGTAGTGTTGTAGGGAAACAAAATTCTCAATATTTCTTGGGCATGTCCTTTTTCTTCTTCTGGTCCAGAAGTAAGTTAGGGTAAGTAATGATAAGCATGGTTATAATGGTCGATCTCAAGTCATCCTTGTGCTGAGTTGGAATGACCAAAGTAAAGTTTGTACTTCCTCATTAGAATTTCGGCTAAACACAGGAAGTGGAATTGAGTTTATTTTTCTGGTCCTTTTTAGAAGTGGTGTTTTTTTTTTTATTATTCAAAAGTAAGTTAGGATAAGTCATGATAAAGATGGTCATGAGCTTCCAATCCTTAGCTATGATTAATTAATGATGAACATGTCATTTTCGTTTATGATCGATTTCATCACGATTCTTCTATTAAGTTTGGCAAGCAATTATACATTCTTACTGCTCAAAGTAGAGTCTAATAGTGTTATAAAAACCAAAGAATTCCAGTAAGATATCTTTAATCATTTTTCAGATACAATGGTTCAGAGTTTAATCTAACAATTGAACAATTTTGCTGTTACACCTGGTATATATATATATATATATATATATATATATATATATATATATATATATATATAGTCGTTGACTCTTCTGTCAAATTCGACATATGAGGGTCAAGCAGATCAGTTCCCAGGAAACCGACAGCCCGACAACAGCACATGAGAATTGATTATATTGGTTTCGTGCAAGACCATCCACACTTTTTGAAGTGCCGAATACAGAGACCTGGTGCACTACGTGCCACAAAGTCCCCAAACGACCCTCCGTAGGTTTTGAATTCAGAGTTGTCCTTCTCCTAGACCAGTTGCCATCCAAGGCTATAGAACCCAGTCTGTCCTGCTATTTACCCATAGCTGGAGGGAGAAGAGGATTCACACCTTTCCCAAGGGTATTAGCATGTAAGTGAATGAATATATATATATATATATATATATATATATATATATATATATATATATGTGCACTTTGGCGACAAGTTAGTTTTATGATGTATCAATGTGTTTCTTCTGGGCCTTCCATCTTTCCTGTAGTCAAATACATTTTGACAACACAGTCAGAAAACCCACGAAGAAGACAAGGCATGAGATAGTGTGAAATCACTCAATTTAACCTTTGCTACAAACCCAACATTAATCCTCTAAATACTAGACCCTTACATAGACACACCCAAAAAAACATCCCCTACCACTGCCCCCTTTTCTCTCCCTCCCAATTCTAATGCCCCTCTCTCTTACTATGCCTTACTCTATCTCTCTCTTACTCTTTCTTGCCCTTTATCATTTTCTCTTATGACCTTTCGTTTTTCTTTCCTTACTACCAGGCAAACAATAATTCTGTAAATCCCACTGAGTATCTTCTCTCTCTCTCTCTCTATATATATATATATATATATATGTGTGTGTGTGTGTATGTGTGTGTGTGCATATTATATTGGGCAGTATATATTTTATAAGAAGGTAAACATACAAAGAATTAATTAGTAATATTAATGTAATTAATGGTGAAATCTCATCTCTAAAATGATCCTGGATTAATATATATATATATATATATATATATATATATATTTGAATTAAATTTTAATCCTTCATGAGCTTTTGATCCTTAGCTATGATTAATTAATGATGAACATGTCATTTTGGTTCATGATCGATTTCATCACAATTCTTCTGTTCAGCTTGGAGAGTAATTATACATTCTTATTGGTCAAAGTATAGTCCAATAGTGTTATAAAAACCTCGAAGAATTCCAGTAAGACATCTTTAATCATTTCTAAGATACAACGATTCAAATCTTAATCTAACAATTGGACAATTTTGCTGTTACATTCGGTATATCAAATAAAAGTCATCTTTAACTTATAACAATAATAATAAATTGCGTTTGTGGAACTGGCTCCCAAGAGGATACTTCCCTGATCAATACAATCTAACTTGTTCAAGTCTAGAGTCAAACCTTATCTTTCCCACATATCCCTATAAACTGTGCCTCTTATTGGTACCCCTCTACCTCGAGTGGTTCTTCGGTCTGGTACAGGATTTATATCACTGTAAAAATAGTAATATTCTAAGTCCCAGCTATGAGTTAAATAGCAAAGTAAACTGGGCTTTCTAGCTTTAAGAGGCAACCCCATTTGACTTTCAAACTGTAGAGTAGGCAACAGAAAACACTCCATTATTATTCTCAGGAAATTTGGCAAATTGCAGGTAGTAAAGGAATCTAAAAGATTTGAACTGATTTGTTTTTTTATGGTTTATCATCCTTTTGTAGGTTACTTAAAGCTGAAACATATTTTGTGATACTAAGAATATTTTTTTTTTGAGTGAATATTGTATTAACAATTTCTTAAAGATAATAATAATGTTCAGATACAATTGTTACTATTTCAACCCATAGATGGGGGAGAAGAGGTGGATTTCAGCTTAAGTGAATGTAATGAACCCAACAGGAATTCAAACTCAGCTTTCTGACTTCTCATTCCGAGCCCCTGTGTATTACACTACGCGCACACCTAAGCTTACTGCACCTGGTATTTCCAAGTGGTCATCCATCTAGGTATTGACCTGACTTGACGTTGCTTAACTTCAGTGATCATATGAGAACCGGTGTTTCAATGTGATATGTCCGTAAGCCTACTTTCTAAAGGGATATGACATAACAAAAAATTAATCCAATATAAATACGTAATTTTTTTTTCCAAGACATAATATTAGGTTGGTGCAAAAATAATGACGTAATAATGTCGTTTTTTGACGTTAAAAATATGTCAAAAACGACATTATTACGTCATTATTTTTGCACCAACCTAATACTTGTTTTTTAACAATTTATTTAAAAGCTGATAATTTTCAAGAAAGGTAACTCTCTGTACATGCGTAAAAATCGAATTTGATTATCTCCCTTGGTATTACAAGTCTTTTTCTCTGGAATTTGAGTGAAATTAGCGGTTTCCTTACAAGGAAACATTCGGCATTCATTGACCGAACAGCCAGTCCTACTTCAATTACGCTTCACTCCCTGGCTACCAGGATGGGATCAAAGTGTAGTATCTGATTTCCTCATTTAATGATAATGGTAATAGTAGCCGTTTCCTTATTCAACATTTAGAATTCAGCCAAACAGCCAGTATTACACAAGTTGTGCTTTTTTTCACTCTCTAGCTGGGGTCAAAGTGTAGTAACTGTTCTCGGGAGGATTAACTACATTTCATCTCTCAGTTGTGTCTCTGTCTGCATATATATCATATATCATCTGATGTTGCCCAATTCTCACTGTTCAGCCTCGTCTCAAATTAACAGCGTTCAAAAGTGTTTACGCACTGCTTTGTGGTTGATAAATTATTCTCCACTCTGAAACCCTTATTTTTTTTTTTTTTTAAGCTTAGCACCCCGAGCAAGGCATGAAGCCACTAGGATGCAGGGGGGTTGCAGAAGATTTGTAGCAAGAGCAGATAGGAGTGATAGAAGAAAGGATGAAGGGAAGGATAGTGTGTAGATCAAGGTAACTGGAGATGTCGATTGACATTATATTTGAATAGTTGGAGATAGCTATCAGGGAAATAGTAATTGGGAAGGGTGTTCCACAGGCGAGAGGTGCGAGGTATGAAGCTATTGGAGTAGAAGAGACGGCTACATTTTAAAGTTTCTACAGTGTAAGGGTGAGAGCGGGATGCCAGCCTCGTAAGGCGCTTGTATTTATGGAGACTGGGGACCAGGGAAAGCAGCTCATCGGAGCAATTGCCATGAAAGTATTTGTAGAAGAGACAGAGAGAGGCGACGATGCGTCTGTGAGATAGTGGCTGCAGGCGAGACACAGAGAGCCAACTTTCCTCGCGGTGGATGATGCAATTGACTCAATGTATTTGTTCCATCTCAGGTCAGCAGTCAACGTGAGACCGAGCAGACGCAGGAAGTCGCTCTCAAGAAGTTGACTATCAGACATTCTAATGGGGGGCAGGTAAGGATATCTACGGTGGTTAATGGAGAGTAGTTTAGTTTTTGAGGCGTTAAAGTTGACCAGCCAATTGTTGCCCCAGTTAACAACCGATTGGAGGTCCATTTCAAGACGCGCAGCCAAGTTAGTTTTGACCACGACACTAGATTTGTTTTTGAGGCAGGAGTAAATTGTAGTGTCGTCTGCGTAGATGCCAACTTGGGAACCTATGGCATCAGGAAGGTCGTTGATGAAAATAAGGAAAAGTGTGGGGCCAAGGATAGAGTCTTGGGGAACACCTGCGTTCGTGGGATAGGAACTGGAGGAGAAACCATTGAGAACGACCTTCAATTCTCGGTTTGACAGGAATGATTGTATTAGATGAAACAGTTGACCAGTAATACCGTAACCCTGGAGCTTACGAAGAAGGCCGGCATGCCAAACCCTATCAAACGCTTTGGAAATGTCTAGGGCCACGGCACGAGCCTCACTGTTATTTTGAAGTGCTTGGTAGACAGTTTCAGTAAGGCCGTAAGCACGTCAGCTGTAGAACGGGCGTAGCGGAAACCATATTGCTTGTCTGAGAGAAGGTCGTGTGTGGTAAGGTGGTTAACCACTTCTGCGTTGATTAGGGCTTCGAAGACTTTGCCGAAGAGGGGTAGGAGACTAATAGGATGGTAATTAGAGGGGTCTCCAGAGTTCTTAAAGACAGGAACAATGGATGAGGACTTCCAGCAGTCAGGAAAGCAGGATTCCTTGAGCCAGTAATTATACAGTTTAGAGAGGGTGGGTGCTAGCTCAGGCGCGCATTTCTGCAAGACAATGGCTGGTATGCCATCTCCACCACTAGCCTTGTGGGGGTCTAATTTGGAGATAATACCCAGTACTGATGACGGGGTTATGCGTAAGCCGCTCAATAGGGCCTCAGTTCTTAGAGAGAAGTCAGGTATGGGTACACCGGTGGAGTCAAGCGTCGAGTTATATGAGAACTTCCGAGCAAGGCATTCAGCCTTGTCGGTTGAGGAGGTCAAGACCTCGAACTGGTTGAATAAAGGAGTAATGGGAGGTTCTTTGCGGGGTGTGGAGTTGAAGGAAATGTTAACAGATACCACGGCATGATCGGAGTTACCAAGAGGGCAGAGCTGTGTCGTGCTACAGGATTCGGGGATGGAGGTAAAACACAGATCGAGAAAGGAGGCCTTATCTGCCAGGTTGGGGGCAAAACGCGTGTGGAAGTTGACTATCTGTGTGAGGGATTGAGAAATTGAGAAGTTAAGTGTTTGAATGCCAGCCTGGTCAGTAGTAGCATTCTCGAGCCACATGGTATGATGGGCGTTAAAGTCACCAAACATGAATATGTGAGCAAACGGGTGGAGAAAGAGGGCTTTGTCTATGCTGTCCGATATGCTGTCTAGTATCCTGCAGTCTTGAGAGAATGGAGAGCGATAGAGGAAGAAGAGATAGCTTACGGCATTGAGGAGAGATAGTCGAAGACACATGTACGAATGATCTGGTGATTCGAGAGACAACTCTCTGGACAGGGGGAGATGATCCTTGACATAGACACCAAGGCCGTGCATGTGGGTTAGAGAGTCTTTCCTGAGGATAGGAAGGTAGCCGGGGATCGAGAGATCAGAGGAGGGAATAGACGGGACAAGGTTTGTCTCGCACAGGGCCATTATATCCGGGCTGTTTCAGTGAGGAAAGATTCCATATTGCAGAAATTTGTTCTAATGCCACGGATGTTGCTGAACGAAATGTTGAAGGGTTTAGGTGATTTTTGAGGGGCTGGTTTAGGTTTACTTTTTTGGTTCATTTGTGTCTTCATGTGGATTAATTGCAGGAAGATGAGAAGGCCTGAAGTAAGGGAAGCAGACGGTTATCGACCGCAACATGAGCAGAGAGGAGTTGGCACAGCCTGCATCATAATGTGGCCTCACGGTTGCCCACCGGAGGTGACAGCAGGGACACCGTTCCATGCGCGACATAGCACTACAAACACCCCGGTATTATACAATTGTTGATCAGAGCAGCTGCTCAAGACGCTACGCAAGAGTTAGGGCTCCTAACTACCAGTCGGAAACAGCAACCAGTGAACTGTCAACCGTGTACCCTCAAAATGAAGAGGCAATGCCACAGACTGCACACGTCATGGGAGAAACACATCAGCACTTGTACAGAGAAAGAGGGAGAGAGAGAATGAGAAAGTACCGGGAACCCCTTCTTAGACAGGAAACAAGGTGTGAGCCTCTACTCTTGTCCAGGGGAAGGGGGAGGAGTGTTGACTGGGTGGTAGAAGGGTCTACCTACTCCTATTACATATAACACATAACAGTGACAAAAGACAAAACAGAGGGATATGGGCGGGGAAGTAGTTGATAGTACCAGGCTGACACTAGTTGTGTGTTCGGGGGGATAGGATGAGACTTATTAATATTTAATCCTTACATAGGACTAAGTTTTAACTTAGTATAAGTCCCATTGTTCTATTCTAAAGACAGAAAAAATATGATTATCCACCTTTTTGTGTATATGGCATAAATGCTAGCTTACTTGTGGCTGTGGGTGGTAATAGCAGTCCGCATGCATTCTGATGGTCATCAGTGAGTTTGACACGTTAGTGCATTTTAACAAGCAAAGGGCAAGGCCACTGGACCGTAAGAATATTGAAGACATACTAACGCCTGGTGAAGAGACATTTTTCCCTTCTTTTCAGGTGGGGGGGAGGATTTTCAACTACACAAAACAAACTGTTATAAGTTAGGTTACAATGGTTAGAACAAGAATCAAAGTTAAATTAGTCGCACAGAGTGGGGCGGGGAGACCAAACAACAGATAAATAAAATAAGTACATAAACGTATATATATATATATATATATATATATACACACACACACATAGAGAGAGAGAGAGGGAGAGAGAGAGAGATGCTTTGGATGCGTCTCAGGTAGAATGAATTTATACTCACACATGGCAGAAAGTTAATGCCCTCTTCAATTCTGATGGACGCCAGTGATTGTATAGCCAGCCAGATTTCAATGCCCAAGCATCAAGTTACAGATAATGCAGTGTTGGGGGGGGGAGTGGTCAGTGACAATTCCTACCCGCCACCAGCAGTGGGCTTGGGAAAATATGCTTTTATAAAATATTTAAACCACGAGGAGAAGCGAACGGCTTCAAAATTCCACAAAGATTAAATTTTTATCTCGCAAAGGGCAAGGCCACTGGACCGTAAGAATACTGAAGACATACTAACGCCTGTTGAAGAGACATTTTTCCCTTCTTTTCAGGTGGGGGGAGGATTTTCAACTACACAAAACAAACTGTTATAAGTTAGGTTACAATGGTTAGAACAAGAATCAAAGTTAAATTAGTCGCACAGAGTGGGGGGGGAGACCAAACAATAGATAAATAAAATAAGTACATAAACGTATATATATATATATATATATATATATATATATATATATACGCACACACATCAGACAAAATGTTTCTAGCCTCTCCCTAATCTATCGTTACTATGGCAGATGTTTAGAAGAGTTCCTTGGACCTATGAGTTCAGACCATCACAGCTAGGACGCATCATGCCATGTTCACAGTGGCAAACCATCCCCATGCCCTTTCATGTTCCTTTGATGAGGAGCAAGTTCCAATCAGACAGCTTCTTACACAGAACAGTTACTTTGTGGAATAAACTCTTGAGAGGATGCTTCCCTGACAAACTGCAATCTTGGTTACTTTAAGTCTATGGTCAACTGATACTTATTCTACATGTCATCTTAATGTACACTTCTTAAATCCCCACATCCACTCCTCGCCAATAATCTTGCTCAGTAACTCTCTGCCTTGAGTGGCTCCTGAGTCTTGTATTGGGTGAACTAACAATATACATATTAAAAAAAAAACCTAAGGCTTGCCATGATGTATTGATGGTAGCAAACCATTCCCTTTCATGTTCCTTTGATAAAGAGCAGGTTCCAATCAGACAGCTTCTACTACAGAACTGTTAGTTTGTGGAACAAACTCCCAAGTTGATGCTTCCCTGACAAACTGCAATCTTGTTTTTTTTTTAAGTCTATGTTCAACCGATACTTATCCTACACATCCTTGTAATGTACACTTTTTAAATCCCCACTTTCTCCTTCTCAACAACAATCTTATTCTACATGTTCTGTTTATGTGCACTTCTTAAATTCTTCTTTCCCCTCCCCTATAACAAACTTGCCCAATAACCCTCTAGCTTGAGCGGCTGCTGGGTCTTGTATTGGGTAAACTAACAATATATATATGTAAAAAAAAAAGTTAGAGCTTGCTATGCTGTGTTCATGGTGGCAAACCATCTCTATTACCTTTCATGTTGTATTGATAAGGCCTAAGTTCCAATCAGACAACTCCTTCTCCAGATCAATTATTTTGCGGAATAAACTCCCAAGAAGATGCTTCCCTAACAACCTGCAATCTTGGGTCAACAGATATTCTATCCTACATGTATTATTTAAGTTTTAAGTACAGAATGAAAATTTACTTCTAAATAAATAAATGGAAAATTCTGTCTGTGAATCTGAAACTCCTTTAATTTGGGATACATTTGATCTACATAGACATATTATACCTTTTTGGAATCAGGATGATCCAGGGATTAAAAATCCAGCATTGGGATTTGTGTCTGGATGAGAAGGGAACAGTTAAAAATTCAAATTTTAAAATAACTGAAAAAAATTATTGATTTTCATTTTTTTAATTTACATTGAGTTTAAAGTAAAATGAAAACTTTGTGAATTTAAAAATTCTTGTTTTAACTTCAGTTTAAAATATCTCCAAAACTTTATGGATTGAGGAAATCAATTTTATTTCTTCAAAATGCCAAGGAATCAGAGTTAATGTGAGAGGTTTCGTGATGTAAGGTTTTGAAGTTCTGCAGAGTTTATGATTTGAAGAACTCAACTCAGTTCAAATTCTACAAAACTTGTTATTTGAAGAGTTCAACTTTTGGCCTAAATTAGACTTTTGAACCAAATTTTTCTTTTAGCCAGAACTGAACTTATAGCCCGAATCAGAGTAAAAGTGACGTTTTGAAGTTCCATAGAATGAATTGAGGAATTCAAAGTTATTTCTTCAAAATTGTCATTGCTGTTTTCTAAACTGGAGCAGAAGTCCTTTTAGTTTGGGGTTAGAGGCCCAATTAGCCCTCCTCATATAAAAGTCTGCATGGGTGCAGCTTTTATGCTAGTAAATTAATAAAATTATGTATCTGTTTATTCTTCTTTAAGATAAAATAATTATGAACTTCACATGTTTGTGCATGTGCTTCAGATAAAATTCCATACAAAAAAGTTAGATAAAATATTAAAAAAAAAAAAAAAAAAAAATGTTAAAATAGAAAATTTAAAAAATATGCAGATGTAAATGATATTAGCACATTTTCAAATTTGACATTTCTAAATAATAGCTATTTCCTCCCCGAAGGTTTTTCCCTGTTTTCTTATGAGAGAACCAGTCTATTTAATTAGTACTGAAATATCCCATATGGTAGTGAATGCTAGACAATGACAATCTATTCTCAGATCAAGAAGGCATCTGAAGCAATAGAGATAGTGTTTTATGTAAATTTCTGTTCATTAAGTGAAAATATGTTGGATTGTCAGTGGTCAGGAATGAATGCAAGCATTACTGATAGAATAGGGTTATTATATGTATAATGGAAATGCATTGTTAATGATTTTACTATAGGAATGCATTGAAAATCAGGAGGAAAGGGATTGTCAGTGGTCAAGAATGAATGCAAGCATTACTGATAGAATATGGTTAATAAATGTACACAAAATATTGTCAAAAGTTAAGACTCCTGCAAAAAATAATGATAATTCAGATTTTGTTAATATGGGAAGATGACAAAAAAAATCAAGTGCCTTACCGATTGGCTTCCTCCAATTTGGCAAGTAACTCTAGATCCTCTGGCTTTAGAGGGTTTGTCACAGTGGGTGTGGTCACTGTGGGGGAACCGTCCTTAGAGTCACTTGCCATTGGTTGAAACAACTCTAGTGCCTGTCCCACATTGTTCCCGATGGGCTCACACACTGAAAACAAAAAAATAAAAAAAATAAATAAATAATAAAATATAAACATTTTCTTTTTTTAAATAATAAATGGAGACATTTGTTGCAAAAGATTCTTTCTGTATCAATAAATTGGCATTAAAAGTTGTCATTAAATATTTTTAGCAATTTGATTATTCACAGTGTTGATGTCAGACACAGGAAGGAAACTGCATGAACCCCTCCAGAAGGCAGTGAAGGAAAGTGAGGAGAAAGGATTTAACATTAACTGCAAGAAGACAGAATGCATGGTTTTTAGCAAACCAATCAGTTCAACATAGAAATTACAAATTGGACATACCAAAACCAAACAGGTATAATTTAAATACCTGCAAAATGTTTTAATAGAGGACAGCACTGGTCTGGAGACTCCTTGGGATAGTGAAAGATACCTTCCAAAAGCTAAGCAAAACATTAAGAAACAGGATCATTTTGTGAGAAACAAAGAAAAGTAATGTAATATCAATCCTCCTATATGGCAGTGAATGTTGAACAATCTCCTCACAGATGAAAACGAGACTTGAAGTAACAAAAACAAAGAAACCAGTATTGAACTGTTATGTAATATCAGTCCTGCTATATAGCAGTGAATGCTGGACAATCTCCTCACAGATGAAAACGAGACTTGAAGTAACAAAAACAAAGAAACCAGTATTGAACTGTTATGTAATATCAGTCCTGCTATATAGCAGTGAATGCTGGACAATCTCCTCACAGATGAAAACGAGACTTGAAGTAACAAAAACAAAGAAACCAGTATTGAACTGTTATGTAATATCAGTCCTTCTATATGGCAATGAATGTTGAACAATCTCCTCACAGATGAAAACGAGACTTGAAGTAACAAAAACAAAGAAACCAGTATTGAACTGTTATGTAATATCAGTCCTGCTATATAGCAATGAATGTTGAACAATCTCCTCACAGATGAAAACGAGACTTGAAGTAACAAAAACAAAGAAACCTGTATTGAACTGTTATGTAATATCAGTCCTGCTATATAGCAATGAATGTTGAACAATCTCCTCACAGATGAAAACGAGACTTGAAGTAACAAAAACAAAGAAACCAGTATTGAACTGTTATGTAATATCAGTCCTGCTATATAGCAGTGAATGCTGGGCAATCTCCTCACAGATGAAAACGAGACTTGAAGTAACAAAAACAAAGAAACCAGTATTGAACTGTTATGTAATATCAGTCCTGCTATATAGCAATGAATGTTGAACAATCTCCTCACAGATGAAAACGAGACTTGAAGTAACAAAAACAAAGAAACCAGTATTGAACTGTTATGTAATATCAGTCCTGCTATATAGCAGTGAAGGCTGGACAATCTCCTCACAGATGAAAACGAGACTTGAAGTAACAAAAACAAAGAAACCAGTATTGAACTGTTATGTAATATCAGTCCTGCTATATAGCAGTGAATGCTGGACAATCTCCTCACAGATGAAAACGAGACTTGAAGTAACAAAAACAAAGAAACCAGTATTGAACTGTTATGTAATATCAGTCCTTCTATATGGCAATGAATGTTGAACAATCTCCTCACAGATGAAAACGAGACTTGAAGTAACAAAAACAAAGAAACCAGTATTGAACTGTTATGTAATATCAGTCCTGCTATATAGCAGTGAATGCTGGACAATCTCCTCACAGATGAAAACGAGACTTGAAGTAACAAAAACAAAGAAACCAGTATTGAACTGTTATGTAATATCAGTCCTGCTATATAGCAGTGAATGCTGGACAATCTCCTCACAGATGAAAACGAGACTTGAAGTAACAAAAACAAAGAAACCAGTATTGAACTGTTATGTAATATCAGTCCTGCTATATAGCAGTGAATACTGGACAATCTCCTCACAGATGAAAACGAGACTTGAAGTAACAAAAACAAAGAAACCAGTATTGAACTGTTATGTAATATCAGTCCTGCTATATAGCAGTGAATGCTGGACAATCTCCTCACAGATGAAAACGAGACTTGAAGTAACAAAAACAAAGAAACCAGTATTGAACTGTTATGTAATATCAGTCCTGCTATATAGCAGTGAATGCTGGACAATCTCCTCACAGATGAAAACGAGACTTGAAGTAACAAAAACAAAGAAACCAGTATTGAACTGTTATGTAATATCAGTCCTGCTATATAGCAGTGAATGTTGAACAATCTCCTCACAGATGAAAACGAGACTTGAAGTAACAAAAACAAAGAAACCAGTATTGAACTGTTATGTAATATCAGTCCTGCTATATAGCAGTGAATGCTGGACAATCTCCTCACAGATGAAAACGAGACTTGAAGTAACAAAAACAAAGAAACCAGTATTGAACTGTTATGTAATATCAGTCCTGCTATATAGCAGTGAATGCTGGACAATCTCCTCACAGATGAAAACGAGACTTGAAGTAACAAAAACAAAGAAACCAGTATTGAACTGTTATGTAATATCAGTCCTGCTATACAGCAGTGAATGCTGGACAATCTCCTCACAGATGAAAACGAGACTTGAAGTAACAAAAACAAAGAAACCAGTATTGAACTGTTATGTAATATCAGTCCTTCTATATGGCAATGAATGTTGAACAATCTCCTCACAGATGAAAACGAGACTTGAAGTAACAAAAACAAAGAAACCAGTATTGAACTGTTATGTAATATCAGTCCTGCTATATAGCAGTGAATGCTGGACAATCTCCTCACAGATGAAAACGAGACTTGAAGTAACAAAAACAAAGAAACCAGTATTGAACTGTTATGTAATATCAGTCCTGCTATATAGCAGTGAATGCTGGACAATCTCCTCACAGATGAAAACGAGACTTGAAGTAACAAAAACAAAGAAACCAGTATTGAACTGTTATGTAATATCAGTCCTGCTATATAGCAGTGAATGCTGGACAATCTCCTCACAGATGAAAACGAGACTTGAAGTAACAAAAACAAAGAAACCAGTATTGAACTGTTATGTAATATCAGTCCTGCTATATAGCAGTGAATGCTGGACAATCTCCTCACAGATGAAAACGAGACTTGAAGTAACAAAAACAAAGAAACCAGTATTGAACTGTTATGTAATATCAGTCCTGCTATATAGCAGTGAATGCTGGACAATCTCCTCACAGATGAAAACGAGACTTGAAGTAACAAAAACAAAGAAACCAGTATTGAACTGTTATGTAATATCAGTCCTGCTATATAGCAGTGAATGTTGAACAATCTCCTGACAGATGAAAACGAGACTTGAAGTAACAAAAACAAAGAAACCAGTATTGAACTGTTATGTAATATCAGTCCTGCTATATAGCAGTGAATGCTGGACAATCTCCTCACAGATGAAAACGAGACTTGAAGTAACAAAAACAAAGAAACCAGTATTGAACTGTTATGTAATATCAGTCCTTCTATATGGCAATGAATGTTGAACAATCTCCTCACAGATGAAAACGAGACTTGAAGTAACAAAAACAAAGAAACCAGTATTGAACTGTTATGTAATATCAGTCCTGCTATATAGCAGTGAATGCTGGACAATCTCCTCACAGATGAAAACGAGACTTGAAGTAACAAAAACAAAGAAACCAGTATTGAACTGTTATGTAATATCAGTCCTGCTATATAGCAGTGAATGCTGGACAATCTCCTCACAGATGAAAACGAGACTTGAAGTAACAAAAACAAAGAAACCAGTATTGAACTGTTATGTAATATCAGTCCTGCTATATAGCAGTGAATGCTGGACAATCTCCTCACAGATGAAAACGAGACTTGAAGTAACAAAAACAAAGAAACCAGTATTGAACTGTTATGTAATATCAGTCCTGCTATATGGCAGTGAATGCTGGACAATCTCCTCACAGATGAAAACGAGACTTGAAGTAACAAAAACAAAGAAACCAGTATTGAACTGTTATGTAATATCAGTCCTGCTATATAGCAGTGAATGCTGGACAATCTCCTCACAGATGAAAACGAGACTTGAAGTAACAAAAACAAAGAAACCAGTATTGAACTGTTATGTAATATCAGTCCTGCTATATGGCAGTGAATGCTGGACAATCTCCTCACAGATGAAAACGAGACTTGAAGTAACAAAAACAAAGAAACCAGTATTGAACTGTTATGTAATATCAGTCCTGCTATATAGCAGTGAATGCTGGACAATCTCCTCACAGATGAAAACGAGACTTGAAGTAACAAAAACAAAGAAACCAGTATTGAACTGTTATGTAATATCAGTCCTTCTATATGGCAATGAATGTTGAACAATCTCCTCACAGATGAAAACGAGACTTGAAGTAACAAAAACAAAGAAACCAGTATTGAACTGTTATGTAATATCAGTCCTGCTATATAGCAATGAATGTTGAACAATCTCCTCACAGATGAAAACGAGACTTGAAGTAACAAAAACAAAGAAACCAGTATTAACTGTTATGTAATATCAGTCCTGCTATATAGCAGTGAATGCTGGGCAATCTCCTCACAGATGAAAACGAGACTTGAAGTAACAAAAACAAAGAAACCAGTATTGAACTGTTATGTAATATCAGTCCTGCTATATAGCAATGAATGTTGAACAATCTCCTCACAGATGAAAACGAGACTTGAAGTAACAAAAACAAAGAAACCTGTATTGAACTGTTATGTAATATCAGTCCTGCTATATAGCAATGAATGTTGAACAATCTCCTCACAGATGAAAACGAGACTTGAAGTAACAAAAACAAAGAAACCAGTATTGAACTGTTATGTAATATCAGTCCTTCTATATGGCAATGAATGTTGAACAATCTCCTCACAGATGAAAACGAGACTTGAAGTAACAAAAACAAAGAAACCAGTATTGAACTGTTATGTAATATCAGTCCTGCTATATAGCAATGAATGTTGAACAATCTCCTCACAGATGAAAACGAGACTTGAAGTAACAAAAACAAAGAAACCAGTATTAACTGTTATGTAATATCAGTCCTGCTATATAGCAGTGAATGCTGGGCAATCTCCTCACAGATGAAAACGAGACTTGAAGTAACAAAAACAAAGAAACCAGTATTGAACTGTTATGTAATATCAGTCCTGCTATATAGCAATGAATGTTGAACAATCTCCTCACAGATGAAAACGAGACTTGAAGTAACAAAAACAAAGAAACCTGTATTGAACTGTTATGTAATATCAGTCCTGCTATATAGCAATGAATGTTGAACAATCTCCTCACAGATGAAAACGAGACTTGAAGTAACAAAAACAAAGAAACCAGTATTGAACTGTTATGTAATATCAGTCCTGCTATATAGCAGTGAATGCTGGGCAATCTCCTCACAGATGAAAACGAGACTTGAAGTAACAAAAACAAAGAAACCAGTATTGAACTGTTATGTAATATCAGTCCTGCTATATAGCAATGAATGTTGAACAATCTCCTCACAGATGAAAACGAGACTTGAAGTAACAAAAACAAAGAAACCTGTATTGAACTGTTATGTAATATCAGTCCTGCTATATAGCAATGAATGTTGAACAATCTCCTCACAGATGAAAACGAGACTTGAAGTAACAAAAACAAAGAAACCAGTATTGAACTGTTATGTAATATCAGTCCTGCTATATAGCAGTGAATGCTGGGCAATCTCCTCACAGATGAAAACGAGACTTGAAGTAACAAAAACAAAGAAACCAGTATTGAACTGTTATGTAATATCAGTCCTGCTATATAGCAATGAATGTTGAACAATCTCCTCACAGATGAAAACGAGACTTGAAGTAACAAAAACAAAGAAACCTGTATTGAACTGTTATGTAATATCAGTCCTGCTATATAGCAATGAATGTTGAACAATCTCCTCACAGATGAAAACGAGACTTGAAGTAACAAAAACAAAGAAACCAGTATTGAACTGTTATGTAATATCAGTCCTTCTATATGGCAATGAATGTTGAACAATCTCCTCACAGATGAAAACGAGACTTGAAGTAACAAAAACAAAGAAACCAGTATTGAACTGTTATGTAATATCAGTCCTGCTATATAGCAATGAATGTTGAACAATCTCCTCACAGATGAAAACGAGACTTGAAGTAACAAAAACAAAGAAACCAGTATTAACTGTTATGTAATATCAGTCCTGCTATATAGCAGTGAATGCTGGGCAATCTCCTCACAGATGAAAACGAGACTTGAAGTAACAAAAACAAAGAAACCAGTATTGAACTGTTATGTAATATCAGTCCTGCTATATAGCAATGAATGTTGAACAATCTCCTCACAGATGAAAACGAGACTTGAAGTAACAAAAACAAAGAAACCTGTATTGAACTGTTATGTAATATCAGTCCTGCTATATAGCAATGAATGTTGAACAATCTCCTCACAGATGAAAACGAGACTTGAAGTAACAAAAACAAAGAAACCAGTATTGAACTGTTATGTAATATCAGTCCTGCTATATAGCAGTGAATGCTGGGCAATCTCCTCACAGATGAAAACGAGACTTGAAGTAACAAAAACAAAGAAACCAGTATTGAACTGTTATGTAATATCAGTCCTGCTATATAGCAATGAATGTTGAACAATCTCCTCACAGATGAAAACGAGACTTGAAGTAACAAAAACAAAGAAACCTGTATTGAACTGTTATGTAATATCAGTCCTGCTATATAGCAATGAATGTTGAACAATCTCCTCACAGATGAAAACGAGACTTGAAGTAACAAAAACAAAGAAACCAGTATTGAACTGTTATGTAATATCAGTCCTGCTATATAGCAGTGAATGCTGGGCAATCTCCTCACAGATGAAAACGAGACTTGAAGTAACAAAAACAAAGAAACCAGTATTGAACTGTTATGTAATATCAGTCCTGCTATATAGCAATGAATGTTGAACAATCTCCTCACAGATGAAAACGAGACTTGAAGTAACAAAAACAAAGAAACCTGTATTGAACTGTTATGTAATATCAGTCCTGCTATATAGCAATGAATGTTGAACAATCTCCTCACAGATGAAAACGAGACTTGAAGTAACAAAAACAAAGAAACCAGTATTGAACTGTTATGTAATATCAGTCCTGCTATATAGCAATGAATGTTGAACAATCTCCTCACAGATGAAAACGAGACTTGAAGTAACAAAAACAAAGAAACCAGTATTGAACTGTTATGTAATATCAGTCCTGCTATATAGCAATGAATGTTGAACAATCTCCTCACAGATGAAAACGAGACTTGAAGTAACAAAAACAAAGAAACCAGTATTAACTGTTATGTAATATCAGTCCTGCTATATAGCAGTGAATGCTGGGCAATCTCCTCACAGATGAAAACGAGACTTGAAGTAACAAAAACAAAGAAACCAGTATTGAACTGTTATGTAATATCAGTCCTGCTATATAGCAATGAATGTTGAACAATCTCCTCACAGATGAAAACGAGACTTGAAGTAACAAAAACAAAGAAACCTGTATTGAACTGTTATGTAATATCAGTCCTGCTATATAGCAATGAATGTTGAACAATCTCCTCACAGATGAAAACGAGACTTGAAGTAACAAAAACAAAGAAACCAGTATTGAACTGTTATGTAATATCAGTCCTGCTATATAGCAGTGAATGCTGGGCAATCTCCTCACAGATGAAAACGAGACTTGAAGTAACAAAAACAAAGAAACCAGTATTGAACTGTTATGTAATATCAGTCCTGCCATATAGCAATGAATGTTGAACAATCTCCTCACAGATGAAAACGAGACTTGAAGTAACAAAAACAAAGAAACCAGTATTGAACTGTTATGTAATATCAGTCCTGCTATATAGCAATGAATGTTGAACAATCTCCTCACAGATGAAAACGAGACTTGAAGTAACAAAAACAAAGAAACCAGTATTGAACTGTTATGTAATATCAGTCCTGCTATATAGCAGTGAATGCTGGACAATCTCCTCACAGATGAAAACGAGACTTGAAGTAACAAAAACAAAGAAACCAGTATTGAACTGTTATGTAATATCAGTCCTTCTATATGGCAATGAATGTTGAACAATCTCCTCACAGATGAAAACGAGACTTGAAGTAACAAAAACAAAGAAACCAGTATTGAACTGTTATGTAATATCAGTCCTGCTATATAGCAATGAATGTTGAACAATCTCCTCACAGATGAAAACGAGACTTGAAGTAACAAAAACAAAGAAACCAGTATTAACTGTTATGTAATATCAGTCCTGCTATATAGCAGTGAATGCTGGGCAATCTCCTCACAGATGAAAACGAGACTTGAAGTAACAAAAACAAAGAAACCAGTATTGAACTGTTATGTAATATCAGTCCTGCTATATAGCAATGAATGTTGAACAATCTCCTCACAGATGAAAACGAGACTTGAAGTAACAAAAACAAAGAAACCAGTATTGAACTGTTATGTAATATCAGTCCTGCTATATAGCAGTGAATGCTGGACAATCTCCTCACAGATGAAAACGAGACTTGAAGTAACAAAAACAAAGAAACCAGTATTGAACTGTTATGTAATATCAGTCCTTCTATATGGCAATGAATGTTGAACAATCTCCTCACAGATGAAAACGAGACTTGAAGTAACAAAAACAAAGAAACCAGTATTGAACTGTTATGTAATATCAGTCCTGCTATATAGCAGTGAATGTTGAACAATCTCCTCACAGATGAAAACGAGACTTGAAGTAACAAAAACAAAGAAACCAGTATTGAACTGTTATGTAATATCAGTCCTGCTATATAGCAGTGAATGCTGGACAATCTCCTCACAGATGAAGAAGAAAGCTACAGAAATGTGTTTCTACAGAAAGATGCTGAGAATACCATGGACTGAACATATAAGAAATGACAAAGTTTTAGAGGAAATGCAAACAAAAAGGATAATTAAACTTATTATAAGTCAATTTAAATTTCTAGGGCATATAATGAGGAAAGAGGACCTGGAAAATTTTATACTCACAGGACAGATTGAAAACAGGAGGTTCAAAGGAAAACTACACATAACCTACCTAGAGAGTTTGAATAAATAGATGGCAGAACAAGGTTTAGGAGAGATAACAAAAAGACAAGACTTATTAAGAGCTACAAAGATGAGGAAGTTGTGGAGAGCGTTGATCGATTATGTCCTGAAGTGAATCAGCATATGAAAGAGAGAAGCAGCCAGTGTGTGTACGTGTATATGCTAGCTTTCTGTTGGTCCGTTAGGGCAGGTTGATTTTGCAACTGTAGTATTGCACTCAATTTGAAAGTTGTAGTTTGCGATGATAAATAATAGCACAAAACAGTTTATTTTTTTCATATCCTGCTTTTTGAGGAAACCAGTTTAAAGATTAAATTTAGGTTCAAAGAAAATCATAGAATTGGAATTTCATTTCTATGATCAGTGAAAGCTTTATAGCACAGCCTTATAAAATTTATAATTTACTAAAGCTTTACAAATTTTATATGGACAAGATGCATGACACAAGCACATTATTATTAAATCATTGTGCCATTAAATAAGACCTTCATTTACTTCAAAGGGAAATTAAACTGAAAAATTTATCTATATGATGATGTCAATGGAATCTTGCATATTTGCCAGTCACCCCTGCGGGAAAATGCACTCTTCCCCCAAATCAACTCCAACCAATCATTACTTCATTTTTCCAAACTTGACTTCCCATTGGTTAAAAGGACACAAGAAATGTAGAAAGTTGAGACAAATCCTTTTTCCCGCTCACCTATCTGGAGCCGGTTTGAAATCCCAAAAGTCAATAAATATGATCACTTGACTTGATTCAAGCAGTCAGGAACTGAGTCTTTGAGAGATGCCAACAAACTCCATGCGCGCCATCATTCTCTCTCATCAACTCAATACAACTCAGTCTTGCCGCGCGAATTAACTCAACTTACAATTCACTAGAAAAAGTGACATTATCACTACAAAGTAGTAATTGTATATTTAATCAATTTATCAGTCAAAGGTACATAACTCCTTATGACTTTAAACAATATTTACAATTGTCACACTAAGGGACATTTCAATTTGTGTGTTTTAATTTCATAGACAAACTCAAACTACAAGCTTTTATACACCAAATCTCTGCATGGTCACTCCTTACAATTTTATCTCACTTGCCACATTTATCAAGCAATCATAAATTCACTTTGTGTATGTCAAATAAATGCATGTTATTTGTTGTTGAAATCTATAACTACGTCGTTTCTCCTTTCTTCCAATTGAATTGCCTTCAAATGTTTATTTATTTTTTATTTGTTGTGGATGAATGTTTAACGAACACGCACATTTTTAAGCCTTCACACATTTACACCTTCTGACACATCCAAATTAGCACAAATTCCGCAACAATGTAATTATGTTATAGTACACTACACTAGTGAAGCAGTTTTTTAGTGCGATTGCCATTAAGGCAAATTTTAAAACATTTTAAATTTTAATAGAATTTGTGCCCAGCAGTATTATGGTAATGGTGTTATACACTTTTTATCTATTTTTTGTTTTTATTAATAATTATGATCTAACAAATTCTATTCATTGAGTAGCCTTTTTTTTGTAATCTTTTACAATTTTTTATACAGTTTTTACTTTTTTACTTATCAAATACAGCAAAAATTTTTTACATATTTTGCTTGTGATGATTCATAATTAGAATTCTGGTTTTAATATATTTTCCATTCAATGTAATACAAAAGATATCAACTTTATTTGGATTTATTAATGAAATAGTAGCGTTTTGAAATTAGTTTGTAAGAAAAAAACCTGCAGAAATTAGGTTTTTCTGTACAGTGTACATTTTTTCTGACGATCTTTGAAACCTAAATAAATACTCAAAAATTGGTAAAAGCTATGAATCTAATTTATGGTGTCAGCATTTAGCACATCAAACCGCAGCTTTCCTACCAAGTGCAATGCAGATTTTCTTAAAAAAAAAAAAAAAAAAAAAAAAAAAAGGAAAAGAAAGAAAAAAAAAAGCGAATAATCATTGTACACGATTCGTCCGTGTATTCAAAATCACTTAAGTAATATTCTGAGTTATCTCCCTTATCTCACAATTTTTTGAAGTGACTGAATTCAGTGTTATAAGAAACTCGAAAGTTTTAATCGTTAAGCGTTCAGATATTACAAACATTAAATAAACTAGTCTTTCTATAAGCTGCAAAAGAAAAAAAACTATGTTATAAGTGCCAACAAATTAAATACATAAGTTCAAAACTGGGATTTAAATAAAATTTTAAAATAGAAGTGGGTGATGAAAAGTTTTTGGTCTGACCTACTTCCCATATCTGTATTTCATTGACCAAACATCAGAATTTTATGATTTATAAACCCAATCGCAAAAAAAAAAAAAAACAAAAAACAAAAACAAACAAATAAAAATCAATGTCGATGTTTTTATTTTTGATGTAAAAATTAAAAAAAGTTTTCTTTAAAAACTTTTTCCCTATTGCAGCAATATTTAATATTTCTAACCAATATTTGGCAACGTTTAACTTTCGTGCCCACAAAAAGAACAGTGTGTCAAACAAAAAGGATGGTTATTTCCTTGACGCCACTATTATTGTGCACACTTTAGACTCTTTTGGCAATGTTTATTTACAAGATTATAAAAATATGTGAACCAAGTACAATGCAATATTTATTATTTACCATTTTATAAAGAAATACATTTGAAAAGAAATCTTTTTATTAAAAAATTCAGAAAAAAATACAAAATCATCAAAAATATGTAAGCCTTCTAGAATACAATATTTATTATTTACTATTTTATAAATAACTATGAAAAGAAGATTTTTATTCAATCTGATAAATAAATAACATTTAATATCTTTGTTGTCAATATTTGTCTGTATTTCAATTATTTACATTGTTTGGACTGTTGTCCTCATCTTTATTGCCATATCCACAACTTTACAGACATTGTATGCTCTGGCATTCTTCAGATGAATGGAATTTGGAACCAAACACTTTATTTTGTCCACCGAGGTAGATTGTTCTAGTTCCATGTGCCATGCCTCTTCTGGATGTTTCAGTTATCTCCCTTTAACTCAACTCCAAGTTTTTGTTCACCATTGCAGTAGCCCGGTGTTGAACTCACAACTCTTTGGGTCAAGTCATTAGATGGCTCAGTGGATAAATGTGTTGTTTGGATCTAGTGACTTGACCCAAGGGGATGTGAGTTCAATACCTGGTGAATGAAATAAAGGGTTCAGTTTGAAATTCCAATGAACTGAAGAAGGTCAGAGTGTAAACGACCGAAACATCGTGAATATGGCAATAGACTTGAGGACAACAGTCTGACAATGTAAATAATGCAAACAATTTTTACTGTCAATTTCAAAGAATAAAGAAAATGTATAAATCCATTTTGATATGTTTGGGTTTTATTAAAATTCACATCATATTTTTTTTGCAGACTAAAAGGTTGGCAAAATTTTAAAAATTTTCTTTTTACATAATATTGACAAAATTATTAGTTAACAAAAAATATGGAAAGCTTTCTGTATTAGTAACTTATGCATATTATTTTTTTTAATTTTCAGATGAATTATTTTCTTTTTTTATTAAATATAAAACAATAATGTTGTGATAAAAAGCAACATTATATTTTTTTTTTTTTACAGATCTTTACTCCCAAGCTTATTTCCTGTATACATCTAATGACATTCTACTGCTGTATTATTTTATTTTGTTGAGGTGGTTATCACCAACCTTTGCTTCAGAGTTTATAGAAACTGATTGTAACTCTGCTAAATGAATATTATCTATCATGTCATTATGAATACAATTTGACTGTAGCTTTTGTTTCAGATGTCATAATGGCAGAATACCAGTATTGAAATTCAGACTATTTTGAGGCATTAACTTAGACTGGGCTGAAAAGCTACTGAAGTTGCTCACAAAATTCCCAAAGTGAAAAAACAAATGAAATGATAAGATGAAGGGGAAAAAAAAAAAAAAAAAAAAAGAAGCAAAGACTGTTGGTATCTTTTCACCCTATCAAAATTGTTTTGTCCTTTTCTTTAGGGTGTGTGGAACCCCAAATTAAGAACGCTTGCTCCATTAAAGCTCTTTGATTGGTTGAAACGATTTTCTTTTTCTTTAGATTATTTCACCCCCTACCAAGGCAATAAAGCCTCTAAGATGGGCTTACTGAGGGTTTAAAGTAAAAAAAATACTATTACAGAAAATGGGCAATAAAAGAAGAAGAATTAAGACAGAAGATAATGATTGACATTGCATTTAAATTTTTAACAATTAAAGTTAACAGGGAAGGAAGAAACTGAAAGAGAGTTCCACAAGCGAGAAGTGGGAGAGAAGAATCTATTAGCATAGAATTTACGGTTACATCTACGCATGATAAAATAGTAAAATGATGAGACCTTACCACCAATCTTGTCAGTTAAGTGCCATGGGTGATACAAGTGCTATGGGTGATACATGCCATGGGTGATACAAGTGCTATGGGTGATACATGCCATGGGTGATACAAGTGCTATGGGTGATACATGCCATGGGTGATACAAGTGCTATGGGTGATACATGCCATGGGTGATACAAGTGCTATGGGTGATACATGCTTTCGATACATGATCGACAAGGCAGATTTTTTCATGCAGTAGGTTGGCATATTTTCTCTGGTAGACCGGTTGCCAACCAAGGCTAAAAAACATAGTCCTGCTATTCAACCCATAGCTGGGGGAGAAGAGATGGATTCATACCTTTCTCAAGGGTATTTGTGAGAAAGTGAATCTAACAAACTTGACTGGAATTTGAACTCGGCTCTCCCAGTTCTCACTCGGAGTCAATATCCATTACACCACAACGCACATCCAATCTAGTACCGCCCTTAAATTCATAAAGTCTAGGTATGACAGCAGGTTCATCAGAACAATTACCACAAATGTATTTTTAGAAAAGGCAAAGGAAGATTTCATTAAAAACATAGAAAGCTCTCAGCTGCTTATATAATATCAGTTCCCCTATCCTGGACAATCTTTTCATACAGGAAGAAGTGATGAGAGGCAACAGGTATGAAAGAGTTGATGTGAGGTCACCCGAATTTGTGAAGCCTTCCCCCAAGTGATACCAAAGTAAACTTTGTACTTGGCGTCACATCAGAATGTCAAAAGAGCCAGGTGTCTCAGAGGGTTGACTGAGAAGGTAACCTCGTAGATGAAGATGAGACATGAGGCAACAGACATAAAAGAGTTGATGTGTGGTGACCCAGATATGTGTTGGTTCCTCCTAAATGGTACCAAAGTAAACTTTCTACTTGGTGTCACATCAGAATGTCAAAAGATCTGCATGACTCAGAGGGTTGATCAAGAAGGTAACCTCATACACAACAAGTGCAGAATTGGGCCTCAAACAATGTTGGTAGCTGAACCCAGCATTCACAATGCCGAGAATACTATGGACGAAGCACGTGAGCAACAAAGAAGTTTAAGGAAATGAAAAGGTGCTTATACTAAGAATCAGAAAGATGAGGAAAGAAGGCTTGAAAAACTAGACACTCACAAGACTTATTAAAAGCAGCAGGAACATAGCTAAGAAGCTTGGTAAATGGATGGCATGTTTATTTTGTATTCATTGGAGTGAGATCTATACTGCTATTGGTTGAAATTTATAAAATCTTTCTCTTAATCAATTTTTCAGGAAAACAAGTTTCTCAAGTCCAGAAGCTGTTATTGCCCTTTCTAGTATTGATGGGGTTTTACTTCCTCACCTTTTATTTGAAGTAGTGTGAAACACTGACATTTTGATTATGTCATTGTTTTCTCTTCAAGTTGCATGTGCTATCCCTTCTAGTTGTTGCAGCTGTTGGTAGTCATCAAATGATGTGGTTTCTGTTATTTGGTACAGTTCTTTATTTGTGTTTTTGTTGCACCAGTCCACAATGTTCAAAGAATGGTGGGCTTATAGCTACATTTTGTTGAAACACTAGTTCCCAGATGATTACCAAAGTTAAGCAACATCAAACCTAGTCAGTACCTAGATGGGTGACCGCTTGGGTATACCAGGTGCTGTAAGCTAGGATCTGTGGGTGGTGTAATGAATAACATCTCAGAATTGTTCATCAGAGAGCTGTGTTCCAATTCTAGTCAAATTCATTATATTGACTTATGCGCAAATACCCTTGGGAAAGGTATGAATCCATCTTTTTTCCTCCCAGCTACGAGTTAAATAGTAAGAGTTGTATCACTATATTGTTAATATCTCCAAAAAGAAAAAAAAATATTCTTACAATCTAAAAATATTTTCTGAATTTAAATAACTTGCAAAGGGCTGATAAGTTGCAGAAAACAAATTAATCAAATACTGATTAGATACGCAGGCATGTCTTTTAGATTTATTTACATTTTTTTGGAATACAAATATATAAAAACTACTGTGGTCACATTGTGAAGGATCAGTTTATATATTGATTGTAATATAGAATTGATCCCCCACTTTATATCTACATTATAATTTATTTGTTTATGAAATTCTGAGTAGGTATAAATTCACCTCTTCCCCCCAGCAATGGGTTAATTAGTAAGGCTAAATAACCCGGAAAGGATTGATAAACTGTAGAAAAACAAACCAATCAAAGAAAGATGATCTTTTTTGAAGACCCTCAGGCTTTACTTGCTCAAAGCCTTTTGTTATCATTGATCTTCGAAAGCGGTTGTACAGAGCTGACACTTTTGATATTTCTGAGCTGGTTTGGTGCCATGCATGACATCCATATGAAAGTTTCAATGGTGAGGGTGTACTAAAAGCTTGCCAGGCTCTACAGTGGTTTCTTCTACCACCTGATGAATATTGTGAACAGCTTTGATGATTAGTTTAAAATAATGCCTCAAAATTGCCAGAAGCTCAACATACATTATAATATCTGCAAAAAAAACCCACAGCTGATGGGTAATGGTAATAGTAGTTATTTCCTTATAAGGAAACATTTGGCATTCATTGACTGAGCAGTGAGTGAGTGCTACTCGAGTGACACTTTTCTTCACTCCTTGGCCATTGGAGTGAGATCAAAGTGTAGTATCTATTCTCCTCATCTATAATGGTAATGGTAATGTTAGCTGTTTCCTTATAAGGAAACATTCAGTGACCAAACAGCTAAGTTGCTATTGGTTGAAATTTATAAAATCTTTCTCTTAAAATAATTATTCAGGAAAATAGATTTCTCAAGTCCAGTAGCTGTTATTGCCCTTTCAAGTATTGACGGGGGCTTCCCTTCCTAATTTTTTGTTGTAATTATTTGTTTGTTTAGCGGCATATCAACTCCTTATGGGTCATTTAACACCAAAATTTAATTTTCTTGGGAGCATTAGTAATTTCATTTAGAAAAATGCATTGCTGGTAATATTTTATTTTTTTTTATTTTTTACAAAAATATATTGTTGGTAATTTTAAAAAAAATATTTTTACAAAAATGTATTGCTGGTAATTTCTTTTAATATGAAAATGCATTGCTGTTATTTTTACTATAAAAATGTATTTTTATGCTTTCATCGTGTTTTTACTCCAGTTTGCAGGTTAACTATTTGCCCATAGTTGGGACCCTAATAGGTGCTACCACCCCGGGTTAGAATGGACCTGGGAACAATAGTAATTAAGAGGTGGTTCCATACTCCTCAAAACCTCCTGATCAGAGTCCTTATGGCTGAATGTAGTTTATCGCCATTTGTTTCAAGTGGAATGGAATGTTAACATCTTCATAATGTCATTATTTTCTCTTTGAGTTACATGTACAGTGTAACCCGGATATAAGAGAGTTGTCGGGACCGGAAAAGAAGTCTCTTATATCCGGGTTTGGATTATTTTGTTTAGGTAAGTATGGCTGTAATTTGGGACCAGAGAAAATCTCTCTTATATCCGGGTTACACTGTACTATCCATTTGAGTTGTTGTTGCTATTGGTAGTCCTCAAATGGAGTGGTTTTCTGTTATTTATTTTGTTATTCTGTAGCAACTGTCCATAAGGTTCGAAGAAGGATTGTCTTTGCCAAGAGCCTCAGGCTTTATTCACTCAAAGCCATTTTTAACCATTGATCTTAGAAAACGGTTGTATACAGCTGATAGTTTAAATATTTCTGAATGGGGTCTGGCGCTGTACATGACTTTCATATGAAACTCTTGATCTAATGGGGCTATTTAAGAACACGATGTGTCAATTGAAGATGATTATGAATCATTTTTAGCAACAAGAAAAAAATAGAGATGAGACTGAGAAGATTAATGGAATGATAGGAATAGAAAATACGGAGGAAAAATAACAAAGAAAGAAAAGTTAAAATTTACTTTTGCTGAAATGAGAATTTACCTGAATAATGGATTCTTTTTTTTTTTTTAGATGATGTTGCTGACTCGATTCTTCAAACCTTTTATTATTACAATCTGAACAAATAACAAAACTAAATTTAAAAGAAGAAAATTTAAAAACTAAAAAAAAATGTAATGACTCAGGAATTGAATGCTGATAAGAGTCTGACATAACATCAGTGAGTTTTTGTTTTCTGTTCCATTTTGTTTTTTTTCTTTTCTCCCTGAGATCAGGTTGAGGCTTTGAAAATGGATCAGAGATCAAGTCAAATGAAGTTCAGGATCAAATTGAAAAAGAGGATCAATTCAATTGGAAAAAGCGAATCAATAGAAGTCGGAGACAGTCGGATCGACGGATGGAGGAGGGGAATGTGAAAATGGAAAATGTCGATAACGGAAATGCAGAGAAATCAAACAAAAATGATTGGAATATATTGACAAGGGACTAAGTGCATTTACGCAGAATGAGATAAACAGCATTTACAGATATTCCTATGTGATGCTAGGATGGTGATGATCACATTTTCATATCTATTTTCTTAATTCAGAAAAAAAAAAAAAAAAAAGGTACTGAAGCCAAAAACCTAAGTGGTGCTGAGTTTGTGATGCTCATGTTTTCATATTTATTTTCCTAACTCAGCAAAAAAAAAAAATAAATAAAATTAAAAGAAAAAATGTACTGATATAAAAGCCCAAAAGCTGTCTGGTGCTGGGATGGTGATGCCCATGTTTTCTTATTTATTGAACTCAGCAGAAAAAAAGCAAAAGAAAAAATGTACTGATATGAAAGTAAAAAGTTATGTGGTGCTTGGATGGTGATGTGCATGTTTTCATATTTATTTTCTTAAGTCAAAAAAAAAAAAAAAAAAAAAAAAAAAATAAAAATGTACTGATCCGAAGCCCAAAAGCTGTGTGTTGCTGGGATGGTGATGCTCATGTTTTCATATCTATTTTTCTAACTGAGCAAAAAAAAAATGATGAATCGAAATGAGGAATTATTATATGCTTTGCTATTTCGACCAGTATGCTCATTAGGTTGTAAGCTCCCCGAAGAAGGCTGCAGAGTACAACAACCAAGATGAGCAGGCATGTTTGAATAGCAAAGCAGATAATGATGGAAATTCATTGTTTTTAGTAGGAAATCATGCAAACTAAGTCATCAGGTATAAAGTTTGAATTCTGAAGTTAATGAAATGTACTTGATTTGCTCTGGAGATATCAGGATGTCCTTATCAGATGTTATTTGAGGGAAAGTCGAGAGATTCTACGCCATGGAACATTGCAATAAGTGAAGCCGGTTGAACAGCGAAAACAGAAAGACAAAACAATGTGTAAACTAATTCGTCCGTTTCATTGAAGGTAGCAAGATTAAAATAACATGAAAAGGCCTCCAAAGAAAAGTTAATCATGTGACACACAAGATGAAATTATATATATATATTAATATATACATGTATATATATATGGAAGTGTTTGTGGTTATTTTAAGATGGGATAGGTTGTTCTGGATAGTGGACGTGATAGAGTTGGTTGGTAGTATTATGCATCTGTTTTCTTGTAATTTTTTATTATGAATTATGTTATTATTTTTGTTCTGAGTGTATATTTTGTATGCCTTTCTTCTTGCATTGTGGCTGAAATAATAGGGGTATTGTAGGTTTTTGAATGTTTTCTATGTACGTTTCTTCTTTAGCTGCCAATATTTATCTAAAGAAGAAACATACACAGAAAACACATTCCAAAACCTGCAATAACCCTATTATTTCAGCCACAATGCAAGAAGAAAGGCATACAAAATATACACCCAAAACAAAAATAATAACATCCATAATAATAAATTACATAGAAAGAGATACATAATATTACAGAACAACTCTGCCACGTCCACTATCCAGAACAACCTATCCCATATATATATATATATATATATATATATATATATATATATATTACGAAATGGACAAAGTCCGACAATTTATTTATTAAAGACATTTTTATGTTTAATGTTCTTTTTATAGATACAAGTATTTAAGTAAATGCTCTGTTTATAATAAACAGTATTAAATAACATTTACTGGCCTGAATGTCCGAGAAATTTTCATAGAAAATATTCGTCCTTGGACAGGATTCGAACCTACATCCTATACGGAACGGTCAAGGCACGTCAGCGTAAATGACGGTTCCGTATAGGATGCAGGTTCGAATCCTGTCCAAGGACGAATATTTTCTATGAAAATTTCTCAGACATTCAGGCCGGTAAATGTTATTTAATACTGTTTATTATAAACAGAGCATTTACTTAAATACTTGTATCTATAAAAAGAACGTTAAACATAAAAATGTCTTTAATAAATAAATTGTCGGACTTTGTCCATTTCGTAATATATGAAGTCATTTGTTTACATTCGATACACCATGAGCAGTTATGAATGTTCGAGATTCATGGAAGATTGAAGTTTATAAACAGTAAATTCGACCTTGTCTACCGAACGATCCTTGGTGGCCGAGCGGTCAAGGCACGTCAGCGTAAATGACGGTTCTGTATAGGATGCAGGTTCGAATCCTGTCCAAGGACGAATATTTTCTATGAAAATTTCTCAGACATTCAGGCCGGTAAATGTTATTTAATACTGTTTATTATAAACAGAGCATTTACTTAAATACTTGTATCTATAAAAAGAACGTTAAACATAAAAATGTCTTTAATATATATATATATATATATATAAAAAGACAAAGAAATCTTATCTTAGCCAACACATTTTGTCCTCTGAGGGATTTTTAAGAACACTCATAAATATTCATCAGGTTAGCCAAAAAGTCAGGCAAACTGTGGAGGATATGTGAAATCGATTATAAATCTGCATCCTGTTGAATATCTTGTTTGTATTTTGATAAACAAATCTTTTATTGTTCAACATGAAGTCTACTGAATTTCATTTGCATAGGACATGTGGTTACTAAGATATTTATATTTTAAATGTCAATTTTTTTTTGGAACACTCTGTATGCTGGATGTAGCGAGCTACTCACTGCTCTATTGCTAAAGTGCTCAGACAAACTACATTCCTTGATTCTGCCAGCTCTAACCTTCATGGCTAGGACCTACCATTTCACTTACATTGTAGCTAACTAGCCTCATTCCCTCAGTATTCCATCAGTGAGAAGTAAGTTCCACTTGAACAGCTTCTTCCTGTGAACCACTGCTCAGTGGAACATACTCTTAACAGGGTGTTTTCTCGAACATACTTTTAACAGGATGTTTCCTCACTCACTATAATCTTAACCTATACATATCCAGAATTAGCCATTATCTTCTGCTCCTATCCTTATAAACTACCCCTTAATGTAAGCCTCTAGCTTGAGTGGCCACTGGGCCTTGTACAGGGTGAACCCTCAGTCAGTTATGTGCCATGCGTGATACAGGCTTACGTGTTCATGTATCTTTTGATACATGACTGACGTGGCAAATTTTTTTCCTGCAGTAGGTTGCCATTTCTTTCTTTAGTAGATCGGTTGCCATCCAAGGCTATAGAACCCAATCTGGTCAGCTATTTATCCATAGGTGGGGGGAGAATATGAGGATTCATACTTTTCCCAAGGGTATTAGCATGTAAGTGAATGTAATGGATTCAAGTGGAATTCAAACTCAGATCACCAATTCCTCAATCCGAGCTACTATCCATTACTTCACCATGCCTCCCTACTGTAAAAAAAAAAAAAATAAAAAAAATAAAAAAATAAATTGGAACATGTTTCTTCATTTGCTTGACAAGGCCAGACTGTATCATACAGAGCTCTCAAATTTGGTAAGCATATTCATTTTTACCTAGGTGAAAAAAAGCAACAAAAAAAAAAAAAAAACAAAACAAAAAAACAAACCAAAAAACAAAAAAAAACAAAACAAAAAAAAAACACTTTGTTCAGTCCAAATTTACCTATAGGCTTAGCAGGTTAAAGTCTGGGGCCTAAAAGTCTAGGGGACCTCCAGCCAAGGTGTATAATATTTTTGACACTGTCATCAGCCCCTTTCTTACACATGCTGTGATAATGCATAGCAGACACTAAATAATACTTCAGTAATTTTATACGCTCATCATCATCCTTGGCTTTACTGAAATTGTTTAATTTAACACTCTTCTATTTTCTTCTACTAGTGACAATAGGGGATTTGGAGGGGCCTCACAAGTGGAATAGCCTAGGGATTCTCTTCATCTAAATCAAGTCCCGATTTTGTTTCTGATGGGGAAATTGGTCACTTAATTCTGTTTTGCTGTATGGATTTAGTTTTCATCCTAAAAATTACTGTTTTGTGCAGGGCTATAATTTTTTCTTTTATTCTTAATATTTGCTTCAACAAAACAATTTCACAGGACAATTTTTTCCCCAGAAAAGATATTTTCTACTTTTCATTGGGAAAATTGCCA
>OZ010615.1:45687241-45702241 GCA_963932145.1 Acanthosepion lycidas | reverse complement strand
TATTTTGTGCGCAATTTTTATTTTCTTTTAAAATCTCCATTTTTTATGATCGCTTCACAAAGTCACTCTTAAAAGGCATTAAGGTACCCGAACTATGTAACATTTTAAATACATCACAGTACATGTTTTCTATGTATGTTTCTCCTTTTGCCACCAGTATTTACCTAAAGAAGAAACATACATAAAAAACACATTCAAAACCTACAATACCTCTATTATTTCATCCACAATGCAAGAAGAAAGGCATACAAAATATAAAACCAAAACAAAAATAATAACATCTGTAATAATAAATTACATGAAGACAGATGCATAATACTACCAACCGACTCTGCCACGTCCACTATCCAGAACAACCTATCCCATTATTTACATTATTCGGACTATTGTCCTCATCTTTGTCGCCATATTTATCACAACGTTTCAGCCATTGTACACTCCAGCCTTCTTCAGGTGGTTGGAATGTCAAACTGAACCCTTTATTTCGCTCACTGGAGTAGACTGTTCTAGTTCCATGTGCCATGTTTGATGGATGTCAGCTATCAGTTATCTCCTGTTAATTTTCCCTCTGAAAGTTCTCCACTGCTTTAACTGGGTATTGAACTCACACTCTTAGGGTCTTGTCACTGGATCTAACCAACGCCTTTATCCACTGTGCCATGTGTCCTCAAGGACATCTGGAAATGTTGATTGACATTACATTTGAATAGTTGGAGATTATAGCTATCAGGGAAACAGGAAAAGGGGAGGGAGTTCCACAGGCGTGAAATGCGAGACATGAAGTAGAAGAGACCGTTTCAACAGTGAAAGGGTGAGAGCGAGATGCCGGCCTTGTTGAACGCTTAAATTTATGAAGTCTGGGAACCAGCGAAAACAGCTCATCAGAGCAGTTACCGTGAAAGTATTTGTAAAAAAGACAGAGGGAGGCAACGGCACGTCTGTGAGAGAGCGACCACAGACAAGATGCCAGATCAGGGTCAATTACATTGCATATCTGTCTCAGGATTTTATCAAGGACCTTGAGACAAACAGAAGGGGCTCCAGACCATATATGGCAGCAATACTGCCATGCAAGGGCAAATGGTCGATTTGTAGATTTGAAGGATCGACTCTGGCGAGAAAAATTTCCTGGCGTGGACAAAGCTATTGACTCAATGTATTCATTCCATCTCTGATCAGCAGACAATGTTAGACCGAACAGGGATGGTTCTCACTGGTGAGTAATAGAGAGCAGTTTTGTTTTTGAAGCATTAAAGTTAACCAGCCAATATATATATGTGTGTATATGTATGTATTTATGTATGTATGTAATTATGTTTCTTCTTTAGCCCCCAATATTTACCTTAAGCAGATCATTTATATAAAGTAAAAAGAGGGTTTGTCCGAGAAGTGACCGCTGTAGAACATTTGTGTTGATTGCTTGGGTCTTGAGGGACTTGCCATTAAAAACTATCTTCAGTGACTTACCCATTGTTGGCATCCAAGCATTGGGATCGTCATCCTCTCTCCCTATTCCTTTCTCTCTTCTGATGATGGTGATGAAGATTGCTGTCAATCAAAGAGAGTTTGAGGAGGCCATTTGCATTAATTTGATTTTGGTGGACAATGATGCACTAGACTCAAAATGGCTGAAATAGGTCAGATTTTCCCAAGAGTCAAAACGGTTGATATTATGTAAAAAGACGACCGAACTTCTTCACACTAATTGCTGAACAAAACTTTATCCATCTGCTAAGAGTAAAAAGTCTGCTCATAGGAACGGTCATTGCAGAGTGGGTTGCAAAGTGTAGCATTTGAGTCGTACAGATTGCCACACTGAACTATGGTGTTCTCTATTCAGTTACAGTTATGTGCTATACATGCTTAGGCAATCATGCATCGAAAGATACATGACTGATGAGGTAGATTTTTTCCTGCAGTAGTTTGCCATTTCTTTCTGTGGTAGACCAGTTTCCATCCAAGGCTATAGAACCCGGTTGGTCCTGCTATTTTAGGAGCGATAAGATTACAGTTATATGCCATGCGTAATACACGCTTAGGTGATCATGTATCTTTTGATACATGACTGACAAGGTAGATTTTTTCCCGCAGAAGGTTGCCATTTCTTTCTGCAGTAGACCAGTTGCCATCCAAGGCTATAGAACCTCTGCTCTGTCCTGCTATTTACCCATAACTGGTGGGAAAAGAAGCGGAGTCAGTCATACCTTTCCCAAGACTATTATTAATCCATGTCTCTCATGAGGATTAAACCTGTTCTTCCCTCAACTTTTTGTTCCAGTGTTTCCTTATCGTATTATTAAACAGAACTACAAGCATTATATGAACTTTATAACACCTGATATGGACCCATTTTGCACTAGAGTCAAAACAGTTTACACCCTTGACAAATGGTAGGCATAGAGCTGGTTTATACCGGAGTCAAAAATCAAGTGCACAGATACTCCGATCAGAGACAGAAGTGCCAATCCATACACAAACAATGTTGCCATTTTCTTATGTCTACTCTGCTTGTACTAATATAAAATCAATTTGTTGCACGATAGAAAATGGGGTGAGTGAATTTAACTTTCTGAAAAAGGTGGGAAAAAAATCTCAGAAAACATCAGTAATAAAAGATTCTTCCAATTCTGTTGTCAAAGAAACTCCATAGAGAGTTAAATGCAAAAAGAGGGGAATATTCCATAGGCAACTGGCAGCAGTACTTAACTGCACCTTGCATGGTACTGTCAAAAAACAAAATCTGTGACAATGACAAATGCATAGCAAAAAACCAAAAAACCAAAAAACAAAAAACAAAACAAAAAAAAAGACAGGAACAGATGTTAAAAAAAAGAGGACAAGGACAATTCTTTAGATTTTTGCTAATGCACATTGTGCTGACACTTGTCAAGGTTAAAAATGGGTGTAATGACTTTTACATGCTACTGCTTTGGCAGGTAATATACATATGCGAGAGTGGTTTTGTTTTTGCACACACTCACTTTTTCAAACAATCCAGACAATTTTTCTCAACAGAATCTGTCTCACATATTTATAAGTCTACCATTCGTTGTTGCTTTGAATATGGCTGCCCTATGTGGTCTGGTGCTCCTGCTATACATTTAGACATATTTGATAAAGTCTGTTGTGTAGAAAGGCAACTGACCTTCTCTACCCTAATTGTCAAACATGGACTTGTCCATTTGCTATGAGTAGAACAAGTGCTCATAGGAATGGTCATTGCAAAGTAGATCACAAGGTTTAGCGTTGAGCCATAAGCATTGCTGTACTGAACTATGGTATTCTCTATTACTGTATTATTAATATGTGTCTCTCATGTGATTAAAGCTGTTCTTTCACTTAACTTTTTGTTCTAGTTCTTCCTTACAGTATTTTTAACTAGAAATATGAGTATTATACGAAATTTATAACAAAATCCAAAGAAGAATCTGCAACCGGTCTTGAGCCAGCATTTTAGATTCAGTCCCTTTCCCACAATCATAAAATAGCTTCCCTGTGTGTTTTCTAGAATTACTTTCATGGTAATTGTTCTGATGAACTTTTCTTTAGACCTAGACTTTATGAATTTAAGCACATTACTAAATTGGCAACAAGGTCTTGTCATCTTACAGCTGAAATTGTTAGAGGTAAGTTCTATGCTAACAGTTTCTTCTATCACACTTCTTGCTTGTGGAACTCTTTCCTGGTATATATTTAAAGATTCTTGATAAAATCCAAAGAAAAATCTGCAACATTATTGGTCCTAACCTGACATCTTGGCTTTTCCCACTGCCATAATGTAGCTTTCCTGTACATTTTCTATAAATACTTTCATGGTAATTGTTTGGATGACCTTTCCTCTATCGTACCTAGATTTTATGAATTTAAGCAGTGTACCAGATTAGTGGCAAGGTCTCATCATTTTAAAATTGAAATGGCTAAATGTAACTGTAAGTTCTATGCTAACAGTTTCTTCTCTCGCACTTCTCACTTGTGGAACTCTCTTCCAGTTTCTTTGCTTTCCAGTCAAGTGTGATCATCAAAAATTTAAATGCAATGTCAATCATTATCTACTGTCTTTTTCATGTTCTTTCTCCTTAATAGAGTTTTTTTTTTCTCATATTCTCTCACACTGAGTAACCCTTTATGTCTTAGTGGCATTATTGCCTTGTTTGGGATGAAATGATTAAAAAAAAACAATCATTGAAATGAAAATATACAACAAAATAAGCATAGTACAAATTTTTTTTTCATTAAAACTTTTGGTTTAAAACTAGAATGACTGATTAACAAACAACATTTAACAACAAACAACATTTAACAACAAACAACATTTATATGTTGTTTCCTGCTTATCACTAACTAAATTGAAAATTCTTATAAAAGTTCATATAACGCTCGTAGCTGCTGGTTAGTAAGATTGTAAGGAAAACACTGGAAACAAAAGGTTGAGAGAAGATGGGTTTGGTCATATGAGAACATGGATTGAGAATACAGTAGTTCAGGGTGATAAGTGTACAACTAAAAAGTGCATTTTGCCCTTGTTCCATGAGCAGACATTCTACACATAGCAGATGGACGAGTCCATGTTTCAGGAAAAAGGGAAGAGAAAAGTTAGTCAGTCTTTTGACACAACACTAAAAGTTTCTTTTGTCACACTTCTCACTGGTGGAACTCTCTTCCAGCTTCTTGCTTTTGAGTCAAGTTTGATCTACAAAAATTTAAATACAATGTCAATTGTTATCTTCCACCTTCTTAATTTCTGTTCTTTTATTGGCCTATCTGCTTAATAATGCTTTTCTCATATTCTCTAACACTCAGTAACCCCTTGCATCTTAGTGGCTTTATTGTCTTGGTTGGGGTGAAACAATTAAAAGAGAAAGATTGCATAATGCAGCAGAGCATAGGAAATGGATTTGTTCTGGGCAATGCTGGGTTTTATTGCTAGTCATTCATTTATCACAGCCAAATAGGGCTATTCTTTTTTTCTTTTCTTTTTTTCAAATTATTTCATATGGTTTAGAAAACCTTATCCCATTTTGAAAGCGATAACCATAAATTATTATAATGTTTGTATAACGTTCGTAGCTGCTGCAAGGAAAACACTGGGAACAAAACATTAAGTGAAGAAGAGTTTAATCTCAGGAGAACATGGATTGAGAATAGATTAGTTCAGGGTGACAAGTGTACGACTAAAAAGTGCATTTTGCCCCTGTTCCATGAGCAAACCATCTACTCATAGCGGATGGATGAATTCATGTTTCAGTACTAAGCATAGAGAAGGTTAGTCAGTCTTCCTACACAACAAAAATACAAAAGGAGAATTTTTAAAAAGTGCTAAACAAACACAAAAAATTTGAAGCACGTAATTATAAAAGAAATTCTATTGATAAAAACTAAAAGCTTTAAAACCTTATAAAGCATTGGCATTCTTTATATATAAACAAAATGCATATAGTACAATTCTTTCAGTATGATGGCTTATGTGTTGTCTCTGGGTCCCCACACTACAACCTAAAATGGTATTAGTGAATAAAACCATTTCTTTTCTCCTTCGTTTTATTAGGAGAGAGTGGTGGCAGCTTGGATTCTAAGAGGCAGTGGGGAAAATGAGGTCATAGGAATGCATGTCGCATTTTGGCTCAGTGTCCCTCCACAGGTGGGTCTTAGCCACTTGCTAACCTGGATGTGTGAAATGTATTGAGGCTCCAGAATTCTTGCGGCATTCTGTTGAATTTGCCTGGTTTTGGAGTTATAGCCAAAACCGACATAAAAGTAATCCATCACTGTCAGGTTACACACATAACCAATCGCTGACAATTCTAACCCTGGCCAGTTGCATTCTGTAACATTTACAGCCACATCACAAAACACCAGTTCTCATATGATCACTGAAGTTAAGCAACATCAAGCCTGGTCAGTATCTAGATGGTTAACTGTTTGGGAATGCCATGTGTTGTAATACTTATGAAAAATGAATAAGAATTGACAAGGCTTCATCTAATAATAATAATAAAATTCAAGATAATATTACTACTAATACTACTAGTGGAAATAAAGCAATTGAAATGAAGATGAAAGAAATACTAATGGAAAATGAATAAGAATTGATAATGCTTCTAATAATATAAATTTTAGATAAAAGTGGAAATGGTACTTTGCCAAATTTATATTTAAAAGATGACGAGTCAGTCATCTCTCATTCGACTTTCCCTCTATTTTGATGCCTGTCTGTGTCGTATTTTCCTATATCTGTTACAAATGCCAGCTAAAAATCCATTACTAACTCTCAATATGACAGAAAATGTTCAATATAAAACCTTGACCGTAAGCCTATTTTGTTTTGCATAACCATTAAATAAGAAGAATCAAGATAGTTCATTGAGGAATTACACTGATCAGTGGAAGTGAAGTATTGCTTGATGATTGACTTGATCTAAAAGTTTTCATTAGAAACAGTAGTAGGGAAAGTAATAAAATTAGGCAAAAATGAGGAATGAAAATGTATATTCTTAGCGTCATTTAAGGTCAAGAAAACAGAGGGTATCCAACAACCTCAAAAAAAGGGGTCAGGTTCAGATGAGTGTAGAATGGTTGAGGGTGAAATGCAAAAGAAAAATGTTTAGGGTTAGGAGTCATTGATTTACATTGAAAGTTTATTCTAAAGATAAAACTATTATATGTCATATTAAGAGTGTGTAATGGATTTTTGGCTGGCATTTGTAACAGATATAGGAAAATACGACACAGACAAAGCATCAAAATAGATAGAGGGAAAGACGAACGAGACATGACTGACCTCATCATCTTTCGGGTATAAATTTGGCAAAGTATCATTTCCACTTTTATCTAAAATTTATATTATTAGAAGCATTATTAATTCTCATTCATTTTCCATTAGTATTTCTTTCATCTTCATTTCAATTGCTTTATTTCCACTAGTAGTATTAGTAGTAATATTATCTTGAATTTTATTATTATTATTAGATGAAACCTTGTCAATTCTTATTCATTTTTCACTAGTATTTCTTTCATCTTCATTTCAATTGCTTTATTTCCACTAGTAGTATTAGTAGTAATATTATCTGGAATTTTATTATTATAAGATGAAGCCCTGTCAATTCTCATTCATCTTTTTAATAGTAATATTTTCATTTTAAGTACAACATATACCTGTTGTTTCAAGTATAAAAAGGACTAGATGTTTACTTGTTGGCTCAATGCCATGTCGGCTGGGGCTTCAGAATATGTTGACTGCACCTCTGCAGAGGTGTAAGACCCCCCCCCAATAAAGCGTCCTGGGTATACTGATAAACTACATCTGGCTGCAAGGACTCTGATCAAGAGCTTTTGAGGAGTGTGGAACCACCTCTCAATTGCTGGTGATCTGTGATCCCAGGTCCACCCTGACCAGGGATGGTAGCACCTGTTAAGGTCCCAGCTATGGGCAAATAGTTAACCCCACCAAAAAAAACTGGGGTCAAAACACTATGAAAGTGTAAAAATAGATTTTAATACCAGCAATACATTTTTGAAGGAAAAAAATTATTACCAGCAGCACATTTAAAAAAAAAAAAAAAAATTTACCAGCAATAAAAATCTTATTGACATTAAATAACCCAATGCTCTAAAACAAAAAAAAAAAACGAGCAAACTTGTTAGCTCAAGTATAAAAAGGATCAAATGTCTAACTGTTGTCTCAAGTACAAAACAAGATGAAATGTTAGTTGTTGACTCAAGTATAAAAAGGACTAGACATTTATTTGTTGGCTCAAGTATAAAAAGGTCCAAACATTTAGCTCACCCAACAAAGATTGACATATTGTTAAATTAACCAACCATTCTTTTTAAAAGTTCTTATTTTACTTGTGCCCAGTGCAGAGCCTAGATCAGGGGGTCAGCAACCTTTTGGAGAGAGTGGGACAGAAAGCTATGCATTGTTTCAGGAGAGGGCTATGATATCAAATGTGCTATAATAAATTGTCATCACCTCAGGCCACACCATCCAAAATGCAGCCTTTGTCTGGAGAGTTAAAGACAGAACAACAAAATTAATGTTATATTGTTTAAACAATGTTCTTTATTTTACTGCAGCAATAACAGGATAACAACTAACACAAACAACAAAAAATGCAGATGTCTTACTACAACTTCAAACGAAATGGCAAATTATTTAATGAGATATTTGTTTCTGTTTATTGTTCAATAACTTCTCTATATCAGGTGAAATATTTGTTGTCGACAGAAGAAAAAGATCATCCAGGTGGTCATCATCCAACTTTGTTCTCAAATGACTGTTGATATGTTTTATTTTTGAAAAAAGTTGTTCACAAGCATATGTTTGGTTTGTTTTACAACATATCAACCTCAATAGGTTATGTAATGCTGACAAAATTTTTATTGCTGGTAATATTTTGTTTTGTCAAAAATCTATTTCTGGTAATATTTTTCATTCAAAAACGTATTGCTGGTAATAGTTTTTTTTTTCTTCAAAAATTTATTGCTGGTAATAATTCTTTTACAAAGTATTTCTGGTATTAAAACCTATTTTTACACTTTCATAGTGTTTTTACCTCGGTTTCAGGGTTAACTATTTGCCCATAGCTGGGACCATAACAGGTGCTACCACCCTGGGTCAGGGTGGCTGGGAGCACTAGCAATTAAGAGGTGGTTTCAAGCTCCTCAAAGCCACTTGATCAGAGGCCTTGCTGCTGGACATAGTTTATTGTCTTACCCAGGATGGGGATGTAGTTTATCGTCAAACCCAGGACACGGATGTAGTTTATCGTCAAACCCAGGATGGTCACAAGCATATATACTTCCAAATAATGTTACCAACATTTTTGCATGAATAGACATTCAATAGACTTCAATTCTGCTTGCCAAAACATATTTCTAGTAGAAGTCAGCAGTGGATTTGGAATTAAATTTTGATTTTAAAAATTTGTCACATTGTTAGTCACTTAACTCTAACTGATATTTTTCTTCCACTTACTCTACAAATTAATCAGATAATTAGTGTCAGGTGTTAAGCTGGCGGGCCAGACAAAAATCCTTTGCGGGCCGGATGTGGCCTAGGGGCTGGGGATTGCCAACCCCTGGCCTAGAATATACTGACTGCAGAGGAAAGAGACCAACCCTCCTTATCCTCCTCAAGTATAAGTGTGACCAATATTGACTTTTGACTGAAGCACAAAAAGGACCAAACATTTGCCTTTTGATTCAAATGTTCAGACAGAGAATGGTAAGTGCGATACTGAGATCAGAGGACGTATTGGGATGGCCAAAGAAGCATTCCAAAAGATAGACAAAGTATTACAAGACAGGAGGATTTCTTTGGTAACATAGAAAACAGTACTGAACTGCTACATGATATCTGTCTTCCTTTACAGTCTTATATATATATGTCTTTCTTTACAATAGTGAATGTTGGGCAAACTCCTCAAGGATGAAGAAGAGATTCGAGGCAACAGAGGTGAGGTTCTTCAGAAGAATGTTAAGGATACCATAGACTGGATATGTGATGAGGTTTTAGAGAAAATGGAAACAAAAAGAAAACTTATACTCAACATTGGGAAGAGGTAGTTGAAATTTCTGGGGCACATAATGAGGAAGGAAGGCTTGGAAAATCTGACACTCACAGGGTGGCTAGAGGGAAAGAGGCACAAGGGAAAGCAATATGTGACATACTTAGCGGGCTTAAGCAAGTGGATGACAGAATATGGTCTGGGAGAAATAGCAAAAAGACAAAACTTATTGAGAGCTACACAGAATAGGAGGAAGTGGAGAGCCATGATCGCCTACGTCCTGAAGGGACATGGCACATAAAAGAAGATAATAAAAAAGAAAGAAATTGCAATATTAACTAACCAAAACAGATTTTCCTTTTTGTAAATTTTTTTCTTACTGTTACCCAATAAAAGGTCTAAGGACACCTCAGGGTAGAGAATTATTCAGGGTAATTGTTGTAAGGGATGGGGAAGGAGGAAATAAGATATGTATATTATCATGATGGCATATAAGATATATATTAGTTGACTGTGGAATAAGATTGTAGCAGTCAGGGAAGCATGCTCTTGGGAGTTTGTTCAACAATTTAACAGTTCTGGGAGAGAAGTTGTCTAAATAGAACTTACTCCTTACCAAAGGAACATGAAAGGAATTTCGATGAGTTGTCACCATGAATATGGCACAGTAGGTCAGAGGCATGGTGAAGTAGTGGATAGCAGCATGGATTGAGAAATCGGAGGGCCGAGTTCGAATTCCAGTCAGATCCATTACATTCACTTATGTGCTAATACCCTTGGGAATGGTATGAATCCTCTTCTCCCCACCAACTATGGGCAAATAGCAGGACAAACTGGGATCTATAGCCTTGGATAGCAACTGGTTGATCACAGAAAGAAATGGCAACCTATTGCGGGGAAAAAATCTGCCTCGTCAGTCATGTATTGAAAGATACATGATTGCCTAAACGTGTATCACACATGGCACATAACTGACTGAGATCAGAGCTGGTGGCACTAAGGAATGTAACTCGTTCAAATATCTGTCATAGTAACAGCAATAGAGCAGTGAGAGGTAAGCAACATTTTGCCTGTTGGATGACGACAACTGTGTTATGCTTTTTAATACACATTTACCTTTTGGGATTTTTTTGAGAGGTTTTATTTCATTTTTTTTTTTTTAATCTTTTGGGGTATGGGGCTCCTTATATTGAAAGGTATGCATTAATACATAGTTCATAAAATAACAGAGATTTGGAAACACATCAGATATTTTATAAATAAACACAAGAAAAACATGACTAATCTTTTACAAGAAAGGCCAGAGATAGAGACACAAAGGAATAAAATATTAGCAAACTTGGGTCATCGTGCTGCAAAAAAAAAAAAAAAACAGTGTCAAAAGGACTGGTTTTCCCTTGACACCGATATTATTTTAACTACCTTCACTCCTCGTCAATATTTATTGTTTTAAAAAGAGATGATAAAATTGTAATAAAACCTAAGTATATTATGAAAGTGAATTTATACATTTTCTTTGTTCTTGAGAATTAACAACAAAAATAATAAACTGTGGAACAATCACGCGGTCAAGATAAACACTCAGTTGGGATTTTTTGGGGAGGTTTTATTTCATTTTTTTTAATCTTTTGGGGTATGGGGCTCCTTATATTGAAAGGTATGCATTAACACATAGTTCATAAAATAACAACATAACAAATTCTCAACCTTGAGAAAGAGAGCTATTTATGGTGCCATGGAGCATCTCATTGTGCTAAAGTGGGATAGTCCATTGCCTGGGCTGTGATTGGCTGCTGGTACCTGAGTGGAGGTATTTCTGTATAAATACCAGCTTGATTCATCAGTTAGTTTGCAGGGTTTGTATTGACCGCAGCGAGGTCAGCGCCCGGCCTTCGGGCTGGGTTGCGACCGCGGCAAAGTCTAGTTTGGACCATATCAGGACATGCTAAGACAAGCTAAGACCAATTTGGACTAAAACTTGATTAAGCTTGGACATGTTATGACCAATATTTGACCAGTGACCCTATGCGGAAACGCTCGGGTTTCCCACGAAAAACGACCTTGTGTCACATCTTGACCTCGTGGGAGTCAAGTAAATACCGCAGGGTTTGTATTGACCGCAGCAAGGTCAGCGCCCGGCCTTCGGGCTGGGTTGCGACCACGGCAAAGTCTAGTTTGGACCATATCAGGACATGCTAAGACAAGCTAAGACCAATTTGGACTAAAACTTGATTAAGCTTGGACATGTTATGACCAATATTTGACCAGTGACCCTATGCGGAAACGCTCGGGTTTCCCACGAAAAACGACCTTGTGTCACATCTTGACCTCGTGGGAGTCAAGTAAATACCGCAGGGTTTGTATTGAGTTACAACCTGTTTTATTTTTGTCTGCTAGCTGGATGCTAGCTGGGACCCTTACGCCGGTAAGTGCTGTTTATTGTATTGTTATTCTACATAAACACTATTTATTTATTAGATTGTTTATTAGAATGGTTGTCAAAACATCAGCTAACTGCCAATTGATTCAAACTCTTGATTCAAAATGGTAAATAATAATAATTTCCTTATAGTTGGTTCACAGTCAGTCAGTTATGTACCATGTGTGATACACGCTTAGGCAATCATGTATCGAAAGATACATGACTGACGAGGCAGATTTTTTTTTTCCCTGCAGTATGTTGCCATTTCTTTCAGATGCCATCCAAGGCTATAGAACTTGGTCTGTCCTGCTATTTACCCATGACTGGGAGGAGAAGAAGGGGGATTCATACCTTTTGCAAAGGTATTAGCACGTAAGTGAACGTAATGGATTCAACTAGAATCCAAATTAGGTTCTCCAATTACTCAATTTGAGTCACTACCCATTAATCCACTGTTTCCATAATTTAGTAAATGTTTATAAATTTATGAATTAAAAATTATTTTCATATTTATTTCTTTATAAATTGGTAAATTACAAATATTACATTGCATTAGTTTTAATTGTATTAGCTTTGGGAATGTTGTAAATGAATTGGGATCAAATATAGATCAAATATGGATCGGAATCTGACAGAATGATGAAATAAAGAACAAGTAGGAAACGTTTTATCAATCTAACATGTTTCACTTTTATTTAAGCTTCATCTATAAGTTGGGATCAAATATGGATTGGAATCCGACAGAATGATGAGATAAAGAACAAATAGGAAACGTTTATCAATCTAACGTTTCACTTTTATTTAAGCTTCATTTATCTATCTATGAGTTGGGATCAAATATGGATCAGAATCTGACAGAATGATAGGATAAAAAACAAATACTAAATATTTGTCTAACATGTTTCACTTTTATTAAAGATTGTCCAGCATTCACTGCAATCTCCTCAAAGATGAAGAAGAGACTTGAAGCAACAGGAGTGTGCATCTGCAAAAAGATGCTGAGGATACCATGGGCCGAACATGTGAGCAATGATGAGGTTTTAGAGAAAATGGAAACAAAAAGGAAACTTATACTTAACATTGGGAAGAGGCAGTTGAAATTTCTGGGGCACATAATGATGAAGGAGGATTTGGAAAATCTGATACTCACAGGGCAGATTGAGGGGAAAGAGGAAAACAGTGCGTAACATACTTGATGAGTTTGAGTAAATGGATGACAGAACAGGGTTTGGGAGAAATAAAAAACAAAACTGATTAAGAGCAACAAGGAACAGGAAGATGTGGAGGGCCATGAACGCTTATATCCTGAATGGGATAAGGCATATAAAAAAAGAAGAATGTTTTAAATATAAAATTACTCTTGTAAATAAGCTGTCTAATAAATAGTATTTCATATTTTTGTTGTAATTACTCAAGAAAAAAAATGTGTAAATTCCCTTTCATCATATATTTAGAATTTATTACAATTTTAATCATTGCTTTTTAAAGAAAAAGCATTGTTGTAGAGTGAAGGTAGTTAAAATAATAGTGGTGTCAAGCGAAAAACTGTCCTTTTGACTCTGTTTTTTGCTGGCATGAAGGTTCAACTTTGCCAAAAAATCAAAAGAGAATAAGTTTAAGATTGTAATATCGTCAAAAACAATTATCAGGAAGCCTGTCTCAGGTGAAACTCTTGGCTCACATCTGATAAGGTTGGCATTAAAGATACAGAATAATGGAGAAGAAAATCATTATTTAATGAGTGGATCAAACAGATTGGAAGACAACCATGAGACACAAGGTGATCAACTTTGACTCTAATAGATAAGCCAAGTGAATGAATTTAATCAGTAATCATTACATGGGGATTTTCTTCAAAATTCATTACATTTGGAAACCAGTTTCCTTATCTTTGTTGTCTTAAGCACATTATTTCAGCCATTCCACTCTACAGCCTTCCTCATGTTGTTACTATTATACAATGATTCTTTTGGATCAGTTTCCTTATCTTTGTTGTCTTTATCACAATATTTCAGCCATTCTACTCTCCAGCCTTCCTCATGTTGTTACTATTATACAATGATTCTTTTGGTCCAGTTTCCTTATCTTTGTTGTCTTTATCACAATATTTCAGCCATTCTACTCTACAGCCTTTCTCAGCTGTGTCTTTCTCACATGTAGCAATTATCTGAAAATGCTCGGAGCTTTTATTTGATTGAAAACTATATATAGTTCTTTAAAATTTTTTATCAAGATTATTTCAGACTGCACAACTAACAAGGAAGATTGTATGGCTACAAGTTTTTTCAGGATCTATTTTTTTTTTTTTTTTTAATTTTGCATGTAGGTACATTAAAGTGATTATTTCCAATTGGAAAGCACTGAGGTGAATCTCATAGCATGTTTCTTCAAAGATGTTGCTTGTTTGACTCTGAACAGTCAGGAATCAATAAAACTTGACAATATCCAATACACTAATTTACCTTGTCTCATCCATCATGTATTTGCTGCCGAATTCTTTTTCTTGTTTTGTTGGATTACTTAGAGCTAAAAAGCAAATGGCTGCCTATTTTCAGAAAGTATTGACTTTTTTTTTTCAATAATGAACCATTTAAATAAAAAGGCTAAAAGCTTGTTAGCTAACGAAGTTACTGAATTTAATTAAAATTACCTGAAGAAAACGAATGTTATAGTGACATACTGGCATTGGAGTTTAGGAAAACAGGCAAATAATACTGGTGTTTCTCCAATCTTTGTTTCAGCAACTCCTATCTTTGTATTGCTGGTGTTGGTATTTATTTATTCATTTTTTTCAAATCATTTCACCCCCAATTATGGCAATAAAGCCACTAAGACACAAGGGAGTAATTGAGAGTGAAAGAGAATGAGAAAACTTTAGACAAGATGGTGATTGGTGTTAAATTTTTGAAGATTGTAGGCTGCAGGGAAGCAAAGAAACAGAAGAGATTTCCACAGGCGGGTGAAGAGACTATATTTTTTTTAGTCATTTCACCCTAAGCAAGGCAATAAAGCCACTAAGATGCAAGGCAATGAAAGAGAATGAGAAGACTAGTGAGAAAAAAGGACAATAAA
>OZ010615.1:45674741-45684741 GCA_963932145.1 Acanthosepion lycidas | reverse complement strand
AACAAAAACAATGGAAAAGATGCATATTCGCTATGTTTGTATTTTATAATACGATATTAATATGTGAATATTACATGCATTATTATTGGATGCAGTTAAGTAGAACATCAATTTTTATCAAAATCATATTTATTTTAAATACAGCTGTACTTTTGATTACAGAAAATAGATATATAGTTTGGTCAATGGCGTAGCCAGTGCCAGCAGTACATATGCTAATTTTATATATGTATGATGAGACCCCCTTAAAATTAGCTTCAAAATTATAAATTAAATTTATTTATTTTTCCTATGGAAAAATTAATTCCTCTAAATAATATGTGGAAATAACTACTCTTCACCTGGTGAAGGTTGAAAAACCAGAAACGCGTGTAGCAAAAATATGGAAAATAAAGTTCATTTTTGCATAATTTAGATGATAATTTATCCACTGTACCCTGTATAATGTACATTTGGCAGCAACACACACACACATATATATATATATATATATATATATATATATATATATATGCACATGTATATGCATGTAAAGTAATAAGATTTTGAGTCATTTGCTAATAGCAAAAATGCTTTTTATAGTTCTGCATTTTTTGACTTAACTTTTCTGCACCCTCTGCCTGACACACTGACCTTTCAGACTCTCACTTATCATTCAAAGGCTTAAAATTAGCTTTGTTTTCATGAGTCAACAGTTCATTAGATAAAGAGAATTTTGGCACTATGCTTGTGCACTGTAAACACGACCGACATCTATTTCCATGGAAATTGTTCAGGTAAACTACATTCCTTAGTCCTGCCAGCGCTAACCTGCATAGTTACGACCCACCATGCCACACACATCATTGCGAACTATCCTCTTTCTCTTCATATTCCATTGGTGGGATATAAGTTCAGCTTCTTTCCTTGGACCACTAGTTTGTGGAAGCATTTCCTAAGAGAATTCTTCCTCAACCACTACAATCTTCACTTGTTCAAGTCTAAGGTTAACCGTTATCCTTTTAAACTGTACCCCTTACTCTGTAACCCTCTACCTCAATAGCCTCTTAATAGCGTTTAATATTTTTGTGCATGGTAGTGGCTCAGATTGAGAAATCTGAGAGCCAAGTTCAAATTCCAGTCGAGTTCATTATATTCACTTATATGTTAATAACCTTGGGAAAAATATGAATCTAATTCTTCTCCTCCCAGTTATGGGTAAAATATCAGGGCAGACTGGGTTCTATAGCCTAGTGGCAACTGATCTAGGAGAAGGAAAACTCTGAATTCAAAACTGTATGTAGTCCTGGTGAAACACATACTATGCAGCTAAGGAAAGGATTGTTCACATTGAATCGAGGATCCTGACTACGATCGACTCCTTAACAGACTGGGTTCTATAGCCTTGGATGGCAACCAACCTAGGAGAAGGAAAACTCTGAATTCAAAACTGTATGTAGCCCTGGTGAAGTACATACTATGCAGCTAAGGAAAAGATCATTCACACTGACTTGATGATCCTGACTACAGTCAACTCGTTAATATTTTTGTTGTAAGTTCTCAAAGAACAAAGAAAATGTATATCATATGTTTAGATTTTATTAAATTTCAAATCATTACTTCTTAAAACAGCAAGCATTGCTGAGGGAGTGAAGTTAGTACAAAATAATAGCAGTGTCAAGGGATAAACAGTCTTTTTGACACTTTTATTTTGCAGGTACAAAGATTAGGCATTGCCAGAAATCTTTATGATTTTATAAATTTCAAGTGATGGTAATGTAGGAATATTATTATTATTATAAATAAATAAAAATAAAATATAAAATAATTATAAAAATGAAAATTATAAATAAAATAAAATAAAACAATAAGATAAAAACATTGTATAAAATAAATTAAATAAAAATTAAAAATAATAAAAATACTCCCAGCCCAGCATGCAACAAAAACTGTTCCTGCTGGAAATATGGACATCCCATCAAAAGACATTAAATTCATTCTCTTCATCATGAACCTTGGTACAAACAACATGTATCCAACCTCTCTTGTAATTCTATGGAGTAAATTCTCCCTTTTATCACATGTACCATAACACAATTGTAACCTAAGAAAAACGCACATCAATACTCATGAATTGTATGAAATTAACATACAATTTACCATGCTTTTCCTGCTATCTGTGTACGTTTTGTTTCCTGTCAAGTATGCTTCTATCTCCATGAACACGAGGCTAATTTCTGCTGCTATGATGTGAGTGAACCCCCATTACATTTTAGTGACCACTGACATGCATAAGAAAAACAACCTATTCACCCACAGTAACACTAAGTATTCAGTCAATGAATGCCAAATGTTTCCTGTATGGAAATGGCTAATATCACTAATATTAGATTGGTGCAAAAATAATGACGTAATAATGTCGTTTTTTGACGTAACGTCAAAAAACGACATTGTTACGTCATTATTTTTGCACCAACCTAATACTATTATAGGAGTTCCTCATCTTGCAACAGAGTTCTGTTCCTATGATGTGTCGTAATGCAATTTTGCGTGTAAGTTAGAATGTACCCACGATTTTACTTGAATAAGTATCTACATCACTCATCTATGCTAATGCAATAGTAAAGCAATAGTCTAGGACATAACAACATATTTCTATGACATATGTTAACATAATTAGGTCTAAGAAAGTTAACGGATAACATCAATATTGTTGGTCCCAATCCTATATGGCATGAATGCAAAATACTTCACACAATTGTATGCTAGAAATTCTTCCTAGCCAATAAAATAGGCTGCATCTTGGTTTCATCTGGCTCAGCCCCAGTCTGTCTTGTCTTGAAGTCGGAACAATACTTCCTCTTATTCAAATTTTCTCGTTTGTCAACACCAATTCTTAGTTTGCAAACTTTTTGCCTTATTACTGTTGCTTTGCCTTATTACTGCTAATTGGCTTTGCTTATATTGTTTGCTTCCTTTATATTATTTTATGTCCTCTCCTTTTCTTTTTCTAGTTATTGCTTATTACGAAGTTTGTCAGTTCAGTTTGTTGGGCAGTTCTCCCATTTTTTTTTTACATTTAACCACTGCCACTCACTCTAGATTAAATGAAATGAAAATACAGGCTTCCATTGATTAAAGCATTTCTGATTAGTGTGCTAAAATTTTTATATACCAAAATTTGATTAGTGCATATATAATACTCGGTTAGAGCAGTAAAACATTCTTTACTTTAACCATAGTGCTATAGTAATTTACCCACACACGCATGGACACTCCCAGCTATAAATAAGAGCAGGTACTGCCTTGTGGAGTGTGTAGTTTCCAGTAGTCAACTCTAACAGTAGAACTGAACATTTTTGCTCGTTTATGTTTTGTATTAGTTTCTGTTAATATATTTAACTCAATTCCTCTCCTTGTGTCTTTATTTTTGGCCCCAACAACTATCATCCTCTATCAAAATTTTAATGACTCTCCTCCACTTCCTATCCTTTGTAGCTCTTAGGAATATTCGTCTTTTTACTATTGTTATGGTAATTTACCCATGCACACATGGACTCTCCCAGCTATATATAAGAGCAGGTACTGCCTTTCGGAGGGTGTAGTTTCCAGCCATCAGATCTAACAGTCGCATTGAATATTCTTGCTGTAACACTCTTGTTTGTATATGTTTGCATTACTCCTTCTGTTAATATATTTGTTTAACTCAATTCCTCTCTTTGTGTTTTTATTTCTGGTCCTAACAAGGCCACAACACATAGTAATTAAAAATTGACTTTTTTTTTTTTTTGATGTACAAATTAACCACACAACTGAGTGATTCCTGTACATACAATAAAATTGTTCTAAGCTGCTTGTATATTTATTGCCAGTGATGTCATTGGCTCTCGGTAGATGAGACGATGAAGCGTAAGATGTTGTCTCACTTGTCATACTCAGAAGCAGCAGCAAATCTGGTGAAGAAAGAAAAACAAACTCATGTTTGTTTTTCTTTTTTTATTGGAAATTCACCAAATTACAGTCAAAACAAGAATAATGGAGATTGCATCGTAACCACAAATCGTCACTGGTCGGGAGTTTGTCGTAACCTGGTGACTTACAGGAATTTACAGAAGGAATACAATCACAGAATCTATCAAAGTGTCTCCACCTTGCCGTAAAACAAACTGTACTCTAATTGACTTATGTAGGTTAGTTTTAGCTTTCTGTTTTTACCTTGAGAACGTCATTCGTTCTCCACACCTGCTTGGCTAATTATTGGGTGCCTATGTTCGGACTCATGGTGAATATGTTATTAGGTACAGGGATATTTCTAGTTTTCCTGCGAGGAAAGCACTGCTGTTTACAATCACATATAGGAGTGACAAGGACGACAAATGAACTATCAAGATATTTTATTTATACAACTTGATACACAAAATAATTAAGAACCTTGACCAACCATTTTAAAAGAATTGTCATTTCAAAAAAATATTGTCATTTTATAACAGAAAGTAAATTGTCATTTCATATAAAAAATTGTCATTTTGTTCAAGAAAATTTGTCATGTATAAAAAATTGTCATTATGAAAAAAAAAAAACATCATTTTTTAAAAGGACAATAAATTGTCATTTTATGAAAAATAATTGTCATTTTCTAAAAGAAAAATTAATTTATAAAAGGAATGTCATTTTGTAAAAATAAATTGTCATTTCATAAAAACGGCATTTTATATGAAAAAATAAATTGTCATTTTATGAAAAAAAAACAAAAAAAAAAAACAAACATACACTTCTATTAGAAATAGAAATTTTAGAAATGCAAATAAATTGTCATTTTTTAACCCCAAAAAAAAAATTCAATGTAAGGGTGAAGTGGCACAATGGTTACCAACATGAAAAATGGAATTAGTAAACCAAGTTCAAGTTTCAGCTGAAACTTGCATTTTATTTACACTAATACACTTAAGAAAGGCATTATTCCAGTTCTCTGCAAGATAGGGACAAACAGCAAAGTAAATTGGGCTCTACAACCTTGGTTGGCAACTAGTCAAGGAGAAGGATAACTCCAAACCAGCACTGCAACTTGCAAAAACAGATGCGTGATAAACTTTACCTACTTTCTGGCAACTCCAGCATCGCCCAACCTACCAATATAATTAAAATTGATCCTAACATCCTAATGTCATCTAGTAAGCAAGAACAGAAATAAACATTTTAACCAATCCAAAAGATATTTATTTGTATTTTTTTAATTTTGGTATGGAGGAGGTGAAGTACATAGTAATGGATAGCAGCTTGGATTGAGGAACTGAAGAGCCAAGTTCAAATTCCAGTCAAGTTCATTATCATTGGGAAAGGTATGAATCCATCTCTTATCACTCCAGCTATGAGTAAATAGAAGGACAGATTTGACCCATCTAGCCTTGGTTGGCAACTGGTTTAGAAGAAGAAAACTCTGAAGTCAAACCAGCTTGGAGAGGGTTGGATTCTCTCAGGATGTCTTGCCCAGGAAACACTACTGTGGCTGCAGTAAAGGTACAGAGTGAAACTAATTATATATATATATATAGAATAATTTAGCTCTTAAAAATATATTTCAATTAAGTACTGTTGAATGACAAGCTAATTCTACAAACAACAGCCACCTGCATTAATGCAAAGCTCTTCTGGAAAATGAATGGAGCACTCCGGCAGCTTGACATTTGTTTACATTTATATAAACAATACACTAGATTTAGCTGCCTCCTTCTGTCAAATGAAGTTAGCTCAGTGGTAGAAACTCTGACACTAAATCAGTTGGGTTTCAATCCCGGCTGGAGGCATTCGGTTGTCTAGTCACACTGAAGAGCTGTGATACAGTGAAATAGTACTGCCTGCAAATGACATATCATTTTAAACATTTTTTAGTGGATGCCCATATTCGAGTGGGTTCTCTATTTATTAAACAGTATATTTATTTATTTTCATCTATTGCCCTGAATATTAGAAAAATCTTATTAAAGGAAAAAGATGCACCTTCTGGATTTGAACTTGCATCACTTTGTAGGAGAAACAGTTTTTAAGTCTGACATACTTCAACTGACTCATGAAGGGCCTCGCCAATCAAGCAAGGTCAAATAGTGCGTTATAAGCACAAATCTTTCCCAGATTCTTGAAAGTTCATATCTGCTGCTCAGTTTCGTATCCAAATGTAAACAAAGCAATTTCTAAAGCAGTAATGGATTTTTTATTTATTAATCTGACAGATTATATCACTTTAAACATTATTTTTAGTGGATACACCTATTTGAATAGATGCTCTATTTATTTATTTATTTTTTGTCTATCAGCCTGAATATTTGAGAAATCTTATTAAAGAAAAACGTGCCAGGATTTGAACCTGCGCACCCCCTCCTTTGTTGTGAAACCATCATTAGATCCATTGTGCCTTAGACTGACTCAGCCACAAAGGCCATTGCTGATCAAGCAGAGCTGAATAAAAAACAGAGAATCCACTCAAATATGGGTATCCATGAAAAATGACATCTAAAGTGATATAATCAGTCTGATTAATAAATAAAATATATATATATATATATATATATAAGTGGGCAGTGAAGTCAGCAGCCAGAGACAACAGTCTGTTCATGCTAAAAGCAATCGCCAGGCTTTATGCATTGGGTTTTTACTTGACTATTTATATACACAGGTCAGTAATGCATGGTGGGTATTCTATTATATTATTCAAGCGATTACTTTGTTGGGCAGTAATGGTTTTGTCTCAAATTATTCTAGGAGCTATTGAGTGGGAATAATTTTGGATCCGAATGCAGTTTTTGCATGATTTATAGTGTTGTTTGCTAACGTTTTTATTTATTTATTACTGAATATTTGATTGTTACTATTACATTTACTTGCTTATATGCACATCCAGGGTTTGTCAATTATTTACTTAGCTTATTTCCTTATTTTTGTTTATATATATATATATATATATATATATATATATATACACACACACACACAATTTGTATATATGTGTGTGTGTGTGTGTGTGTGTGTATATATATATATATAATGTCTGAAGAAATATATTTTTAAGGTATGCTATATTTATGGGACAAAGTGCTCAATATCAGAGATAGCGTGTATGAAAATATAAAAATGAACATTGAAATCAACACTCAGAGGCGACAGACTGTTTCATACTAAATTCAATTATCAGGCCACTAAGTGTTGGCTTCACTGTTCACTATATATATATATATATATATATATATATATATATATATATATATATATATACATGCACACACACATACCACACACATATACACATGTGTATATATATATATACACACACACACACAGTGTAACCCGGATATAAGAGAGTTGTTGGGATCGGAGAAGTTTGGTCTATTTTGTTTAGGTAAGTATGGCTCTAATTTGGGACCAGAGAAAGTTTCTCTTATATCCGGGTTACACTGCATATATATATATATATATATATATATATATATATATATATATATGGTGCGGTGGGGAAATTGTCTCCATTTTATATTTTTAATTTCGTGTAAGTGTGTTGTTTGTTTTTGTAGACTGCACCATGTAGTAGGGTCAGTCAGTTGGGGCACAGTCTGTGAGAAAAAGAGCACTATAATGCAATTCACTCTGTCAGAAATTTGGAAATGGCATGCTGTACTGCTTGGCATTTATGCCTAAAGCTCCAATACAAACATTTCAGACTGTTTGGGTGTCAATCTGAGGACATTGCAGAGGATTCAGAAAGAGTTGGATGATTATAATGGCGATTACGAAGATGCTTGGTTTGATCACTAGTGATGAGGACTTCGTTTTATTTTTTCAGACTAAACATGAAGGCCTACATCATCTGCCTTGAGGTATTAGTGCTACCCTAGGTCAAGAGAGTGGCTGCTGGAAAACCCTATATGTCTGCCAACAGGACTGCACCATGCCACACAAGCAGGAGAACCCATTCATCGCTGTCAGACAATTTCTGCAACCACATCACCCCTTACATCTTATCATCTAACTCCCCAGACTGCAACTACTTTGATTATTATGTGTAGGGCACAGTTGAGCAAGAGACCAGCAAAACTCCTTGTAACACCTAAGATGAACTGAAGGCAAGGATTAAGGCAGCATTCACCAACTTAAACAAGGAGACCGTCCAGAAGAGTTGAGTTGCAGGAGATTCTGAAGTCATCTGGTGGCTATGGTTAAAGCCAATGTCAGTTTTATTGAATAAATTTACTCTTTACTATTTCAAGATATTTTGGTAAATATATCTGTTAAAATGATATGTCATGATGTTATTTTCACTTTTGCATAATTTAGATGACAATTTATCAATCGCACCATATATATATATATATATATATATATATATATATATATATATATATATATATGTGTGTGTGTGTGTGTGTGTGTGTGTGGTGGTACTCATTTGGAAAAAATTCGGATAGCTCAACTTGCAGTAGAACAAATCAGTGCCCAAGGAAAAATGGGAAACAAAACAAGAAAGAACCAAGAACATTAAAACAAGGTGAAAACAATCATCGAGTATTTAAGCTCCAAGTCCTCCCCGGCCCCCCAAAAAAACCAAAACAATTAAAAAGACAACTACATAAAGTGCTCAACACCAAGTAGAGCAAAACCTAAAATAATCCTAAGGAGCCAGGCAAACCTACCTGGGTTTCACCTAAATGGATTTTCAGGGTAAAGACCCTGAAGAACCGTTTAGATGAAACCTAGGTAGGTTTGCCTGGCTCCTTAGGATTATTTTAGGTCAGATATATATATATATATGTAAGCAAATATATGGATATAGATATAGATTCGGACGTTTTTTCATTTAAAATACTCAGATTTTAGGAATACGTTTTCACAGCGTCACCTACGTGACGACAACATGACCATATTAAACGGAACGCTGATCATATAAAACTTTCAGCTATCTGTTTGGATAAGTCTTGTTCTTATGTCCATCATCTTTGTCATGTTGAATTGATAATGTTAATTATATTTTATGAATATGTCCTGAAGATGGTTTATTAGACCGAAACGTCTGACGTTGATATTATATTAACATTAAAACAGCATAATTGCATATAAGGATTTTTGTTTGTTTTTTCCGTATATTTTTTTTCATATATACATGTGTGTGTGTGTGTGCATGTGAATGAATTGGGATCAAATATGGATCGTAATCTGACAGAATGATAAGATAAAAAACAAATAGGAAACAATCAATCTTATTTATATGAAGTGGGTATCATTGTATTGTCTTATTTGTGAATTTGAGGAATCATCACATCAACTTACATCTTTCAAGAGAGCCCTCATTAAATATTTGTCAAGGTGGCATCATTATTTGAAGCTTATATCATCTTATATTTGATATTTGTGAAGGGTGGCATAATTAAATCATATTTTTGAAGGGAGGCATCATTATATCATATTTTTGAAGGGAGGCATCATTATATCATATTTTTGAAGGGAGGCATCATTATATCATATTTGTGAAGGGAGGCATCATTATATCATTTGTGAAGGGAGGCATCATTATATCATTTGTGAAGGGAGGCATCATTATATAATCTTATATTTGTGAAGGGAGGCATCATTATATAATCTTATATTTGTGAAGGGAGGCATCATTACATCATTTTATATCTGTCAAGGGAGGCATCATCACATCAGCTTGCATCTCTCAAGGGAGACCTCATTATATATTTGTGAAGGGAGACATATATTTGTGAAGGGAGACATCATTATATCGTATTTTTGAAGAGAGGCATCGTTAGATCATATTTTTGAAAGGAGGCATCATTATATAATCTTATATTTATCAAGGAAGGCAACATTACATCATCTTATATCTATCAAGGGAGAAATCATCACATCAGTTTGCATCTTTCAAGGGAGACCTCATTATATATTTGTGAAGGGAGACATCATTATATCATATTTTTGAAAGGAGGTATTATATAATCTTATATTTATCAAGGAAGGCATCATTACATCATCTTAT
>OZ010615.1:45502241-45669741 GCA_963932145.1 Acanthosepion lycidas | reverse complement strand
AATATGATACTCACCCTTGCAAGGAAGTTCCCAACTAGCATCCAGTTGGCAGACAAAAAGAAAGTGGGTTGTAACTGAATACTTTATTTATTCATGATACATGAAATGTGGCACAAGGCCTAAAAGGAAGTGGGGAAAAAAACTGGTATTCATTAGCAATCCTACTCCTAGTTAATCACAATTGTGACCCATTTGTTCTTTACAATTTGTCCTTTCACCACAAGAAGCCATCCATCACCACTAAAACCCACATACACCTCAATACTGCATATTTACAGAGGACCTTAAAAAATAAAAATACCTCATGCCATAAGAATTTGAACAGTTCATAATATAAGAATATATGAAAATTCCATGAAATGTTGGGGAGGGGATGAACCCAATAAACAAAGTAAAGATGGAAAAAAATAAACTAAAACAAATATTAGTAGGAACCGTCCACCCCCACAAAATAAGAGTGGCCACTGTATTCTGCTGATAGACAGAATCAAGAAGCACACTCACTAATGGAGTGGGGAAGGTAAAAATAAATGATGGAATGGAAAAATCTAAGGCTGACCCTGTCGAGATGTAAAAAGAAGGACAAAAACAAACTGGGGAGGTGGGGAATCTTGACATGGATCATAACAAAAGTGAATGTCGGGAACAGGCCAGGAGCAAAACTCATTCACATTAACTAGGAAAACAAAACATGATAAAATTAACCAGGGATGTGTTCACAAGAAACTGACCCACTTCATTAAGGGAAATTAAAAGAGAAAATCAAGGCTAGCCAAATCCACATGAACCAGGCTCACTGTTCACCCACCTTTCACTGAAATCTGTCGATATTAAATTCTATCAGATCTGATTTTTACCCTAAGGTAATGCTTAAACAACAAGATCTTGATGTGAATAACATTCGTATCACAAGATTCCCCGCTGTTGCGATGTCCACACCACCATTCTTGCCACAGCAAATAACGTAAAAAACACCATCCGTTTTACCTTGGAGAACAGGGTTTGACACATTGTCACATGCATATGCAAGATCAATGGACACAAGCCAATTGGGAGCTATATGAACAACATAATCCCAGAGAGGGCATACTTGAGGACAATGGTAGAAAGTGTGTGAAGATGTTTCCTCTAAGCCAAGGCCACACCGATGACAATCAAGCAAATCCGCCTCACCAAATAAAGGTTATGTTATTGAGAGGTAGCACATTCTGAATCAATTGTGAAAAGTGAAAACTCAGGGTTGCTGAGATAATCTGCCATTGGCACCCAAGACCAGAAAGGGCCCGACAAGACAGGCCAGGCCACATAAAGGATCGTTTGCAACCTCCTCCATTAATTCACAATACAATAGCCTATGAGGCCATGAAAGGTAATTGAACCGAGGAAAGGCCTTCAAAGCCAACTGACACCTGATGAGGAAACTCAACAACTTTCCACAACCATGATGGCACTTAGCCCAAGAAATCGGAGGAGTGAAGGTAAGGGTTTTTTGTTCGGGGGTTACTGTTTGTCCATAGCTAGTATCTTTGGTTTTATGTACCTCAAAATCTCCAATCTCCCAATTAGAGGCCTTGCTCCTGGATGTAGTTTATCATCATACCCAGGACTTTCATGAGTTGGATATTACATTTTTTTTTTTTTTTTAAGCAAATCACCCCAAGCAGGGCGGGAATGCCACTAGCATGCAAGGGGTTACAGAGATTGAGAGTAAGAATAAAGAGGCATGTTTGTGAAAAGGATAATGAGAAAGACAGGGTTCAAGTTCAGGACATCAGAAGATGTCGATTGGCGTTACACGTGAATATTTGAAGATTATAGCAAGTGATAGGAAGGGAGTTCCACTGACAGAAGGTGTGAGATAAGTTGTTGGAGTAGAAGAGATGGCGACATTTAACCGTTTCGACAGTGAAAGGGTGGGACCGAGATGCCAACCTAGTAGCACATTTAAATTCATGCAATTTGGGAACCAGTGAGAGTAGCTTATTGAAGTAGTTGCCATGAAAGTACTTGTAGAAAAGACAGACAGAAGCCATAACATGTGAGATAGCGACTGTAGAGGGTACCGAGATCAGGACCAAGCATGTTGTGTACCCATCTCTATCTTGTCAAGGACCTCGAGATGAACAGTTGGAGTACCAGAGCATATATGGCAGCAGTATTTCATGCAAGGACAAATGGTTGATATTTTTAATTTTTTAAATAAAACAAAGCAAAAATACTCCAAAATGAAACAGAGTTGATCTGGTAAGTGGTGAGGGATATAACTTTCCCATTGTGAATAAAATCTGAACAACCTCTCTGTGGACTGAATAAAGGATTTAGTCTGAAATTCCTCCATAGGTTACATACAAATGTACATTTCAACCACAATATACTGAGCTCTTTAATAGAAAAGATAAGACCATCAAACCATTTGGTTTGGTTTGTTTTATTTCATGGCATATCAACCTCAATGGGTTATTTAATGCCAACAAGATTTTTATTGTTGGTAATATTTTTTTGAAAAATGTATTGTTGGTAATAATTTTCCTTCAAAAATTCATTGCTGGTAATAATTTTTTACAAAAATGTATTGTTGGTACTAAAAGCTATTTTCATAATTTCATAGTGTTTTGACCCCAGTTTGGGGGATAACTATATCTGGTACCCTGAAAGGTGCTACCACCCTAGGTCAGGATGGTTCTGGATACACCAGCAATTAAGAGGTGGTTCCATGCTCCTCAAAACCTCCTGATCAGAGGCCTTGCTGCTGAAAATAGTTTATCATCTTATCTAGGACAGAAAACCATTTGGTATCTGTATGAAAAATGTCATTGAGAAAACAAATAAATACAGCACAACTCCATGAGTCTATCAACTCTAAAACACCTTCCTGGATGATAAAACAACCAAATGTTATACAGGGTGTTTCAAAAAGAATACGCCAAAATCATCACGTGATGTGTCAATAACGAAAAAAATTACAAACCTCTACCATGAACACATGTGTTGTATATACATTCAGGTTTCATTTCATGTTTTATAAGTGCTCAAGGGTGCCACCACCGGCAGCGCAGACAACATCAAGCCGATATGAGAATTCCTCCCAAACGCACCTCAGCATGCCACGGTCCACCGTGTTGATTGCAGCTGTTATTCGATCTTTCAAGTGATCAATACTTGCTGGAAGTGCTGGAACATAAACTTGGTCTTTAACATACCCCCACAAGAAAAAGTCACACACAGTGAGGTCCGGGGATCTGGCAGGTCAAGCACAGAGAGCAAGGTCTTTAGCACCTCTCCTCTCAATCCATCGCTGAGGCATGTTTTCATTCAGATAAGCTCTAACCCCGAGATGCCAATGGGGTGGTGCTCCATCTTGCTGAAAAAGGAAGTCATTCGAATCTGCCTGCATTGTGACAATGGCGTTTGTTTTCGCGAACTCAAGCACGCAAAACGCCTTCTGCTGAGGAGTCGCCATTTTGATTGATCTTCCCACAATTCAGCTGAACCGGAAGTTATACTAATGACAGCGGTGAAACGGACACCCAATCAAACTTTGGTAAATACTCTATCAAATAACCACTGATTGAGTCCACTACAATGCTATAGACCTGAAAAAACAGCGCAATGATTTTGGCGTATTCTTTTTGAAACACCCTATATTAAAACTCAGTGAGTTCCAAAAGTCAAAAACCAATCCAAACACATTTTAAAAAGAATTACTCACTATCAGAAATGATTGCACAGATCACCTGTCCATCTATACAGATGGGTCAAAATATGATAATAAAGTTAGATGTGCATCCATCTGCCACAAATTAAAATTAAGGAAACCAATTCCAGACAAAACTTCCATATTTAGTGCCAAGGTGAAAGCTGTTGACTTGGCCCTCAACATCATAAATACAAATAAACAGAAAAAATTTATTATCTACACTGATCACAGCATTAAATAACAAAAAATGAAAAACACACTTATCATTAATCTACTCAACAGCTTAAATATAGATATTGTCTCCTGCTGGACACCTAGTCATATTGGTATCACAGGGAATGACAGAGCGGATTCCGCAGCAAGAAAAGCATCCACAAAAAAAAAACATATCAGACAGCTTAGATACCAAAATCTCAACCCGATGTGGCACAAGGGCAAAATTTAAAGTAGGTTTAGCAGTCATAACATGGAAAAATTGCCCCAGCCCTCTTGGCATGTCCGCTTTTGGGAGAGGTACTGCCTGGGGAGAAGGTTCCCTGGGGTTTGCGGTTAAAATTTAAAGAATATGAAAGATCCCAGCTGAAGGCTAAAATCTTATATACAGACAATCACCGAATATATTAGGTTGGTGCAAAAATAATATCGTTTTCTCACATAGTAACATATGTGAGAAAACGACATTATTTTTGCACCAACCTAATATTAGAGAGGAGTGGCAGAACATGTGGAACTCCTGCCCAAATAATAAATTGTTAAAAACTAAACCAACTCTAGGAGAATGGCATCAGAAACGTGTAGTGAAAGAGATAATCAGTTACCCCGAAAAAAAAAATTTGTTTTGTGTGCGATCTGCCAAAGAAAAATTACCAAAAAGTAGTTAGCAAAAATCTACATCAATGACTAGAAGCTATGCTAATGTTCTTCTCTCCCCTGAATGGCGTGACAAATCAGAAAATTCTCTCGGTGAACAGAAGTCGTTTTTCGCTTATAAAAGGAGATGATTTTTTTGAGCTTGGTGGAACAAACATGCGTTGTAGTTGGTGAGAAGTGAAGGTTGGATGTATGACCCCATTTTGTCATTTCTACGTTGTGTGTTGGACTGTGATGTCAGACTATCGTTTGAACTGCGATTTGGCTACAAGTGTTGCGGTCAAGAAACAGAAGAAATCTATTGCAGTTGCTACTATCAGGTGATAGTCTTTTCTTTACTACAACAAAATGCCAAAATAGAAGAGAAGTGATTATGTCCAGGTTTCATATTGGAATTACTATATACAGACAATCACTGAATATATTAGGGAGGAGTAGCAGAACATATGGAACTCCTGCCCAAATAATAAATTGTTCAAAATTAAACCAACTCTAGGAGAATGGCATCAGAAATGCCAAAATAGAAAAGAAGAAGTGATTATGTCCAGGCTCCATATTCGAATTACTACCGTAATCCATTCATATATCCTAAAAAAAGGAAGATCCTCTGGTATATTTGGCATGCCAAGAGCCATTCACCATAAAAGACATACTGATAAACTGAAGTAATATGGGACATTTGGGGTGTCCTCGAAAGGTCAGTATAGGACAGGGGACAAAATTATCCAATATGAGACTTCTGGCAACCCTATTCTAGTTACATGTGCTCACCATTTTTGTTCTTACTGCTATTGGAAGTTTTCAAGTTGATATTTTATCTGGTAAATAATCTGTGATGGGAAGTAAAAAAGTTTGGATAATAAACGTACCTGCAATAAGATGGAGTTTGAAATGGACAGTTTTTTTTTTTACTACCTTCACTCTTTAAAAATGTTTGTTTTAAAAAGCGATGATTAGAATTGGAATAAAACTTAAACACATGACATCAGAAACACCAAACTAGAAGAAGTGATTATGTCTAGGCTCCATATTGGAATTCCTAACATAATCCATTTGTATATTTAAAAAAAAAAAAAAAAAAAAAAAAAAGGAACATCCTCTGGTATGTGTGGCATGCCAAGAGCCATTCATCATAAAAGACATACTGATAAATGGTGGCAATTTTAATTCAACCTGCCTAAAATATCACCAAATAAGAAACTTAAAAGAAATTTTTCAAAATACTAATTCATTTTATATATTTCAGTTACTTAGGGAAATTAAACTGATTCCAAATTTTTAATTAAGAAAAAAAAAAAAAAAAAAAAACCATAACAAAGTAAAGTCTTACTGTATAAAATTAAAAAAAAAATGACTGTTTAAATGCAAGACTTTATTTAAAAGACATTAAATTTTGACATTAAATGATGAAATCAGTTGATATGCTGTAAAACAATCTAAACCAAACCCTCAATAGGTCAGAAGTTATATGGATTCATTTAACTTTTTCTAATTGAATTCACCCCATGCAAGACAGTAAAAGTCAATAAGATACAAGGGGTTACTGGGTATGAAAAGAATGAGAAAACAGAAACATTATTAAGGGGAACAATAGAAGAGTAATCAAGGACAACAGATAATGATTGATATTGCATTTAAATTTTGAAGATCAAAATTGACTGGAAAGCAAGAAGCAGAGTTCCACAAGTGAGAATTTCAAGCAAAGAAATTGTTAGCATAGAAATTACAGTTAAATCTATCCAATTCAACTGTAAATTGATGAGACTTTGCTGCCAATCTAGTACTGTGCTGAAATTCATAAATTCTAGGTGCCATAGCAAAGAGCTGATGAGAACAATTACCATGAAAGTATTTATAAAAAAGTCAAAGGGAAGCAACTTTATGTCAGTGGGAAAGTGACTGAAACTGAGATGCCAGGTCAGGACTAATAATATTGCTGATTCTTCATTGCATACTATAAAGAATCTTCGAATATATAGCAGGAACACTAGACCATATGTGGCATCAAGAACAAAGTTATAAATATGTAAGATAGATTCAGGAGAGAAAGATTGTCTAGCACAACACAACTTTCTTAGCAGCAGATCCAGCTATAGATTCAATTTAGTTTTTCCACTTCATGTCAGCTGAGAATGTTAGCCCAAGAAGGTGCAAGGAGTCACTCCTCTGGAGGTTAGCATCTGCAGAAAAGGGTCTTTCAGTTGTTCAATAGAGTTCAGTTTTATTTTGGAGGCATTAAAATTAACAAGCCATTTTTTGCCCCACTTAACATCAGACGGTAGGTCATTTGCCAATCTGAACTGGCTTACTATCGAGACAGGAGTAAATGGTTGTTTCACCAACATAGATACCAAGTTGAGAGCTGATGTCATCGGGAAGGTCATTGATGAAAAGTAAGAACAAAGTAGGACTAAGGATAGAGCCCTGGGGGGGCACCTGCATTGGTACAGAATGATCCAGAAGAGTGGCTGTTCAGGATAACTTTCATATTGTGTTTACTATAAGGATGTGGTCTTAAATCTGAATAGATCAATGAAATTATTAATTTTTTTTAGCATGACATCCTAGTGGGATTAAAATACTAGTAATTTTAAATACGGTAATCTTTTATCTATTGTCACCAACAAGTCATCACATACCTATTTTCATGCAAAAAAAAACAAAAACAAAAAAAACAGGGATGACCAAAACTGTGGCTCGCGGAAATGTATTGGCCGAGCTCCTTTTTTCATCACAGTTAATATAAAAAGTAAATAAGATGACCAAAACTGTGGCTCGTGGAAATGTATTGGCTGAGCTCCTTTTTTCATCACAGTTAATATAAAAAGTAAATAAGATGACCAAAACTGTGGCTCGTGGAAATATATTGGCCGAGCTCCTTTTTTCATCACAGTTAATATAAAAAGTAAATAAGATGACCAAAACTGTGGCTCGTGGAAATGTATTGGCTGAGCTCCTTTTTTCATCACAGTTAATATAAAAAGTAAATAAGAAAAATTTCAAGCTTTATAATTATTTACTGGGTATGAATTGAGGCTCTGTTAGTAAAAGTAATGAAGAATTTAAATCCTAATTTTAATGCTAGATCTGAGCGAGGTATTGTTCTTTATTGTCGAGGGAAGGAATGGTGAGGGGGAAGAGGGATTGAAGAAATTTCCAGTCAGCAAGGGTTACAGAGGAATGTAAGAAGTATAAGAAGAGTAAGGGCACTACACTTATGTCATGTACATTAATGAAGTGTAACACAAGACAATGAAATGTGCAGACTGAGTTGCTACACTTTAGATACATGTTTTGTTTAAAAGTGTCAAGATTTTGAAAATGTTTGGTGTATATATATATATATATATATATATATATATATATATATATATATATATATATATATATATATATATATTCATTTATTTATTTTATAATTATTTTGTTTTTTCAAAAATATGATTCCATTGTGACAGAAATTTCTGTGTTTCAAAACTGAAACTAAAATTGTAAATTTAATTATAAAAATGAAACCTAAAATCCAGAGTTTTGTTCTATTCTCAAGTGATGCTAGAAATAACTTTTGTAAGAAATTTACTTAATTTATAAGTGCAAACAATATTTTGAGTTGTTCTGGTTAAGGAAAATTCAATCTATTTTGATTTGGGTTGGTTGGGTTTTAATTTCCCTAGAAGTAATATATATATATATATATATATATATATGTGTGTGTGTGTGTGTGTGTGTGTGTGTGTGTGTGTACTTTGTGATTACTGAAACCAATACAAATTTTAAAAAACTGCATACATGAATAAATATTATTGCATAGATGCATTTCTTAATATTTATATAAACATTGTGTAACAAAATGTGCATGTAACAAAAAAACGCATGTTTAAATTTTGATTATGTCTTGTGGCTCTCAAATACCTGAACATGTGGCGCTTACATTAAGCAAGTTTGGCCACCCCTGATCTCTGCAGTCATGTGATGAGGTGGGGGGAATTATTTTCCATTCTGCAGCCTCTTTCCCCAGAAATGTAATGTTGCAAGCTGATTACTATTCTATTGCTATTTCCATGGCAAATGTTCATATGAGCTCCACTCTTTAGTTCCACTAGTTTAGACCTTTTTAGTGAACACACGACATGCCACTCTCTCATAGTCAAATCAACTTCATCACCTCTGTGGACCAAATATCGGAAGAAAGTTCCACCCAGTCAGATCTTTCCCAAAGAACTAGCATTTTGTGGAAGAGACTCCCACATAGGTGCTTCTCTGAATACTTAACCACTTCAAAAGACATGGAAAATATCTTTTCTCCCTATTCTCATAATGCTTGTTTCTTACTACCTTCCCCTGCATTGATATCACACAATTTATTCAGCATTACCATTTTGACTGCAATCCTCTACTTTGAGTGGCTCTCTTACATTTTATAAAAGTTTAGTATTAAAAAAGCCATATAATTTGGCAATGATTATTATAAAAAACTAAAAATGTAAATGTAACACTTCTGAGTCATTGTTTTTTTTTTTCTTTTTAATATTTTAATTTTAGTGATTTATAGTCATAACTGTATTCATTGATAATCTATGTTAGAATATAATGTGATTTGTTGATCGGTTATGCAGCCTGATCTCCCCTATTTAGTAATGAAACATTCCATTTTTATGCCGACAAGAGACATTACTTGATGCCCATAAGTGTTAGAACAATGGAATAGCTCATAAGTAATGAGATCAGGATGCTAATATGATGCTTTTTAGTTTGTTTATTTTACATTAGCTTCCTTTGGATACTTTTACTTTTAATGACTTAAAAGGCAGAATTCTTTCTTGCATGCAACAATAGATGTTCATTGGAGAGATAATAATCCAAGAATAATCATTCAGAAGATGAACAAAATGATTACAAATTAACTTAAATATGGCCATCATTATTTGACTGTATGTGTTGTGTTAACTGTCATTAGATACTTATACATTTTACAATTTGAATTTTTGATTGATTTGTTTTTACAGCTTATCAATCCTTTTGCATGTTATTTAAAGACAGAATATTTTAGTTTGTTAAGAATTTTATGGGAATAATAATTCTTAGAAATTAGCTCATAGCTGGGGAGATAAGAGTTGTTTCATACCTTTCTGAATGGTATTTGCACATAAGGGAATATAACGAACCTAACTGGAATTGGAACTCAGCTCTCTGATCTCCAATTCCAAGCCATTACACTACCTGTACACTCAATTAGGTACTGACCAGGCTTGATGTTGCTTAACTTCAGTGATTTTATGAGACTTGATGTTTGAACATGATATGGCTGTAAGCCATTTAATACCACCTGCACGTCCCAGCTTACAGCACCTGATATTCCCAAGTGGTCACCTATCTAGGTACAGACCATGCTCAACATTGCTTAACTTCAGTGATTGCGTGAGAATTGATGTTTCAATGTGATATGGCTATAAGCCATATCACCTGCACATTCAAGCTTATAGCACTTGGTATAACCAAGCCGTCACCCATCTAGGTAATGGCCAGGCTTGATGTTGCTTAAACTCGATGATCATATGAGAAGCGTTGTTTCCACGTGATATGGCCATAAGCCCATTTACAGTTTAAGAGCCAGAATTTTCTTACATGTAAAAATTGAGTTAACTGTATCGATGAAAATCCCAGGTGACTCATGTTGAAAAGCCAGCTGATGCAACTGCGAAATAACTTAAATATTGTTGTCATTTACTGACAGTACAGGTAAACTACCGAATAATAATAATAATAACACAGTTTGTTAACACCCAGCAAATCATATATTCCAGTAAATTACTGGGGTTTAACACATTTTAAAGGTGAGAAGGTTTTTGTGAGCAATACTAAAAAACCTAGAGAAGCGATTATTCGTAGGTAAAGAAATGCTCAAAAGAATTATCTTCCAATTTCAATTTTGCAGATACACAGATCATCAAGGTTAGATCCTATCATAATTGCGCTTGTCTCACCCTTTGTATGACCGTTACGTCCTGCCAACACCACATAAATAATGGACGATACTGTTTTGATTGCGTGGAAAGAGAGGCAAAGACATTTCTTGGTTTCAGTGAGAAAATGAAAAGAAAGAAAGAAGGAGAGATAGAAGTGGAGAGAGAGAATCAGATTAAGCTGATAAGAACAGATGCTACACTTTGATCTTATTGAAAAGGCCTAGAAGATGAAGGAAAGATAGAAGTGAGAGAGAGAATCAGATTAAGCTGATAAGAACAGATACTACACTTTGATCTCATCCAAAAGCCCGAGAAATTATGGCAACTGCAAAAAACATGCCATTTTTCAGATGCACAGTATTAAATGATGGAAAGCAAGTAATCACCAAAAATCCAGTTACCATAAATAAAATATCATCTGCTGGATTATTTTTTAAATTATTATTAAGGGAAATGTTCGTAAGACAGGGGATTTGTCTTGAAATAAAGAAAGAAAGAAGGGACACTAAAAGTGTTTAACATCTCACCTCATAAATAATAGTCTATTTTGTTTTGATTGTGTAAAAAAAAACAAAAACAAAAGACATATGCTACTTGGTTTCAGTAAGAAAGAAGTCAAGATAGAAGTGTTTAATGGCTGTTTCAGTGAAATGGAAAAAGTTGTAAAATTTTTTCATTTGTATCCACTACTTAAAGTAATGGCTAGCATTCATATTTATGATTGTTATTGCAATATTTTGTTAAAGTTGTTAAACTCAAATATTTAATTATGCGACACAGGAATTTGCTATTTTTGTTGGAGAATTTGCCATGAGCTTATTCAATCTTTAACTGAAGAATTAAGATTCATGAGAAATTTCAAATAAGAAAACTGTGAAATGTTCACAGAGCTTTCTAGGACATATTAATTTTTAAAATTTTCATATTAGCTTTCTTTGAATATTTTTATTTGTAATGATTTCAAAAGCAGAATTCATTCTCAAATATGTTTGTTTGTTTGTTTGTTTGTTTGGGTTTTATGGCATATCAACCACTGTGGGTTATTTAATGCCAAATCCAGTTTATATGAATTTTAAATGCCTATTTTGTATGGAATAAAAAATGTATAGCTGGCAACGTTATTGTTTCAAAAAAACATATAGCTGGCAACATTATTCTTTACAAAAAATGTATAGCTGGCAACACTATTGTTTCAAAAACTTATAGCTGGCAACACTATTTTTCCGAAAACATTATCTGAGACCTTGCTGTTGGATGTAGTTTATCGCCATACCCAGGACGCAGATGTAGTTTACCGTCATACCCAGGACGTGAGTTAGACTTGGTAAAACTAGGAGTTCACTATTTGCCCATAGCTGGGACCCTAACAGGTGCTACCACCCCGGCTCAAGGTGGACCTGGGAACACCAGCAATTAAGAGGTGGTTCCACGCTCCTCAAAACCTCCTGATCAGAGGCCTTGCTGTTGGATGCAGTTTAACGTCATACTCAGGATGCCTCATTGGGGGGATCTTACCCCTCTACAGAGGTGCAGTCGGCGTATTCTAAAGCCCCAGCCAACAGGGCAGTTCTCAAATATGACAACAGTTTTATTGTATAGATAACCATATATATATATATATTAACCATTTCACACCAAGCAAGGCATGAGCGCTTCTATCACGCAAGGGGTTACAGAGAGTGTAAGTAAGAGTAAAGAGGGGTGTTTGAGAAAAGGATAAAGAGAAGGACAGGGATCAAGATCCAGGAATGAGAAGCTGTCAATTGACATTATATTTAAATTTTTGAAGATTATAGTTATCAAGGAAGCAACTAAGAGGAAGGGAGTTCCACTGTTGGGAAGTGCAAGAGAAGAAGTTGTTGGAGTAGAAAATTTAACTGTTTTGACAGTAAAAGAGTGGGACCGAGGTGCCAACCTAGAAGAACACTTAAATTCATGCAGTTGGGGCACCAGTGAAAAAAGTTCATCAGAGCAGTTGCCATGAAAATATTTGTAGAAAAGACAGAGGGAAGCCACATACTGTCTGTGAGAAAGTGACTGGAGTTGAGATTCCAGGTCAGGACCTATCACATTGCATATCCATCTTATATATATATATATATATATATATGAAGAAACACAATTTTATGCTTTTTTTTTTTTTTGTTAGGACCTAGGCAACCTTTCGGCCAATGCTTCTTCCAGGACCAATCTTCAGGGATTTTCCTGCATATTTGCTGTTGAATTATCATTACTTCAGTTGTCCCAACAATCGGTACGAGAAGAAGCATTGACTGAAATTTTGCCTACATCCTTAAAAAAAAAGAAAAGAAATGAGCATTAAATTGTGTTTATTCAAATGTATCTATTCATGTATGCATATGACATTAGAGTTTATATATATATATATATATATATATATATATATTATTATTATTGGTAGTAGTAGTAATCTTATAAGTATAAGAAACTATACTCGTTCAGAAAACCTTCTGTGTCTTGATTAGCAAATAGTCAAATACCAAAGGGAAAATAAGGTATAAAAAAGAAAAGAAAGAAGCAAGAACATGTACGTTAGCCAAAAATAATCGTCTAGCATGCAAGTCCAAAGCCCAAAGAAAAAAAACCCTGTGTTTCTCTCTAAACCTTCCCATGTCATTTTTTTGAATAAATGGTTTTCACCAACCCTCCCCATAGTTTGTTTTTATTTTGTCACGTGGTTATGGTTTTTTGTTTATTGACTATAAGTATTCTGTTTTTTTTTTACCTTTTAGCCAGCCTTCCCTGATGATCAGCTAAGGTGAGACCATGGTAGGTTGTCTGGCTCTCTAGGTTTAACGATATATATATATATATATATTAGGTTGGTGCAAAAACAATGACGTAATAATGTCGTTTTATGGCGTTAAAAAATACGTCAAAAAACGACATTATTATGTCATTGTTTCTGCACCAACCTTATATATATATATATATGTACGGGAATAATGCTTTGATATTCATTCTGTGGTATCAAAGCATCTTGATAATCTTGTATGCATGCATGTTGCCAAAATACAGCTTAAATGATACTAATTTAGGAAGCATATTGTACCTTGAACAAGTGCAATACCAAAATTCATTCAAATTAGACAAGGGCTTCTTGAGCTAGGGCAGTTTTTCTGTTTTTACAGAATTTTCAATTTGTTTTCGATACACATTCTCATATAAAACCATGGATATAAGCAAATACATACATATACTCCAACTATTATGTGTGTGAAAAAATAATACATATTCATAATAGATTATTAACAACATTTTTAAGTAAATTTAAATAGGCATAATGCAATATATATTTATACAATTCACTACACTACATTACAACTATTTTTTTATAAACAACTATTTGAAAAGGTGAAGAGTCTATGTGTCACATGACTTGATGGCAAATGAATAAACAAATGTACACTGATTTGTTGCTGTTACGTATTTTGGAATAAATGAAGAAATAAATGTATATAATAAGAAAGATACTTATTATCATGAGTATTTTTTGAAGAACAAAGTTGATAAACAAATTGAAAATTATTTATGACTCAATATAATATTTTCATATGTAAAATATATATTCTACATATGAGGCTGGATAAAAAACAAAAAGTACATTTCAATTACTCCCCCACCCCCGACATCGATACTTTTATAATACCCTTATTTTTCTTCTGTTTCACCATCTTTCTTCTTCACATCCTCCTCCTTCTTCCTTTATATTACACCCAACATTGTTTATTTCTTTTCTAAATAATATCGCATTTATTACTTTTAAAATAAAGCATTAAGAGGTCATTTGATAAAAATTACCTGAGGATACCGTAAGGTTTAAACCAAGGTAGCAGATTCAACTGATCTCCTGATTTTTAAAGTACACACACATATATATATATATATATATATATATATATATATATATATTATGCATTATTTTAATACCTATACTCGACTGGTGTGAATAAACCCGGATAGTACAATTTGCAAATAAAAATATATTAAAACAAACTGGTATCAGGGGAAAAAAAATTCAGTAAAAAAAAAAAAATAAAAAATGAAAAGACTAAAAACTTCTGTATTGGTTGAAAAAAAAAAAAAAAAAAAAAAAAAAAAAATCACTCACTACTGCAATACCAAGCCAAAAGAAAAAAAACACCAATTGAGTAAATTAAGAAAATATGTAAAAGTGCTCAATACACTAAGTAGAGCAAAGTATAAAAACCTAGTGAGCCAGGATCTATCTACCAAGGTTTCACCTAATGGATCTTCAGGGTATAACATATCTTCATATAAATATATTATTAAATAGACTAAGTCCGACAATTATTTCAATATATTTTCTGTTTATATATTATTTTTATAGATACAAATATTTAAGTAAATGCTCTGTTTATAATAAATAGTATTAACAATAGGTCCTCTGGCAGGAATTGAACTATACCAAACTGTCATATAGCCTGACATAATATACCATTTAGCTGCAGAGGAAGCGTCTGGTTAGAAAGGTTGAATTACTGTTTTTAAACTACAAATTTTTCATGATTTTTCTCAAATGCCCATATCTGCTCAAAGTGGATCTTAATGTAAACAAATGACATAATATGAAATGGACTAAGCCTGACAATTATCTTAATATATTTTCTGTTTATATGTTATTTTTATGGACACAAATATTTAAGTAAATGTCGTTAATACTGTTTATTAGAAACAGAGCATTTCCTTAAATATCTGCATCTATAAAAATAATGTGTAAACAGAATATATATATATATATATATATATATATATATATATATATATATATATATATAATTAGGTAATGAAAAGTTTGGAAATGGGTAGGGATATTCCCAAGGAGGATGTAATCCAGAGAGCTCAATGTAAAACCAGACCGAATATTAATTAAAATTAAAAAACAGACAACTTTAAGGGTCCATTGATTATATTTTATTTCCCAAGGAAAGTTTTTTTTTCCTGGTTCTTCAGATCACATTTCCAAGCATAAAAAAATATTTTTTTCCAAGCATTATTCTTGGAAATGTGATCTGGAGAACCAGGAAAAAAATACTTTCCTGGGAAAATAAAGTATTATAAATGGATCCTTAAGGTAGTCGGTTTTTAATTTTAATTAAATTTTATATATATATACATATCTCATTGTGGTGTCAGCTGGTGAGTAGCATGTCAGATTGGGTATTTTACTCTTAGTCTAATACCAGTAATCTTTACTCAAACCCAACTATTGGAATATTAGGCACGGTAAAAAAAATTTTCATTTGGGACAAGCAATGAAGTTTTGCAGATTAATGAAGAATTACCAAACAACTCAAAGTAATTTCCAGTATGAGGAATTATCATTATTTACATGTAGACTACTCTCTTCATCTTTGTTGTTTTTATCACAATGTTTCAGCCATTGTGCTCTCCAGCCTTCCTCAGGTGTATATCAATCCAGGTGACCTACAGGGAATTCCAAACTGAACCCTCTATTTAATCTACATGGGTAGACTGTTCTCATTCCACTGTTCATGTCTAGGGACATCTCATCTAGTTCTTGCTTGCCAGTTTCCATTGAGTCTCATGACACACTGGCCAGCTGAGATATTGAACTCAAAATTACTATACCACCAAATTCATGAACCAACACTTTAATCAACAAGGTGATTGTCTCAAAGGTCTAGTGGGTTGCCTGGATTGATAGACGTCTGATGAAGACCATAGGGAACAAAGGCCGAAACGTTATGAGGGCAACAACAAAGATGAGGACAATATTCTGAACATAAACAGCATCAATAATTCAAAGTAAATTTCGATTTTTTTAAAATTTATAATTATTCAGAAACTTGGCAACTCATGTGCTCCTGACATTTTGAAATATTACTTGACTGAGTTCCAGAAAAAATACACAAGGGGAAGCTAATGGCATCATTTTGTGGAATTTATTACAAGCAATCAGCAGGCATATGGGAGCAATTTAATTATTAGGGAGAGAGTAGATATGAATGGAATGAGCCGACAGTCTCACCATCACAAACGGATGATCTTGGACGACTGGATTTGGAGAATAACCATGACTTTGGTACAGTAGTGTTTCTAAGCCCAGGGGTAAAATGGGGAAACAATTTCTATATATATAGGTAAAAATTATTAAAATAATTTCTATAAACAGTTTGTGATGGATAAATTGCCATCTAAATTACACAAAAATGAAAATAACACTGACATCTCATTTTAACAGATATATCTACCAAAATTACACAGAAATATCTTGAAATACTAAAGAGTAAATTTATTCAATAAAACTGCCATTGGCTTCAACCACGACCTCCAGACGACTTTGGAATCTCCTGCAGCTCTTCTGGACGGTCTCCTTGTTTAAGTTGGTGAATCCTGCCATAATCATTGCATTTAGTTCATCTTTGCTGTTTCAATGAGTTTTGTTGGTCTCTTGCTCAACTGCGCCCCACACATAATAATCAAGGGGGTTGCAGTCTGGGGAGATAGTTGGCCAGATGTAAGGAGTGACGCAGTTGCAGAAATAGACTGACAGCCATGACTGGGTTCTCCTTGTGTGGCATTGTGCAGAATCCTGTTGGCAGACATAAGGTCTTCCAGCAGCCACCCTCTTGACCCAGGGCAGTATTACCTCCTCATGGTATTTGATGTAGATCTTTGTGTTGAGTCTGAGGCCTTGTTGGGAAATGAATGGCAGTATAATGTTACCATCACTAGTGATCATGCCAAACACCTTTGTAATTACCATTAGATTCATCTAACTTTTTCTGAATTTTCTGTACTGTCCTCAGATTGACACCCAAACACTGAAATGTTTGTAGTGGAGCTTCAGGCACAAATGTCAAACAGTACAGCGAATGCCAAGCAGTACAAATTTCTGTCAGAGTGAATTGCATAATGGTGCTCTTTTTCTCACAGACTGTGCCCAACTGACCTTACTATACTGTGCAGTCAACAAAATCAAAAACAAAAAACACACATATGTTAAATTAAAAATATAAAATGGCAACAATTTATTCATCGTACCCTGTATATGGGTGAATTGTTAAAATTTCAAAATGTAGACATAAAATGCTAAAAGATTTTAAATATGGAGTAAATAGTGAAAAAAAAATTTCTAAATATGGGGAAAATTCTTAAAACAATTTCTAAATAAAGGAGTAAATTGTTAGAACAATTTTTATATATTGGGGAAAATTCTTAAAACAATTTCAAAAATGAGGTTAAATTGTTGAAACATTTTAAATATAGGGGTAAATTTTCTAAACGGTTTCTAAATATAGGAAAAAATGTTAAAAATAATTTTTAAATATAGGGGTAAATTGTAAAAACAATATCAAAATAAAAGTGTAAATTGTCAAAATAATTTCTTAAGACAATTTCTATATATTGGGGTGAAGCATTAAAATTTTCAAAATATAGGGGTAAATTTTCAAATATATAAGGGAAAATTCTAAAAACAATTTCTAAATATAGGGATGAAATTTTAAAATAATTTCTAAATAAAAGGGGGTAAATAGTTAAACAAAAACATTCTAAATTATTAAAACAATTTCTAAGTGCAGAAGAAAATTGCTGAAAAAAATCTCAAAACACAGAAGCAAATTTAATATCATGTAAATAGTTTTGAGACATTTGTATTTATTTGATATTAATCCACTTTTGAACATTTTGTTTTCCTTAAATAACCACCGTGTTTAGTATGGAGTCGCCTCCTTCATAAGTCATGAAAAGTCATAGTAAACATAAGACAAACTAAACAGGCAAGTGAAAGAATAGTAATTAATTAGTAGGCCTAACAAATGAGCTTTGTAGTCATGCAGTGCAAGAAACCCTGAATGTATATTTAAACTAGTTTGGCTCTTGCATGCTTTTAAAATCCACAATACCAAGACAGTGTAAATAATGACTTTATGCTATTATGACAATACTTTCAGAATGTAAAAACAATATTAATTCCATGATATTCAGTTTTTTTTTTTTATAACTGAATTAAATATTAAAATACAAGGGTTGTGGTTATGGCTTGTCTGGTAATCATGTTGGATTTTTAATCAACTGATCCCACCTGACAACCCGAGATTGGTGTGTATGTATGTGTGGGGTGGATTTAAATCATTTAAAAATAATTTCTGTATATTCTGAAGTTAATTAGTACTTGATGGGAGGGGGGGGTGAAATCAATAAAACTCAAATAAAGCCAACTATTACTTAAGCAAAAAAAAAAAAAAAAAGGTGTGGGGGGATGTTTAGCTCAGTTAGTAAGGATGTTTGTTGTTTAATCGTCTGGTTTATTTTTCCACCTCTCAATGTGCAACAGGACTCCAAATGTAAAGAGTCTGCTAAATACTGATCATTTATAAGAGACTTGGTATCCTAATGATAAACTTACTTCTCTCAAGCAGCGGATTCTGAAATATTCTAAGACTTATGACATGTATGAAAATTAAATTTCGTAAATGATCTCACACATAACAAGAGTAGCTAGCTTTGCCTATTGCCCGGTTCACAGTCCTCCTTGGTCTTGTGAACAGGAGTAGAGGTTTATTCTTTGTTTGCTGTTTAGGATTGGGTTTCCGGTTGTTTCTCCTGAAGTCTTCTCATTCTCCCTCACACCCAGTAACCGCTTGTGTCTTAGCGGGATTATCGGCTTGGAGGAGAAAGGATATAATAACACACACACATGCATACACCCCCCACCAAAAAAAAAACAAGACAAAAATACACACACATAAAAATAACCGGTGTACATTGTAGGTCATCTTGCTAAGAGCTTGTGGAATGAATTAGCTGGTTCTTGTGGAAGTCCACAAATGGAGTTTTAGATATTAGCAAAACCTTCATGGCATTATTGCGTATATTCATGCTTGTAAAATCAATATACACCAAGTTGTATATAGTGATATAATATCTACAAATCTTAGCAGTAGTAGCAACAGCTTGAGTAGCTGGATAAAGAGAATGGGACAGAAAAATTCTAGCTATTTAAGAAGAAGATGAAAGAAATAAGAAAATAAAATTAAAAAAAAAAAAAAAGATTTGAATTTATTCTTTTATTAAAAGGAGAATTTAAAATTACCAGGAAATTTGAACGTGGGATTTTTTCTTTTTTTTTTAGTGGGGGATTTAATGCTCAGTGACTTCGTAACTATTTTTCATTCAAATGTGTGACTGCATCAGTAAAATCTAAAAATCACATGGGATATGAATTTAAGACTTGGGCTTAAACACATGTGATTATATAGTGGGACAGAAATTTTTAAACTGGATACACTTGCAACCAAGTCCCACAGGCCATATATATATATATATATATATATATATATAGTTTCTTAATAAAAATAAAAGGTCTTACCTGTTGCATAGGGAATCATTGTTGATGGTACAATAAGCATACTGGTATACTTTATAAAGACATCACCGTGATCAAGACAAGTTGCAACACAGAAAAACTGTAGTAGTAGTAGTTGCAAAACTGACATTTAGTGGCGAATGGGAGTAGTAGTAGTAGTGATATCAGTAGTCCCAACAGTTAACTGAGTGACAGATCAATAGAAGACAGTGCAGACTGGTACACTATTGCAGTATGGCACTAACTAAAATGGTAACACTGGAAACACGAGAGTTACAATGGAAATAAATCCCCAAACCTACTATTTATTCCAATAGAGCATTTTCTACAAGAGAGGTAATTTACTATCAAAATCAGGATTTTCATAATTAAAGCTATCAATGCCTGACAGTATTTTTTTTTTAAATACTGTTTTATATATATATATATATATATAAAACAGGATCCAAATTTAGTTTTGAATTTAATATTTCAGTATTTAAATAAAGCACATTTAAAATAATTAGCTGACAAAAGGAAAAAAAAAATTTAGTCAATATTTTATATTGATAAAGAAGTAATCATTAAAGGCTATGGAAGTAAATACAGACAGAAATCCTGGAGTGGAGTCCTGAAGGTAGTTGGTAGGGCTGGTGTATGGGTCTCATGGGACCTCACCTCATCTATGATATAGAGCCTCCCCCTTCCCCCCACACACACACTACTACAATTTCTAGAAGGTAGCATGTATATAAAATACAAATTTTATTTTAACTTAATTATGTACAATAATGTATCATATGCAAAATAGGTGAATAATTCAACTAGAAAAATTGAAAATAAATCCAATGTATCTAAATACAAATTAGAGACATGTCATAGTAGATTATTCCATCTTAAATAAATCAACAACATTTTGTATGATCATGGCTCTCAACAACTTCCTGTCTTTTGCTGCTCAAAGTAACTCTTAGTCTTACCCTTTTATACTCTTTTTGTTCTACCATCCAGGCCCAGTGCCAGGGTCGCGTACCTGCAATCAAATCTATGATACACTCCACCCCCACATTCTATTACATCTCAATTTTCATAAGGTAGTATTCATATAAAATACAAATTTTATTGTAGTCTAATTATGTAAAATAATGGATCCTTTGCAATATAGGTTACCAGTCAACTAGAAAAATTGAAAATAAATCCAATGTATCTAAATATAAATTAAAGGCATGTCATAATAATGATCATTCCATCTTAAGTAAATCAACAATGTTTTGCGGCAATTTTTAATATGAACTTGTTTTTTTTTTTTTTAAAAACTCAATAATTTTAAAACAAAAAAAAATAGTGAATTTTATGTAATGTTTTTTTTTTTTTTTGTTTGAGACTTAGCATGAGCAAAACAAATTCACAGATTTGGACAAAAAAAAAAAAAAAAGAAGAAGAAAAAAGAACCCAGAATGACGTCAAAATTCATGAATAATTTTTATCCTTTCATAGTCATTTGGATTTAGTTTAATTTGTAACGTATATAAATGTAGGTAGAAAAAAGTGAATGTTGATAAGATAGTGAGGATCACAATTAGGCTTGCCCCCCTTGGTTAGGGAGCTCAAAGAGAAAGAGAGAGTACGCACTGGGCTGAGCAGTTGGCTGTCAACATTAACAACCTTCTGGCAACTCCTGCAGCCAAGCTGTCCCCAAATGTAATGCCTTGTATTCAACTGGATCTCGGCAGTAGTGACAAGATGAGGTAGCCATGTAGTCTGGGCAGTGCATTGCCCTCTATATAACATCACCAGCCTCAGAGAAACAAAACTCTGAATTCAATCCACCTGTTGCCTTGTAGGTCTGGCCTCTTTAACTTCCGAGAGGAGGAATAGAAGATAATGATTGACATTGTATTTAAATTTTTGAAGATCGAAGTTGACTAGGAAACAAGAAACTGGATGAAGAGAGTTTCTTCTATTGCATTTCTCACTTGTGGAACTGTTAGCATAGAACTTATGGTTACATCTAACTGTTTTGACTAAAAAGATGAGACCTTGCTGCAAATATAGTAATTCACTTAAATTCATAAAGTCTACATATCATCAAGGAAAGTAATATTTATTTTGAAAATACAAAAATGTGGCACAAGGCCAAAAAAAAGGGGAGATAGAGACGGTTGGTCTTCAATCTGTCTTAACTTAAATTTAGCTGTTACTGACCCAAACATACCGCAGTGATTCTTACACCAAAACAACATGTTTTTACCATTTTTACTACAGTCACCATAATACCTCAAAGTCTCTATGAAGTCCTAACTAGTTTCCATATGTAAAATTTGTCTGTTGGGATAAAAATAACAACATTTAAAAATGAAACCCCAATGTATCATTGAGGAAAGTTCATCAGAATAATTATCATGAAAGTATTTATGGAAAAGGCACATAGAAGCTACATTATAATGGCAGGAAAGTAACTGAAGCCAAGATGCCAGGTCAGGACAAATAACATTGCAGATTCTTCTTCAGATCTTATCAAGAATTTCTAAATATATGGCAGGAGCACCAGACCAGATATGATAAAAAAAGAATTTAATTTAAAAAAAAAAATTATTTAAACTTTTTTTTTTAAAGTGTTTAAAACTTAAAAAAAACAAAAAAAACTTGTTTAAACATTTTTAAAAAGCCTTCATTTAAACATTAAAAAAAAAACAAACATGTTTAAATGTTTTAATCAATTTTTTTCAAATATAAAAGAAGTCAAACATGACAGACATTTTGAAAAAGTTTAATAATAAAAAAAAAAAAAATTTGATACAGCCATTTCAGAAAAACCTACACATACACAAAAAGACAATTTGCTTTATACATTATCCTAAATAAAAAAATGTGATACATTGTTTGGCTACTCCCCTAATCAATTCAGTATACAGGGTAGGTTGCTATATTCAGACAATTGTATACATGGGTATGTGCTGTAGCAAAGACAAACTAAAAATGACTGTGTACACAAATGAGTCAAAATCGTAATTGAGAAGTACATCAATGGAGTGGACGATTTGGTTAAAAAAATATTCAGTTATGTCACCTTTACCATCACAAACAACAGTAGAAATGGCAGTTGTCCAATGACACCTTAGTTCTATGTGTCCCACAAGACGTTCAACAATTGAAGACATGAGAATGACCAGTCAGTCATTTACTTAATACAGAATAAAAATACAATGAAAAAAAAAAAAAAAAAAAAAAAAAAAAATATATATATATATATATATATATATATATAATTATTTATTTAAAAATATGATTCCAACATGCTACATAAGAGGTCACATGTTTCAAAACAAGAGCTGATAACTTCAATATAATTGTTTGAATTAAATTGAATTAAAGTAAGCTCTGTTCCATCTTCAAGTGAAATTTTTTTTGGAATAACTTATTTCTGAAATTAACATGTTTTAATGGGGGTGTCTAAATTTAAAACGAAAGATGTTTTCGCCTAGTCTGGTTTACGTGTCTATGGAGATTTATTTATTTTTTTATTTTATTTCTTTATGAAAGGGTTTTGTGTATATAAAAACTGTCGTAACATTTGTTTTTTGACGACTTCATAAAGGGTTATCTTTTTTTGTAGGGTATTTAAACTATTTATTAGGGCTATGGATTATAAAAGTTATTTTTTTGTATGTTTGTTTTTAAGCTAATTATTATATATATTATATATATATATATATATACACACATATACATACACACACATGTCTATATTTCTAAGATGAGGTATTGTAGCTATTTACACTATTTACATCGCATTATCAAGGGGAATTAAGTAAAACTGAGATATCCAGAGGCATGTTACGTGGAATTTGAACAATCTACTTCTACTTCCATGGACTAATTGAAGGGTTTGGTTTGAAATTCAAAATATCACCTAAACGCTAGAGTGTACAACGGCTGAAACATTGTGAATATGGCAATAAAGATGAGGGCAACAGTCCAAACAATGTAAAAAGTATATATATATATATATATATATATATATATATATATGTTTCAGCTGTAATTAAAATAACTAAAAGTCTGCCATTTAGCTGATTAATGTTACCTTCAGTATGTATGTGTGTATATATATATATATATATATGTTGTCAGGAAATGAAGTTTATTTATTAATCTGACAGATTTTATTACTTAAACATTATTTTTAGGCTGGTACACGAAAAGGAAAATATACTGTTTAATAAAATAAACAGAACATCTACTCAAATATGGGTATCTACTCAAAATAACATTTAAGTAATAAAATCTGTCTGATTAATAAATAATAAAATCCATCATTTCTTTAGAAATTGCTTTGTTTATATTAGGATATGAAACTGAGCAGATATGTAGCGAGTCAAGGAAAGATTTGTGTTTATAAGCCACTATTCAACTTAGCTTGATCATTGACACACTTTGTGGACGAGATATATTTAAATCAGTGGTTCCCAACTGATTTGGGGCCTTGCCCCACTTTGGTATTTCTAAAATTCTGGTGCGACCGCCCCCCCCCCGTAATATTTAATTCCTACATTTTCAAAATTTGACTGCAATTCACGTGACGGAAGCAAACTGAATGGTCACTCACACTGATTGGCCGACAAAACATAGGCTCTTCCAGTGACATGCATCACGCCCTCTCCTTTGTTGACTGAGACATGTGATGATGTAAGAGACAGGAAATACCCTGTATGCCAATTATACATGTACGTACATACACACAAAATATTTTTATGTATGCATACTGTATATGCATTGTATGTATTAACACGCATTAATATAAACACTTTCACTCAGACTCACTAGAAAACAATTCACTGTTAATAACTCATTCTTGAATTGCCCCCTTATTCTGTTGGTATAGTAAGCCAAAGGGTGCACACCCTACAAATACCCCACCAAAATATTACCAAGCCCCACTAGTGGGGCATGTGCCTCATGCTGGAAATCATTGGTCTAAAGCAGTGTTTTCCAAAGTGGGTGATAGTACCCCCTTGTGGGCTCTGTCATGTTGAAAGGGGGCATTGGGATTTTTTTTTTTTTTATTTCATTTTGGGGGGCAGTGAACATACTCAGGTGGCAGTGGGCATGTATCCATTTTTTACAGATTTTCAAAAAATATTCAATATTGGCTACAAAAGGAAATTTCTGGAAGTGCAGTATATTTATTGTATCGAAAAATACAATTTTGGCACAAGGCCTGAAAAGGGGAGGGGTTGAAGCTGGTCTTCACTGACTATCCTATACCTAGCTAATCCGATTCACGACCCATTCACTCATTACAATTTGCCCATTCACCACAAGAACTCATCCATCACCAATCAATCCTCCTTACACCATAATACCACATCCTCAAAAGGGGGACCTACAAAACGCGCCCCATGCCATTAAAAATTTAATGATAATTATATACATATAAAAATCTCGTGATGAAGGATGAGAGGGGAGGGAGATGAACCCAATAATAAACTAAAAATATAAACATAAGTCAAAGTAAACATAACTGATGTCAGTAGGGCCCGTCCAACCCTCAAAAAACAAAGAGGCCGCTGTATTCTGCCCATGGGACAAAATCAAGAAGCTCTCTCACTAAGGGTGTGGGAAACGGATTTTCTGGAAGTGCTGTGGGAAGCTATCAAACTTTTCTTCATTAGTTTCCAACTACCTATACGGCTAAATGTGGTTTCAACACAGTTACACGGCTTCTTACTAAACAAAGAAACCACTTGAAAATTACAAAACGAGGAGATCTACAATTATTTCTAAGCAGCATGGAACCTCGAGTAAGATCCTTAGCCAGTAAGTACCAAAGTCAACCATCGCATTGAAAACATTGAGATAAGCTGTCAAATAAAAAATTTTTTATAGAATTTTAATTATTGGCATTTTTAATAGAAATAAAAACAGTATTTTTGCACTAATGCCTAAGTGTTATCTTGCTATGAAAGATGAATTCAGTATAATATTCGAAATTTAATTTAACGGGGGTGGGGGCATTGACAAAAAGGTTGTGCCCAAAGGGGGTGCTGGTTGACAAAAGGTTGGGAAATGCTGGTCAGACCTAACGATGGTTTCCCTGGCCCAGAGTGACACAGGTTCGAATCCTGTTGGAGAGCACATATTTTTCTTTAAAAAGATTTCTCAAATATTAAGGTTGGTAAATGAAAATGAATAAATATACTGTTTAATAAAATAAACCAAGCCTCTACTCAAATAGAGGTATTCATTAAAAATAATGTTTAAGTAATATATATATATATATATATATATATACCAGGTGTAACAGCAAAATTGTTCAAATGATGTAACAGCATAATTGCACATCCCACAAAATGTTTAATGTCTAAAAAAAAAAAAAAAAAAAAAACACACTAAATTATTTGAGTTACTTCTTCCATGTTTTCAGATAATATGTTTAGCCATCTTGATACCATTTGTTGTAAGAATCACTGAAAAACCATTCAAGTTATTCAGCTAGATAGAGAACAGGTTAAAATTATTTTGTCTCAGACCCATTGTCTTCCCAAGTGAGCAATGATGAGAGGAAAAAATTACTCAGGCCTTCAATAATGGTAGCAGCATGCATACTCTGGCTTCCATCTTCAAAGTCCATTCAAGAACCATCAAGAGAACGGTGAATAAGTTTACAAAAGAGGGAACAGTAGAGAGAAAAATTGGATCAGGAGGTCACAAGAGGAAGAGGGGTCATCATTTCAATTTAGAGCTAAAGAGATCAATTAGAAAAGATCCAACTCAATCCATATGACATTTTGCACGTGGGAGAGGAGTTTCAGCTATGACAATCCAAAGAGCAGTGAAAAAAATGATTTGAAAATGATATTGTATGTGAAATGTGTGAGGAAGCTTGTTACTCCAGGACAGAAAGTTAGAAGGTTAAAGTTAGAAAATGATCCTGGAATAATAAATATATATTTAAACATTATTTCTATACTTCATGAGCTTATGATTAATTAATGATGAACATGTCATTTTGATTTATGATTGATTTCATCCTGTTAAGTTTGGAGAGTAATTATACATTCTTATTGCTCAAAGTCGAGTTCAATTGGGTTATAAAAACCTTGGAGAATTCCAGTAAGATATCTTTAATCATTTCTAAGATACAATGGTTCAGAGATAAATCTAACAATTGAAAAATTTTGCTGTTACACCCGATATATATATATATATATATATATATATATATATATGGACACATGGCCAAGTGGTTAGATTGTTCGCTTTCTGGCCGAGATCCAGGTTCAAATCTCATCATGATCAATTTGTCAGGATCGTGACTTCTTGATTATATCAGCTTGGGGAGGTGATCCCAGTGGGCGGCATCTTTGGAAAGTGTCTGAAAACCATGCCACAGGTTAACTTAAACCTTGTGAGTGAAATTGTGCAGACAGAAATTTTCAGAAGTTGTCAAGGGTTGCGCTAGCACAGTCACAGTTCATCGTGACAGTGGGTTTGAGCATTCTGACCTTGTTCAAAAAATTGATCACACTAGATTATGTGTTCTCTCCCAGCAACTGTAACTAAGGTCTGCTCAGCATAGTCACAGTACAAACCACCATGGATTCTGTAGCTTGTTGAGTGGGTGGGAATTTGCAAGCTGCCCTGGTAGATGGGCGTGCTCGGAAACAAGTAACCAGCCATTATATATTTCCAAGAAGGGCATATTGATATGATGTAATGGTTAGCAAGCTTGTCTCACCAGATACATTATGACTGAATAGTGAGTTTGATCTTTACTGGGTGGCCCATACTTTTGGCCTTGTGCCACATCTAAGCTATGCTTAGAAAATCACCAGTATATATTTCTAAGCATGTTTTGTTGAATTTAACAAACAAGTTCTGTCTATTTAATTTTGAATAGTATTTTTTTTTAATTTTCTAATGACTGAGATAGTCAAAAGTACTTGAACGAAAAAAAGGGACTTTGGATACTTGATTCATGATTTCAATCCTGATATACATCTTATTCAGAAATTGGAAAAATGTACACTATTTACACTATTTGGACTATTGTTTTCATCTTTGTCGCCATATTTATTACAACGTTTCAGCCGTTGTACGCTCCGGCCTTCTTCAGGTGGTTGGAATGTCGAACTGAACCCTTTATTTTGCTCACTGGGGTAGGCTGTTCTAGTTCCATGTGCCATGTTTAATGGATGTCAATTATCAGTTATCTCTTGTTAATTCCCCTCTCCAAGTTCTTCACTGCCTTCACCGGGTATTGAACTCACACTCTTTGGGTCCTGTCACTGGATCTAACCAACGCCTTAATCCATAGTGACATGTGTCCTTGAGGCCGGAGCATACAATGGCTGAAACATTGTAATAAATATGGTGACAAAGATGAGGACAATAGTCTGAATAATGTAAATAGTGTACATAATACTTCATCTCAGAAATATAGACAGATATTGGAAAAATGTAATAAAAAATAGACAAACTTTGTCAGTTGACTTTAAGAAAAAGTTTAAAAAAAAAAAAATTTCAGAATATGGGATATGATATAGACTTCATTTTTTTCAAAATATGGGTTTCAACAGAGAGAAAAAAACTAGTTTAAAAGAAGTAGATTTCTTCAAGTTAAGAAAAGTTACACATCTGTTGGATTACTGCCTCCTGACAATAATTACAGGTGGCGCAAGATTTGAAAGAATCTTTCTCTTTCCTTGATGACTTTGATAGTGAAAAAATGCCCTCTTCTAGCTCTGAAAGTTGCTTTGAATTCTTCACATTTAATTTAATTTTCCTTTTTAGTAATATATCCGTTTAATATAGTTATTAATACTTGTTTTGTTTAAATTCTGTCTTGTATTACTTATTTTTTTCTGTACTCACATGAGTCCATCAATATTGTAGTACAAATGTACCAGGAGCATTAAACATTTAATAAAAAATGTCCACACCTCATATCAAAAGTGTCAATTCCTGCAACACATCAACCCTATAGGAATCGCAACAAACAAGACCACTTTATAACTTTACATACACGCATCTTCCAACCACCTAACACGAATAATCAAGCAGATCCCACAATCAATTAACCACATATGAACATATCTGAAAATTCTTCCAATGAAACCATCTTCAACAAAGCCAAAACAGTTTATGTAACAGCCCTAAAAAATAGTGGATTTTTGGCAACATTCACATACACACCACAAAAAATAGCCAACAAGAAAAGTAATATCATCTGGTTCAAACCATTGTACAACAAAAACAAATGGAAAATATCCATTAAATTCATACAAAAACACTCTCCCCACATCAAACACTCAACAAGATATTCAACAGAAACACAATAAAAATCAGCTACCGTTGTACTGAGAACATGGTACAAACAATAAAACACACAATAGAAAAATAAACAAACCAGCCACACAAACCAAACCCAATTATAACTGCAGAGCAAAGAACCATTGTCCCTTAAATGGCAATTACTTGCAAAACAATTTAGTATACAAAGCCACTGTAAAATCAGCAGGTAACAAAGAAAAAATGTACACAGGAGTAATTGAAGTACCCTGAAAACAGAGACATTATACACACAAAACATCCTTTACAAATAGTGAATATATGAACAGCACAACGCTTTCTAAACATATGTAGGAAATTAAAAAAATGAAAACCAAATTACACTAAAAATATAATGGAAAATAAGGAAAATCGCATCAGCTTACAACAATAAAAAAATGTAAACTTTGCCTGGAGGAGATAATAGCTATAGTCACCTTCACAGACCAACACAAATTACTAAATAAATAATTAGAACTCATCTCAAAATGCAGACACAAAAACAAATTTTTACTATGTTACTTGAAAATCAAAAACAACTACCATGAAAAATGCATGTATATGCCCTATACATAACATAATGTGTTCAGATCTTTGAATACGCTGGAGTTGAGGGAGTCAAGAAGAATAAAAGGTGTAGAATACTTCACAAATTGGCATCTGTCAAGAAATCTCCTAGGCAAACTTGTCTCAGTAAAGAAAATATTTTAAAACATCAAAATTGGGCCATGGTATACATGAAAATTGACTATTTTAAAGTAATTTTCATGGATGAATCTCAAGTGACACTTCATGGACAGGCCAAAGGATGGATTTTATCTGATGCAGATGTTCTTGTGGCTAAAAAAAAGCATCAAGGAGGCGGCAGAATGATGATATAGAATTGTCCACCAAACAATTATTGGATCATTCAAAGTTGATGAACGAGTTAAACTGAACAGTGCTAACTATTCATGGACGAGACTTTCCTTGAATGGTACTCATCCCATGGTAATCATGAATCTAAGGTTAATCATGTATTTTTTGAGTGTAAAAGGCTTACAGGAGAAAAGATAATGGAATAGGCACCATGAAATCCCAATCTGAATTTGATCAAAAATTTATGGTCAATTGTGAAGATGAAATCATATGAAGTTGGCAAACAATATGATAGCAAAACAAATCTATGGCAAGCAATTAAAACCATCATGTCAAAAACTGAACCTGCTGAAGTAAAAAAAATTTGATAAAATCAATGGATAACAGATTGTTATTGAGAAGAACGGTCACTATATTAAGATGTAAAGGATTCAAAGACTTATCATATGTGTTTGTTATTTGTTCTATTATCAGTGTTGATCAATTTTTGATGATTTTATTATCTTGTTTATGGAGTAAAACTTGATTTTCTGGTTTTACATAACTTCAGACTGCAGTTTTTATAATAAATCCAATAACTTTAATAAAAAATATGGTGAAACTACCTAAAAATTTAACTCAAGTGTTGCTTTTTTCTAAATCATTTGATTAAAATTTGGCAAAAGCTTGTCAAAGGAAATTTGAGTTTTATATCACTTTCGATAATAACTTCAGACAGACTGTAGTGATAAAATAATAATACAATGTTGGAATAAAAAGCAACACAAGATGGAATAACACTACTAATAAAATAATAAAATGTTGGGATAGAAAGCAAAAATAATAAGATGAAATAAAACTAGTAATGATAACCTTTATTCTATAATAGTAAAAAACTCAACAGCTAATATAAATTGTTAATTTCCTTTGTCTATTTTCTGTCAAAACTTTTTAAGATTCATTCCAACAGAAATAAACAATAATGCATGTGTTTTTTTTTTTTCTGTTTTTTTTTTTACAATCTGACATTTGAAATCTCAGACTCAACCAAAATGGCTTCTATTTTGATAATTATATTTCAAGGTGGTCTTCATCTTATAAAAATGATCCATCAAAGTTTGCTGGATTGATCGAATTTTGGATATGTTTTTGGCAATTTGACCAGTTTCTTTTTCTTTCTCATTCAACTGCAGCATTTCTCTGCCAATAATTTCAAATTGACTCACCAGTAAAAAAAAAACAAAAAAAAAAAAAAAAAAAACTGTAGTCACAGGACACTGAATTCTTAATAAAGGTCATTTCCTAGTCAGACTGAAAAACTTGCATGATCTTCTTAAATTTGTCTGCTATCAGCAAATGTTTCTATATGATATAAAAGCTTCAGCAAATAAGGCATTGAACCAATCCCTTCTTGCACACATGCACATTTTAAAAAAAAATTATTAAAAGAGTTGCCCAACCATATGATTGACAATAGATTTGTTGACAAAAACTGTGTAACATAATGTTTGCTCTTATTGGTACATGTTTTGGCACTTCTCCCTTCATCAGCAAAAGATTTACATTAATTTGAGTTTTAAGTTCTAATGCAAAAGTTACAATCCATCTCTTGACCTCCCCAGCTAAGGGTTAAATAACAGGGTAAACTGGATTCCTTAGTTTCCATATCCATATTGGTAATTCATTCAGTACATGTTGCCCATCTTTTCTCCAAGGTCCAGCTGCCAACAGGAGCAGATAATCCTTCCTTTTCTCCAAGGTCTAGCTGCCTCAGGGGCAGGTAATCCTTCTTTTTCTCTCAGTAGCAGGCAACTCTTCCTTTTCTCCAAGGTCCAGCTCAGGAGCATGCAATCCTTCCTTTTCTTCAAAGTCCAGCAGTCTCAGGGGCAGGGAAAGCTTCCTTTTTTCCAAGGTCTAGCTCAGGGGCATGTAATCCTTCCTTTTCTTCAAGGTCCAGCTGTCTCAGGAGTAGGGAAAGCTTTGTTTTGTCCAAGATCTAGCTCAGGGGCATGTAATCCTTCCTTTTCTCCATGGTCCAGCTGTCTTGGAGGCATGTAATCCTTCCTTCTCACCAAGGTTCAGCCATCTCGGGAACATGTAATCCTTCCTTTTCTCCAAAGTTCACCTGCCTCAGGGGCAGGCAATCGTCTTTTTTTTTTCTAAGGCTGAAATAATGAAAATATCAACACTTAGCATTGATTTTTCAATCACTTATTGGGTGCAGGGTTCATAACACTACTCTGTCATTGAGAACAGAGCAGCAACACGACTGACCTACTTGATTCGAATATCTCCAATTAAAAGCCCACACTCTTGGCTGCCTCTCTCGGTGAGGACTAGACATCCAAACTGGTTATTGGTGGCCACAAATGTAACAGCATCAGATATGCAGAGGACACAATGTTGAAAGCAGATACAGAAGAAAACTACAGGAACAGCTGCAAAAGGTAGTGAAGGAAAGTGAGAAGAAAAGACTAAACACCATTTGCAAGAATACTTAAATCAAGCAAGTACAACAATAGTAAATATCCAGGAAGTGCCTTAACAGAAAACAGGAAGTGTGACATCAAAATCCAAAGGCACATTAGGATAGTGAAAGTTGCCTTCCAAAAGCTAAGCCAAATATTAAGAAACAGGAAAATTTTCTTAGGAACAAAGATATGAGTACTGAATTGTTACATAATATCAGTCCTCCTATATGGAAATGAATGCTGGACAATGTCTTCAGAGATAAGAGACTTGAAGCAACAGAAATGTAGTTCTACAGAAGGATGCTGAGAATACCATGGACTGAACATGTGAAGTTTTAGAGAAAATGGAAATGAAAAGGACACTTGTATTTGACATCAGAAAGAGGCAGGTAAAATTCCTAGGGTACATAATGAGGAAAGAGGACTTGGAAAATTTGATACTCAGAACATATTGAAGGCAGAGGAAAATGGTGAATAACCTACTTAACAAGCTTCTGTGAGGATTGCAGAACAGGGTTTAGGAGAGATAGCAAAAAGACAAAATTTACTGAGAGCTACAAAGGACAGGAAATTATGGAGAGCCATGATTGTCCACAAACTGAAGGGATATAGCACATAGAAGCAGAAGATGAAGCTAACAACTGCACCCTGTAAAACTTACTAACTACTAAATCCACAGCAGCAACACCTAGCATGATGAAGTTGTGTTGTTATATATTACAGGGTAGTCTGCAGGTTTTAGTAGAAGTAGAAAAATTTGGTTATGCTTTTCTAAAAACAAAATATGCAAATTCGATTTAATTCATTTTTCTTTTAAATCATTTCACTCCAAGCAAGGCAATGAGGCCATTAAGACGCAAGGGGTTACTGAGTATTAGATAATATAAAGAACAAGACAAACACTATTAAGGAGAGAGAACAAATAAAAGAACAAGATATAAGAAGACAGATGATGATGATTGACATTGCATTTAAATTTTTGAAAATCAATGTTGACAGGGAATCAAGAAGCCGGAAGAGAGTTCCACAAGTAAGAAGTTCGAGAGAAGAAACTGCCAGCATAGAAGTTAGTTACATTTAGCCATTTCAACTATAAAATGAAGAGACCTTGCCACCAATCTAGTACAGACCTTAAATTCATAAAGTTTAAGTAACATAGCAGAAAGTTCATCAGAACAATTACCATGAAAATATTTATAGAAAAGGCATATGAAAGCAATGTTATGGTGATGGGAAAGTGACTGAAGCTGAGATGCTAGGGCAGGACCAATAAGATTGCAGATTCTTCTTTGGATTTTATCAAAACTCTCTAAACAGATAGCAGAGGCACCAGACCAGATATGGCAGTAATAATCAAAGCAAGAACGAATGGTAGACTTATGAATATGTAAGATAGATTCTGGTGAGAAAAATTGTCTAACATGAAACAAGAAACCAAGCAGGCAAAGAGAATGAATCAAAGAATTCTAAGAGAATATCTCTGATATTCTAGTAAAAAAAAAAAAAAAAAGAAAAATGATGAAAAAAAATTCAAATTATTTAAGGTATGCTTCTCTTTCCTTGACCATTTTGATTTTTATAATTGCATCATCTGCAATTTCATATTTTCAAATGCAATTTACAAAACGGAAAACAACAAAAACAAGAGGGGCAGAAAGAAAAAAAGAGAGAAAGCGTCTAAGGCAAGAGAGAGAGAGAGAGAGGAAGAGAAAAAACAAAACAAACAAAAAAAACAAACAAACAAACAACAAAAAAAAAAAAAAAAAACAGTAAGTATATTTACCCAGTCTCACCACCAAGGTTGGATGTGACACAAGGATTTAGTAAAAAAAAAAAAAAAAAAAAAAACCAGTGAGAAACAAAGGTGGAAAGCAACAAAGAGAGAGGAAGAGAAAAAACAAAGCAAAAAGACTGTAAAAAAAAATGAAGAAGACAGCAAACAATAAATACAAGTGAGAGAAAAACAAGGAAAAAGACAGTAAGAAACAGAGGTGAGAGAGAGACAGAAAAAAAAACAATAAAGATAAAACAAAGAAAAAAAGAAAGAGAACAGAGACAGATTTTTAAAAAAACTCAACAAGAAAGAATTCTATGGAAATTGTAATTTTTCTATTTTCAAGCTAGTAAGCTGTTTCCTGGAGGCATAAATCAATGAATAGGCCTATTGTGGGACATCCAAGTATGTACAAAAGTTGCATTGAAGAGGATCCTTTAAAAAGAGCAGCTAAGCACAAAAATGGAGATTATCCTTACTAATATTAAAATATATTAGTAAAAAGCTACTGAGAGATTCCCTCCCTATGCAAGGTTATTCAGTATTGACTGCCTTTTTTGTTTTGTTTTTAAAGCTGCTGACCATTTTATCATATAGATATGATAGGCTTATTCAAAATTACAAGGTCGTTTAGTCTCAACATCTATATAAATAAAGTGCAGTGTACATGTGTCTGTCCGTTTTTTTTTTATCTTGGTGAATTATAAACAACCTGAACTATAGTTACACAAGATTAAAAATTAAATAACTCATTTAAAGTTAAATTTAAAAATTGAACAGAGTGAAAGGTTTAAAAAATAATTCTTTATTAAAGGTTTAACTTTCATTTTACTTTTTATTGCAATTGATATCCAATTAAACTGTAATTAAACCTGCTTAAGCAGGTCACAGTAGATTGCTCATATGTTGTTTTTTTTTCTAGCATGCATACTGTGACATATTCGAAATATTACATAATTTAGGTTCCCTGATGTCGTTTAAGAGTGACTTTATGTGAAGGGATCATAAAGAATGGTGATTTTAAAAGAAAATAAAAATTGCTTGCAAAATAAATGTAAACAAATGATGAAGATCAGTTGTGTATATGAAGAAAGATTATTCCGATTTAAGGCGTTAGATAATGTTAAAATAATTATTTCTAAATTCTTATAACTTTTACATACATAAGACACTGAAGATAAAAGGCCAAAGGCCCAAAAGACCTCTGTGGGAGTTATCCTAAAATCTGCCCCAAGGGCTACTTCTAGGCAAGTAGATAACTAAACGGTATAAATCTTTCCAGATGGACATGGTGGTCGATTTAGCTATGTTATGTTTTCATGGATTTGTCAGGCTGGTGAGAAAAAAAACAAAACAAAAAAAACAAACTTTTTATAATGTTTACCCAATACAAGTACCAAGAGTCATTCAAGGTAGAGGGTTACTGTGAGGTGTTGGATGAGCATAAGAAAAGGCAACCAGTGAATGTTCACCCAATACAAGGCCCAAGAAACACTCAAGGTAGAGAGTTACTCAGAGGTGTTGGATGAGCATAAGAAAAGGCAACAAGTGATGCTCATGGGACTATGCAGAAAAAATAACAGTTAACTCTAGACTTGAAGAGGTCAAAATTAGTGTAATTCAGAAAAAAAAGGAGAAGGAAAAGACTTTAGAATTAATTGGAAGCCTGATCCTAAACAGGGATCAACAGATAAAACTCTACTTCAAAAACCTGAGGGGTATGAACTGGATGATAAATGAACCTATCTACTCCTATTGGGAGAGTAGAAAGAAAATTGAAATAAATAAGTATAAAATGTCAGAGATAGAGATGTTATAAGTATCAAGTTGAAATAGACTTTGGAAGGAAACAGAAACCCAATCCTAAACAGGAATCAGGATATAAACGTTTACTCTTATTCAAAAGACCATGGAGGAGTGTGAATGAAGTGATAGGCGATCATATCTACTTTTATTGGGAGAGAAGAAAGAGATAATTAGTGAATAAAATTTCAGAGTTCAGTTGAAAACGTAAGAAGTATAGAGTGGTTTATAAAAATTGAGATTTCGTAAAATGAACAAATTAAATTCAAATTATAGCAAATACATTATTAGAAAATATTTCATTAATTAATCAATTTCAGACAAAATAAAAAAAAAACTTTTTATTGGAAATTATTAATAAGATACAATATTCCTAGTGAGTGTATATCAACTCAAAATAAAATTTAATTAACTTCTAATTGCACAGCATTTAAATCAAATACCAAATTATTTTTGTTCTCTATTTCTAAGATGAGGTATTGTGACTATTGTGACTATTTACATTGTTCGGACTGTTGTCCTCATCTTTATTGTCATATTCATGACGTTTTGGCTGTTATACATGCTGACATTCTTCAGGTGAATTTCAAACCAAATCCTTTATTTAGTCCACAGGGGGTAGAAAGAACTAGTACAATCTACCTGCTGAAAATATGCATAACAATCAAGTTTTAGAGAAAATGGAAACAATAAGGACCCTTATACTTAACATCAAAAAGAGGCAGTTGAAATTTCTAGGGCACATAATGAGGAAAGAGGGCTTGGAGAATCTAACAGCACAAGGCAAGGATGTCAGAGGAAAGCAGTGCATAACCTAGTTAATGAGTTTATACAACGGTTGACGGGAAAGGGATCAGGAGAGATAGCGAAAAGACAAAATTTACTAAAAGCTACAAGGGCAAGAAATTGTGGAGGGCCATGATTTTCCACATCCTGACAGGATATGGCCCATAGAAAAAGAAGAAAATGTTGTAGATGTACTTATCATCATTCACTTGCCTGCTAATTGTTGGGGCTGGGTGGGGGTAAGCAGATAACCTCTTCCAAGATGATCTATTTGCAATGGCCCTCAAGAATTCCAGCACTGTCATGTCTGTCCACTCTTTGATGTTGGCTTGCGTTGCCATCCCCGTTTGCGTCTGCCTCCAACAGTACCTTGCATGATGGTCTTGTAGAGGCTGTTGTGACATAGCTAAACCATACCATCTTCTGATGCTTAATAGTGGCAAGGGGAGATTTCTGTCCACCCACAAAACTTTTGATCTTGCTCTGTACATAGTCATTGCTTGGTATTCATGCCAGAAACTCCAATACAAACATTTCAGAGTGTTTCGGTGTCAATCTGAGGACAGTGCAGAGGATTCAGAAAGAGTTGGATGAGTCTAATGTCCATTACCAAGGTATGGCAGCTTGGAAAACTCACTCTGATTGTTCTGATAAGAAAAGAACTCCTGAATTTGTTGGTGAAGCCCTCAGATTTGATACGGGGGAACATCAAGTGCCTTGAGGAGGTAGTGCTGCCTGGGTCAAGAGGGTGGCTGTTGGAAGATCATATATCTGGCAACAGGTCTCTGCACCTTGCCACATTTAAGAGAAGCCAGTCATGGCTGTCAGACAATTTCTGCAACCACATCATCCCTTATATCTGGCCACCTAACTCTCCAGATTGTAACCCCTTGATTATTATGTGTGAGGCGCAGTTGAGCGAGGCCAACAAAATTCTTTGTAACACCAAGGGTGAACCTAAGGCAAGGGTTATGGCAGCATCCTTCAGTTTAAATAAGCAGACCATCCAGACGAGTTGCAGGAGATCCCAAAGTCATCTGGAGACTGTGGTTGAAGCCAATGGTCATTTTATTGAATAAATTTACTCTATAGTATTTCAAGATATTTTTATGTAATTTTGGTAAATATATCTGTTAAAATGAAATTTCAGTGTTATTTTCATTTTTGCGTAATTTAGATGACAATTTATCCATCGCACCCTGTAGGTTATCAAGACACCGTAAAATGTTGGCCCATAGTATTTATAAACTAACTAGTTCTTAGTGCTATTTCTGAACCAGCATAGACATATAGTAGTGTATAATACATGTTTTGTGACCTATATTTTTCATATAGGGTGTGGCAGAAATAACTACCACACATAGTTCTTATAAATACTGCTCACATAATGGTAAGACATCAGCTAGATGAAATCATCTTGCCATTATGTGCATGAGGTATTTCTGTTGCACACTGTATTGTGTTTGGAGTTGTTTAGCTTAGTCTATGAACATAGAAGTTAAGCAACATCAAGCCTGGTCAGTACCTCCATGGATGACTGCTTGGGAATAACACGTGCTATAAGTTTGGATGTGCGGGTGGTGTAGCAGATAATGGCTAGGAAAAGAGTTGGATGAGTCTAGTGTTCATTACCAAGGTATGGCAGCTTGGAAAACTCACTGACTGTTCTGATAAGAAAAGAACTCTTGAATTTGTTGGTCAGATTCAACACTGGGGCTACAGGTATCGTTTTTATTCTTATTCAATATTTAAAGTATTCTATTTTTTTTTTTTTAAATATTCTATAAAGAAAAGTTAGAATACTTTAAATAGGAAAATTTCTTTTTGCATAATGGATTAATTCTTTTTGTGGTTTTAATTAAAATTACCTGTTAATCAATGAGCCAGGTTCCAATTATCATTGAGTTCATTATTTTCACTTACGCGCAAATATCCTTGGGAAAGGTATAAATCTGCCTCTTCTCCCCCTAGCTATGGGCTAATTAGTAAGCTTTGTTTCACCAAATAATTATTATCACAAAAAAAAAAAAAAGAAAAAAAAAAAATTTTTTTTACACGCTAAAAAAAATATTTTCTTACTTTAAATATTCTGTAAAGGGCTGATAAACTGGAGAAAACGAATCACTCAATCACCTTAGTCTGTACTGTAGAGTATCCAATCAAATTGATTAGCTACACAGGCAAGTCTTTCAGATTTATTTACATTCTCTGGAATATAAATGTATAGAATCTACCGTGGCCACAAAGTTAGGGATCAGTTTATGTATTGATTGTAATAGAGAATTAATCACTTATTTTATATCCACATTATAATTTCTTGTTTGTTTACCAAATTCTGATAAGTTATGAATCCACCTCTTCTCTCCCACCCACAGTTATGGGTTAATTAGAAAGACTTATATTACTAAACCATTATGATCTCCAAAAATCCCCCCCAAATTCTTACAATCTAAAATTACTTTATGGCTTTAAATAACCCGCAAAGAGTTGGTCAGCTGTAGAAAACAAATCAATCACACAATCAATCAATTAACTTAGCCTGGAGAGTATCCGGTCAAAATCAAAATCGTAGCACCTATAAAAAAATTTTTTAAATTGCCATCAGTGTCTTCGTAGTCATTTATTTCCAATTTCTTTTTTTGCATAATGGGTTAATTCTTTTTGTGGTTTTAATTAAAATTACCTTTTAATTTGATTGGATTTCTTTTAAAACAAAACAATTGGTGCAGAGCACAACTGGGATAATTTCAATAGTGTTCATTCTTAGTTCAATAATTACTAAAAATTAAAAAAAAAATAATGCTGGGGGGGAACAAAACTTTCTGGTATGTAAATGAAATCTGACTTTGATAAACTCTGAGTCTGTAATTTTCATCTGCTAGAACAAACAGATTGTTTTGGAGTGAATAGCCATGGTCAAATGCAAAATAAAGAACAGAACTGTTCAACAAATAGAATTAATAAAGTTTACAATAAAAAGGAAAAAAGGGCAAAAATGAAATAATATCAAACAAGCAAACAATATATACAAGGCAGATTACCAGTAAGAAGGCGAAAAGTTCACAAACTAAGAATTGGTATCGACACACAAGTTTGGACAAGCAAATGTAGCATTCTGTCTTCTAGACAATGCAGATTGGAACTGAGTCATGTTGAACTGCTAACGGGCATATCGGCTAAGAAAAAATCCCAGCATGCATTTGTTTGTATATGCTTATAAAAGAAGAGGGACAAGTATTCAGCATCCATTTCTGATTTAAATTAGAAAATGGAAAAAAAGCAGTTTCTGGATCCCAGAAATTGGAAATACGTATGGATTAAGACTAGTACTGGAATAATAAAAGTGAAAAGGCTTCATCTAAGAATTTCAAAATAAATATACCTTTACTGAGTTTTTTTACATGCATTGTAAACAAAATGGTTTTAACCTTCTACAACCTTTCATGAGATGTTTAAGTATCAGCATCCCAAGTTTTCATTAGATCCATTAATTAATTTCCTGTCCTTTGAGCTCTTAATAAATTTAGCGTTTTTGGTATCCCCTTAAACCCTGTTCTGCTATCCATTACTGAAGCTCTCTAGGTAGGTTGCGCATTGTTTTCCTCTGTCACTCTTGCCTTCAATCTAGATTACATAATGAGAAAAAAAAGGAGGACATAGAAAATTTGCTACGATCAAAAAAAAAGCTATCATTGATAAATATCCGATTTGTGGAGATAATTCTAAATGTCAAAACTGAGACTGGAATTTAATAACATTCCAGACAAATGAAAAAGAAACTGTACGTTAATTTGAATCCTAGTTATTAATCAAATTCAAACTTATTGATTTCAAGGTAAAAACTTAAAATGAAACGAGTAGAGAGTAGAAAATATTTTTTTTTAGCTTCTTAGTAAGTGGCGGGGGTGAGTACCAGATGTAAAGAAAAATATTTTTGCCAAGATTTTCTAAAAAAAAAAAAATATTCAGAAGATAATTTAAATTCATTTGTGAATAATTCCTGAAAATTTCATTAAAATCCGACAATTATTTGATTTCTGCAAGAATTTCGAAATTAGTGTGTTACCACCAAAAAGAGTAAAAGACACTTAAAATCTTTTGGTTCCTCACTGACGCAAAACAAAACAAAACAAATAAACTAGATTTTTAACCAAAATGTCGAACGTGCTAGAAAGGATGAAAAAATTTAATAAAATAATAAAAAAAAAAAAATTACTTTGGTCTTTCCTTTTAATAAATAATTTTTGACTATAAAACTTTGTTTTTATCAAGTTTGGGACTTTTTTTCATCATGCTTTTTTCAACGAATTAGTGGAGGTTGCTAGCTAGGGTACAATAAATTATCTGAAAGGATGTATTGAGATGGGCCTAATTCAAAGAAATTTTGAAAATAATTATGTTAAATAACCACTTAGAGAGATATCCAGAGAGAGTTCAAATTTTTGTTTTTTGTTGAATTTGAAATAACATTGGTCCACGTTCCAAAGAAAAAAAGACAATTCAATCGAAGACTTACATTAAGGGGAAGTAAATCACAAACGATAAAAAAAAATATTAGCATTCAAGAGTTACCTCCCTTAGTTAGACAGTACTATTTACTATTTATTTACATACAGAAAAATAGTCACCGAGCACTTAAAAAACGATCATTGACAATAAATGCGTTGGTTCGTGAATTGTGAGTTCCATCCCTGGTTCAGGCAGTGTGTATTTGGAAACAGAGTGAGCACTAAATGAGTACTATAAGTAAGAACTAGAACGGATATCTCTAGACATGGGCAGTGAATCGAGAACAGTCTACCCGACCAAAGAGTTCAGTTTGGAATTCACCTGATGAAAGCTAGAGGGATCTATGGTGAAATAGGACCAAGGAATTCTAATCTATCCATGGCTAAGATGCCACGATATCTTGTTTGCCCAGTCAAAGCCGCTATTTGCAATTTACAGAGTTACCCTGATATAAGAGAAACCCGTATATAAGAGAGATTTTATCTGGTCCCAAATTAGAGCCATACTTACCTAAACAAAAGAGTAAAGACCAAACCCGGATATAAGAGATTTCTTATCCGGTCCCGAAACTCTCTTATATCCGGGTTACACTGTAGTTAAAAAGCTTATGTATGGTCCTATTGCTTTAAAACTATCGCTATTTTGCATGCATAGTCAAAACAACTAGATAAATGGTCAGCCGCACAGACGTGAAAGGGGAAAGGATCTCTACAGAACTTGACCTGTGCAGGACCGGGCTCATGAACAACAAACTAAGGCCCTTGAGAAAAATCTGTCTCCCCTCCTCTTCCTAGTTATGGGCTATCTTTCTTTTGTTTTACGGCATATCAACCTCAATGGGTTATTGAAATTAATGCCGACAAAATTTTTATTGCTGGTAATATTTTTTGGGGGATTATTTGCTTTTTAATCCCCGCATTAAATAGGTAATAAAAATTTACTGAATAATTTACAGTAAGTATGCCTAATTCGAAAATAACAAAGAAATTTTGATAAAATCTACTATTTTGAGTCACGTTATCGACAATAGAATTTTGGATCCATTCGCATCGCAGCAAACATTACTGGCATTGTTTGCAGATATTTGCTGTGGATTAGCCTTTTTATTTCTTACGCATGCAATGAGTACTTAGTTGCGCAGTAATTCAGTCAAGTAAGAACCGTAAAAAAGGCCGTTAACAATGTAATCTTCCGCGCAAATCTAATCAGCAGTGAATGTATGTAAACATTGCCAGTAATGACTGCCATGCCGTAATGCGAATGAGTGAACGTTTATTGTCGATAACGGTAGGTTTTATCAAAATCTCTTTGTTATTATTTAATTAAGTATGTAAATATTTGGCAAATTTTTATTACATACTTAGCGTGAGGCTTAAAAAGCAAATTTGAAATTACCCTTTTTTTTTTTACCAAAATGTATATATGTTTTGTTTTGTTTTTTTAAATATATTGCTGGTAATAATTTTTTCTTCAAAAATTTATTGCTGGTAATAATTTTTTACCTATTTATTAAAACCTATTTTTACACTTTCATAATGTTTTGACCTCAATTTGGGGGTTAACTATTTGTCCATAGCTGGGATACTAACAGGTGCTACCACCCCGGGTCAGGGTGGACCTGGGAACACCAGCAATTAAGAGGTGGTTCCACGCTCCTCAAAACCTCCTAATCAGAGGCCCTGCTGTTAGACGCAGTTTATTGTCTTACCCAGGACACAGTTATGGGTTTGTTAATAACTTAATCGTGACTGCGTCAAAGTGGCCTGTCAGTGTGACCCACGGTCTTTGTAATTCAAACCTCTGACTTTCACAAATCCATTGGTTAATGTGCTATGAACTGTGATGAATAGACACTTGTCAATTACATTTTGCGATCCAGCTTGTCACTCCATGGATCCCTGAAAGAATGATGGACTCAGTTTGAATTTAGATGAAGTGAATCCATATTTGCATGACAAGTACAAAGATGCTTCAGTTGGGCCTCTTTGCTTATTTTTGAAGGCCCACAATACACACATACTAATCTTGGCCATTTTTTCTTCATGACAAGTTTAAATAGAAGAACAGACTGGGATCTCTAGCCTTGGAAGGGCAGTCTAGAAGAAGGAAAAGTAGATTCAAACACATGAAGAAAGCAAAAGGAGATCAATATTCTACTAAAAATTACCCAAGAATAGTAAATCAACCAGCATATTTTTTACTTTTAATCATTTCACCCCAGATAAAGCAATAAAGCCACTAAGACAAAAGGAACGGTCTATATTTCTGAGATGAGGTATTATGTACACTATTTACATTATTTAGACTATTGTCCTCATCTTTGCCGCCATACTTATTACAACGTTTCGGCCGTTGTACGCTCTGGCCTTCTTCAGGTGGTTGGAATATCAAACTGAACCCTTTATTTCGCTTACTGGTGTAAAACTGTTCTAGTTCCACGTGCCATGTTTAAATGGATGTCAGTTGTCAGTTATCTCCTGTTAATTCATCTCCCCAAGTTCTCCACTGCTTTAACCAGGTATTGAACTCACACACTTTGGGTCCTGGATCTAACTAACGCCTTTATCCCCTGTCATCAGACCTACAAATTCAAAAAGTCAATTTGAATTTGTAGGTTTGATGAATTGGATCGCGATTACGATTCCAATGTAAATTATAACCATCGAATATTAGTATTTGAGCGTTATGAGAGATAGAGATTTTAACGAATGTCCCGTATTTCTAATTTGGCATTTATTTAACATTTCGTAAAAAATTCCGGAATGAGAAGTTATCTGCAATATGTTCAAACTTAAAAAATAAAATGTTTTCATCTCTTTGGTATTAAACCTTTTTGGCGGTTAGCGTTGTGTCCTTCAGTGAACTGGACTCTTTATTTAATCTACATAGAGACTCTTGTTTCACTGACCATGTCCCGGGATATCACGTCTTGTTCGCTTTTTAACACTGCCTAATAATTGCTTGCCCTGTTTCCACCGAGTCTGTTTGTAGTTTGTACCACCCAGCCCTGGGATTGAACGCATTACTAGGCAAATAAATTCACGTACCCATGACTTAACTCTCTAGGCTATTGTCTCAACTATTTAAAACTATCTGTTTAAATCAATTTCGTAAATGTAAAAGAAAAGCGTTTTAATTTCTTCAACGAACTATTGATAAAAATATTCTCGCTAAAAAATAAACCGCACATACACCTGCACAGTTCAAGGGAAATAACCCAAGAAAACCAAATTATCTCCCTTATTTATGCAGTATTTTCAGAAACAAATCGTAGTGCAAAATAATCAGTTCAATTAAATTATTTATATTATTATTATTATTTATATTATTATTATTATTATTATTATTTATATTATTATTATTATTATTAATAATAATAATAAAAAAAATAACACTAGAAAATTGTTCCGTGGTCACCCCTCCTATGTAATAATGTGCAAAGTAAAAAATTCAAGTGGACTTAATGAAAAAAGAAACTAGAAAATAGATGTCTTGGTGAAAATGTTGTTCCTACGGAAATTCTAGAGGTAAGAGATGGCAACTTAATTTCCTCTGTCCATAGAACAGATATTCAGCTAGTTTTTCTAATGTCAATGGCTTTGCAAAATAAAATGAAAGAAATTCAATAATTAATAATATTAATAAAAATGGACAAAGCTTCCACAAAGAAATTTAAATATTAAATATATCTAATACTAGACTTGTTATATATATATATATATATATATATATATATATATATATAAGATACCCGGATATAAGAGAGATTTTCTCTGGTCCCAAATTAGAGCCTGTGTTAATGTAAACAAAATAGACCAAACCTGGATATAAGAGAAATCCGGATATAAGAGACTTCTTCTCCGGTCCCGATAACCCTCTTATATCCGGGTTACACTGTATATTCAAAATTATAATACCAATACAAAAATTACAATTTTGTTTCAACACTTCTGGTGTCTTATCAAGTGATCAAAAACCAACCAAACCCCCTCAGTTGGTTGTTTTTTGAACTGTTGAAACCCTTTATTTTGCAATTAACACCATCACTTGATAAGGCACCAAAAGTATTGAAACAAAATTGCAATTTTTGTAGTGATTCTATAACATGCATATGTTATAATTTAATTTTGAATAAATATTATTTGCTCTACTCGGTATTGAGAAGTCTTTTAACACTTCTGCTGCTAACTATGGAGATCTTCGTTTTTCTTATCTTGCTCCAGCTGGCTAAGTACGGAAACCTACGTTTTTGTATACCGCTGGTATGAGTGTCCCGTTGCGCCATCTATCGTAAAATCACAAAGGACAATGCTTCAAAAGATATCATGTGTATACCCATTACTGATCTGGTAAGTCATTCCCAGGGATATCCATGAAAATGGAATGCTGTAAAACACACTGGTGCCAGTTTTCTGTGTAATAAAATATGTAGGTTGAAATTTGGCATTTTCTTTAAAAATGGCTGGACAAATGAGTAGCAGTGAAAGTGTTAAGAATAGTGTTTTTGGTTATTGGAATTTTATTCCATCTGTACTGGTGTCTGTGTGTGTGTGTGTATATATATATATATATATATAAAATAAATAAATCCTAAAGAGCCAGGAACAACGTACGTAGGTTTCAACCTAAACGGATCTTCAGGGTAAGCTGACTAAAGAGGAAATGACATGAAACAGTATTTATTGATAAAACCACTAAAAACTAATTAGCAAAAAAACAAACAAACCTTGTAACAGAAGAAGATAGAGAACAAAAAAAAAACTGATCCTCTATTCCAATAACCAGAATTTCCTATGCCTGCACTTATTTAAAATCTCAGATCTTTGATTTAATAAATTATTAGGTTCATGGGAGGTGGCTATTGCTAATTTTTCCTCCATACATAATAAGCAATACTTGTCCCCTGCTTTTACTTATGGCATTTTTTTTAGAATTTCCTATTTTAAAATGGGGTTAATACTATCTTCCTGTTTAATATTTCATATGTGCTGTGTTTTTTTAATTTTCATGCTTAAAGCTACTTAAATGATTGTAGTAACGATTTTTGAAATTACCTTGGGTGGATCTAAAATTTAATGTTTTTATTACAACTATTAGGTTTATTTCTGTGTATTTCAACTTTATAAACCACACATTCTTGTTGGCACCTACCCTTATTTCTACAGTTACATTTAGGGGTGTATATATATATATATATATATATATATATATATATTATTTCTGAGATGAGGTATTTTAATCCAGTGACTTGACCCAAAGAGTTGTGACTTCAATACTTGGCCACAGCAGAGGTGAACAAAAAACTTGGTGAGTTGTGTTACTAATGGGAAATAACTGAAATTGAGATATCCAGAAAAGGCATGTCATGTGGAACTAGAACAATCTATCCCAGTGGATGAAATAAAGTAATTAGTTTGAAATTCCAACTTATCTCATCTGAAGAAGGCTGGAGAATACAATGGCCAAAATGTTGTGAATATGACAATAATTTTTACCTCCAGTGTTTTGCTTTTGTTGTTGATGTTGGTGGTGGTGGAGTGGGGGGGTTGTCAGTATTTTCCCATAGGTGGGGCCCGAGCAGGTGCTACCACCACAGATCAAGGTGAACCTGGGAACAACAGCATTTAAGAGGTGGTTCCATGCTTCTAAAATCCTCCTGATCAAAGTCCTTGCTGCAGATTGTAGTTTATTGTTATACCCAGGACATTCCAAATTTTTGTTTATAAAAATTATTGTGAAATAGTATTGATTGGTGCTGAGACAAAAGATTTTTATTATTTTAGCTATAAAATCTTTTAAAAAAGCATCTAAACAAAATCAAAAATAAATCAACTGTTACCAATAGCCCCCCCCTACCCAAAAAATTAATCTACCCTTTGAAATTGTTTGTATTATTAGATCACCTGTGAAATGTGAAAATGCGGTATTTTGGTGTATGTTCAAATTGAAGGAGAATCAAACTAACTAAGAGCAGGATAGTTTTTCATAAACAATCTCTCTCCCTTTGGCCTTGTGCCAAAGCACTGTATTTTACTAAATAATATATATATATATATATATATATATATATATATATATATATAAAGTAATTCATCGAGTCTAGAAGAAACCTCAACAGAATGCAGAAAGCACTGGACGGCCGTTTCGTCCTATATTTGAGACTCATCAACAGTGCGCATCCACTACCGAGAATTGAAACCCAGACAGTTACATTGACAGGCAAACATCATATCTGGGCTGGTGCTGCACAGTCTTCCTTTTACAGTCTTGATAAAGTCTGAATTGTTTTCCAGCAGGCGGACCTGAGTTTAAAGCCAAAGAAGTGTTTATTTATCTTGGGTAAGTGGACCTGGCGGAGACCATCCCTCTCCAGGACAAATCACAGCTTTTGCCCATCTCCAACTTATCAAAGAAAGCATGTTGTGGGAGACAGATGAAATAACTAGTCCAATGTACTTGTCGATCGACAAGTATAGCATTGATGGTCATTGACTGTAAACTAGGTACCTCCACTAATTTGGTATACCTTAGGTTTAAAATGAAATTTTAAAAATGAAAAAGCTTTAATTGAAAGCTAAAAATTTTAAATTTACTATTTCCAGTAAGCAAAATACTCTGTGGTGTATTTCAAACAGAAATCATACTGATCGGAATCAATTATTTTTATTTTTTTAGAAAAATTGATCAAAACAGCCATTTTTGATGCATTTGTAAACAAAAGTTAATTCTCAGTTTTAAAAATCTTACAAAAATAAAATATATATTTCTGAAATGCTATTTGAGGAAAATTAGCAAATTTAAAGTTAAATTAATCTGATTTAAAACAGATATTACTTACTTATAGCATAAAATGTTGTATACAAACATTTCTTTATTACGGGGTCTTGTTAATCAATTTAATGACAGCTGATTGACAGCTGAACATGTTCATAGTTAAGTATGGTGGAGCAGACAATAAAGTTTGGTGGGGGGTTGCCCTAAGTGGGGACAACCCTTAAAAAACATAACCTTTTAATGATAAATTTATCGGTCTGTACATCCATACTTCAGAAATTCTGCACATAATCACACATACAAAAATAAATTGAAATTCTTTTAAAAATACTCATGGTTGTCAGATTGTAATAAACTTCACAATATATGATTAGTTAATATAGTTTTACTTAATAACAATATTTCCTAAGAATTATCATATTGAAAATGTATTTTAAAAGATTTAAAAACTTTATAAATTTTTCAATTTAAAATTGTAAAAAAAATGAAAACAAATCTAGTAAAAATTCATTTTTCATTGAAAAATTTTTTTTCTTCAGACAATATTGTCTTTAATATATATTATTCATAAAAGTAATTAAAAGCTTCTCTAATTAAATAATGTATTAGTTTTATTGCATTTTTTATTTTTCAATTCAGAACAAATTTTTGATAAGACCAGGTCTGATTTTGCAAAAAAAAAATTTGGTGATTTAAATTCTGCAAAGAATTCTGCTTTTAACTAATAGTCACTAAAAATTATCATGTTGGATTTCTCAATTTTTCATAAAATTAAGTAAGGAAATGAAACACATGTAAAAAAACAATATATATTTTTACCAAGATTTCTAAGAAAATGTTCAAACAATAATTTCATTTATTTGTCAATAAGTCCTGAAAATTTAATTAAAATCCAACAATTATTTGATTTTTGCAAGAATTTCCAAATTAATGTGTCTGTCATCACAAAAAAGGTGAAAATTTGCTATTCTAGTAAAAACAATCCCCAAAAAAGAAAGAAAAAAAAAAAAAATTTTAATCAAAATTTCAAATGTTTTAAAAAAATTTAATTAAATAATCAAAAAATACTTTGATCCTTCCTCTTAATATTAGGTTGGTGCAAAAATAATGACGTAATAATGTTGTTTTTTGACGTATTTTTTAACGTCAAAAAATGACATTATTACGTCATTATTTTTGCACCAACCTAATAATATAAAGATTTTGACACTAAAAGTATGTTTTTATTATGTTTTCAGCATGTTTTCATCAAGGCATGCTGATTTTTTAGTGTTTTTCTGGAGGTGCTTACTGTAAACAGTTTTGAATTTCGTACCTCATACCACTAATATAACCTGTGGATTCTTTGTAGACATGAATTGTTCAAGAGTTCAGAAAAGGTGAACGTATGGGACCAAGGTTTTGCAGTTATATAATAGCATTTAAACTCATGCTTCATTTTGCATAGCAACCATGGCCTTAGTAATGAATTGCTCTCCGGGAAGATACATTTGGAAAGCCATAAAAGATGCTGTGGAGGCAAACTGAATGGGACACTGAATCTGCTCTGTCTTCAATGATCACCAGCAATAACTTTTTCCCTAATCTTGCCCTTGTTCCAAAATCTCTTTAATCTTGCCCACAGTTTGAAGTCTCCTTAATATTGTTCATGGTATGAAATCTCCTTAATCTTGCCCACTAATTGAAATCTCCTTAATTGTGACCACTATCCAAAATCTCCTTAACCATGACCACATTCTGAAATCTCCTTAATCTTGACCACTATCCAAACTCTCCTTAATCTTGACCACTATCCAAAATTTCATTAATCATGACCACTATCTGAAATTTCATTAATTGTGACCACTATCTGAAATCTCTTTAACCATGACCACATTCTGAAATCTCCTTAATCTTACCCACAATCCAAAATCTCCTTAATCTTGTTTATGGTCTGAGATCAAAATCTGAACTGCAGGGTTGCTGATAGACCTGTATGATACACTATGTTGGCTGAAAACCCTGCATAGGATGTCAAGACTGGGCAGTTAAGATATTTTGAATGGCTGGACCATCTTTGGTGTCTTAAAATTCTTGCACTGTCAATCACTGATTTCCTTTGAGAATAGCCACCACTTGGCAAGAGTTCTGCTTGTTAGAAATCTTCAGGAATGTGCATCACTCCCTGCCAAATTTGAAGCATGGCTAGCGAAATGTCTTTGATTTTTTTCTGCGGATGAATGTCTGAGATTCAAGCAAAATCTGAACATGACAGGTGCACAATATCAAGCTCTCTAAATGGCGAATCACTGCTGACTGAGTAAGGCCAGAGAAGAATGCTTGTTCATAACTGCTTAAAGGTCTAGTTTGATTTGTTGCCAAGTTATATCAAGGCCACACAACCAGTTCTACAGACATTCAAAATAGTCGGATCTTTCCAGTATAATTCTTTAATACATGTATAAAATCTCCATGTCAAATAACGCTTTGATATCTAAAATAATATTTGGAATAATGATTGAAATATTACGACGAGGTAGTCAGGGAAAAAAAAAAAATCTAATGAGCAGTAATATTTTTCTCTAAGAAATGCAGAAACTTGAGCTATTATGTTATTTATCAGATTCCAGACATGTTTTTTTGTTTTATTTTTTTTTTAATGTACATACCATCCCGGCATTCAGCTAAACCAAGCAACAATGGATGTCAGAGAAGAGTGGATCCTCTCAATGAAGAAAGATACCAGACATAGAAAAAGCCAATTCCCTTGTGTACAATTCTAAGTCGGGAGAATGCCAAGAAAATGACATTCTCTTATGCTGGGAGGTAGGAACCAAAAGCAAAGAAACAGAATCTGATTTTCAGGTAGCCAGGAAGATTATGCAGGGCCAAGCCTAATTTACTCTTGTATGTAATAAATATATATTGGAGTTTATATATATATATTACGAAATGGACAGAGTCCGACAATTTATAAACATAAAAAATGTCTTTAATAAATATATATATATATACATACACACACAAATATAAAGATAGATGCAAACTGACTGAGAAATATATATATATATATATATATATAGATAGATAGATGTATACAGACTGAGAAATATATATATATATATATATATATATAGAGAGAGAGATGTAAACAGACTGAGAAATACATATATATATATATATATATATATATAGATGTAAAAAGACTGACAAATATATATATAGATGTAAACAGACTGACAAATATATATATAGATGTAAACAGACTGACAAATATATTTATATATATATGGATGTAAACAGACTGACAAATATATTTATATATATATATATATATATATATATATATATATATATGGATGTAAACAGACTGACAAATATATATATATATATATATAGAGAGAGAGAGAGAGATGTAAACAGACTGAGAAATACATATATATATATATATGTAAAAAGACTGAGAAATATATATATATAGATGTAAACAGACTGACATATATATATATAGATATAGATGTAAACAGACTGACATATATATATAGATATAGATGTAAACAGACTGACAAATATATATATATATATATATATAGAGAGAGAGAGAGAGAGAGAAAGAGAGAGAGAGTGAGAAAGAGAGTTTAGTTTGTATTGTTTTACAGCATATCAAACTCAGTGGATTGTTTCATGCTGACAAGATTTTTACACTAGATTCATATGAATAGAATATGTATTCTTTGAAAGAAATCAGTTTGTAGATCAGGTTTCATTGATGTATTTTTGTAAAGAAAGTTTTTTTGTTGAGAGTTTGGTTTCATTGATGTATTCTTTTCAGATATGCAGTTTGTAGAGAAATTGATTTTATTGGCATTCTCATTTGGTTTATATTTTTTGGTAGAGGCCCACTGTTTACCGAACTTTTGCATTCTCAAAGAGCTCATACATGGTGCTTATACTGTAACATTTTTCTTTTGGGAGAGAGAAAGGTGTGAACACTTGGTTAATATATGTTTAATAGTGTATGCAGTTTCATATGTTTTGCATGCTGGTTGATCTTTGTTATTTAGCAAGCTCAAGTGGGTTATTCTCGTGTGGCCAATAGGTAAGTGGGCCAGTACTACTTCTTCCTTTCAAGATTTTTTGAAAGCTGACTTCCATTCTCCTAATTTGGGTGGAACTGCAAAGAGTTTATTGTATGCGTTATTGTCCCAGCACTGTTGCCATTCCTTTTAAATATATTTGTTAATGATCTCCTTAAAGTCAGTCATTTAAAGTGTGTGTCGTTGAGTCTACTTACATATTTAAAGCTGATTTAGCTGCTAAGGCCTGCTTTATTATTACCTTTCACTCCGATGTAGCTAGGAATCCAATATAGTTTGATGTCTTCATGTTTGCAAGGACTGCTCATTTTGCACAAGAAGAAGGAAATTACTGGAAACTAATTGAAACCCACCTGAAGCGAGCTGAATGTGTAATGCTCCTCATGCCAATGACACTTCCACCGAGCTTCACTACGGCATATGACTTCACTGAATTTGATGTGTTTCTCTCGAATTTATATTTAAACTGGGGTCATCAGGAGAGAATGTGCACCGTTTCGGGGTCTTCCTCTCAATGGTTTCAGTTGCACACCGGCCCCCCTCACTGATGTGAGGCCCCATTATAATGATATACAAGTGTTTTAGATAAACTAGTTCAAATGTTTAACGGCGAAATTAAATTTACAAAAATTCCGAAAAACGGCAAACCTCGCGTTCTGAGAATACAATGTGAACGTCATTACGCATTCATGATCAGTCATGTCATGCCGTCATGTTCGCTGAAACACTCCACAGAGTATTTTGTTTTTTCCATATCCAACTTTTCCTGCTTTATTGTTACCTTACACTCCGATGTAGCTAGGAATCCAATATAGTTTGATGTCTTCATGTTTGCAAGGACTGCTCATTTTGCACAATAGTTTAATAATGAGTGGATTTTTTTTCCTTCAAAGCCATTAGGATGGATAGCAAGTCTGGCAATTTTAAGAAATTTTTTTATTTTATGATGTTGAAAGCTAGCTCTGTTGTGTAAGCCTCCACAGTAAAAATAGTTTTTTTTTTGTAATATTTTGGCTCACTGCTGCACATCCTGTCTTGACCTCACACTTTGATCCGTCTGTTTCGATGGCTGTAGGGTTAGGGTAGTTTTCCAATATGCCCTGAAACTTGTCCTGGAATGTTTGTGTACGTTTTTTTGTTTAGGGAGTTTATTTAATTCCAGCAAGATTTCGGGTTGCTTGATTGTCCATGGTGGAACACTGGCTGCAGCCATTTCTTGCATGTTTGAAAGTGAGATCCCTAACTCTTTTGCAATGGATTTCATCCTGAGTCTATAGAGTTATATTGTTTTTTGTTGGAATAAATCAAAGTAATTTGGTTTAAAGGTACTGTTGTAAGCTGGGCTTGTTGGGCATGATTTTATTTTGACATAGTACTGTAGTGCCAGTTTAGTGCTCCTTAAATGTGGAAGTGTTTTGTTAGCTTCTGTGTATAAGCTTGCCACTGGGGATGTCTTAAAAGCCTCAAGTACTCGTCTGAGGCCTTGATGATAGTTTGCATTGAGTATTTTTAGGTATTATTTTCTGGCTGCCCCATATATGAAACTAGCATAATCCAGTTTTGAGTGAAACAGTGATCTATATAATTTAACTAATGTTTGTCGATCTGCTGCAGGAAATTAGAGGTTGTAATTTGTTTGTTGAATCCTCTCAGAGCTGCTCTTCTTAGCATGATGGCTTTTTTACATTTATCATTGATCCAGGGACAGTTGCATTTTTTTTATGCATTTTCTAACTATAGAGTTGAGAATTTCCATGAAATGTAGTTCCATGAAGTCCTTCAACAGGTTTCAGAACATTTGATTTTAAATTCTTCTCAGTTTGCTCTGCCTAATTTCCAACAGAGAGGATTTTTGTTATTATGTTCCGAGTTTTTTTTTTGACAATTGGCAAGCAATCACTACTGCTTGTGTCTGCCAGTACCTTCCAATGAAAATCCATATAAATCACTACTGCATGTGTCTGCCAGTACCTTCCAATGAAAATCCATATAAATTGATGGATCACATAGGGATCAGTTTATTGCAGAGTATCTGCCAGTAAATGGATTATTCTAAGTCATTGTTTTATCATTATAAATGCATAAATCATATTTATTATTGTTTCTAAGGTCCTTCCCTTTTTGGTGTGTGTCTTTACAACCTCATATGGTGCTGTGACAAAGTCTCCTAGTATTATAAAAGGTGCAAGGAGTTGCTTTATGATTTCATCAATTGCAGCTTCATTTACTGGTTCATTCAGTGGGATATATACTGAGCAGAAGTTTGTTAGCCTGAGTAAGGTCACTTTAACAGCAGTTGTCTCTAAAGTTGTTAAATTTATTTTACTTTGAGGTACATCATTCCTAACGAGGATGAATGCACCACCTGACTCTCGAAGCCCAGTATCATGTATGTAGTTGTATGGTATCCTTTTATATTCAATTTGGCATTTTGCTTAAGGAATTTTTCCTGAAGGCAAACAACTGCCAGTGACAGGTCTGTTATTAGCAGAAGGATTTCATTTATGTTTGCCTTTATTCAGCAGCAGTTCCACTGGACTATTTGATACATGATTGCTAAATGTTTTCTGGCTTTAACTTAGTATGTGGTTGTGTTTTAGTTTTCTGAGGTTTTGGCCATTTGTAGGTTCTGGCTTTCCACCTCCATTTCTTCCAGTTTGTCAAATTGATTTTGGCTAGGAATTTGGTCACTGTGAATTTCTGGTTTTTGTTTGGCTGGTTCTGTTTTATTTTTTGGAGATAAGTTCTTAAGTCTACCTTTAATGGTTTCTAGTGGACAGATAGCAGATCACTGTGACCTTTGCTTTGTAGGCGACTTTGTATTTTTTTTGAAGAGTGGTTTGTGTTTGAGTGATGGATTTTATATTTGATTTTCTTTATTTATTATTGCAATTCTTTCATTGGCTTTCTTTTGTCGTTCATCTTCTACTATTTCCTTGTCTTTTAGGTAGTTTTAAAATTTGGGCCAGTCATTTGGTTCTAAATGTACAAGCTTCTCAATGAAGGCTCTGTGTTTGTCAGGTTGACTGATATTTGTTGTGGTCATTTATTGTGTTATTTTTGCACAGGAATGGCCTTTCATGTAGCTTTCTACTATTTGCCTTGCTTCCATGACCAAGATGTTTCATTTATTTCTCGATTATCTCCTTTTCCTTTTCCAGAAGTTGCATGATCGTGAGTATACTGGATGGTTTTCCTGGCAATTAGCACATCATACTTCATGGTGGCATTCTTCTTCTGTGTGGTCTGAATCCCCTTGGCCACATTTTCCTCATTTTGGACAATTCCTGCAGTTATCCCAATGAGGTCTAAATTTTTAGCGCTTGAAGCACATTAGTGGAGCAGGAATATATTGTTCCACTGGCTCAATATTGTACTGGACTTTTATTTTTCTAGGGATTTGGGGTGTGACAAAAGTAAGGATATATGTGTTTTTGTTATGGTTTCTCCTTTCCTTTTTATGATTCTACAGTAATCACTGACCCACTAGCTTCTTAAGGCAGAAGTGATTTCCTCAGGTGTGACAACTTTCTGATTCTAATGACTCACTTAGAAGTGTTCAGTCTTTCTTGGAGGAAGTCTTTTTTTATTTTGGGGTGACAGAAAAGTCTTCATTTTGATTAACCTTTTGGTGTGCTTCCTATTTTCCCCCTTTTACTAGAAAATTGCCGTTTCTCAATTTCTTAATTGTTTTGGGGTTAATCCTACTGGATAGGACTTTTTTAACCAAGAAAGGTGAAAGTTTTGCTATGGATACAAGCATGAGAAATCTTGGAAAGTCAATATTTAGAGCCAGACTAACCTACCTAGGTTTCAGCTACATGGATCATCAGGGCGGACTGGCTAAAGAGGTGCTATAAGAACAGAAAATATATAGCCGACAACACAAAAACATGACCATGTGACCCCCCCCAAAAAAAAAAGTAATAAGACAACGACAGGGTGGTAAATCCTTACTTATTTATTTACTTATATATATATATATATATATATATATATATATATATATATATTTCTCTCTCTCACTGTGTTTGTGTGTGTGTGTGTGTGTGTATGTATGTATATATATATATATATATATATATATATATATGCCCTGCCTGCTGGGGCTTCCGAATATGCTCACTGAAACTGTAGATTTATATATATATATATATATATATATATATATATATATATATATATATATATATATATAATATAAAAGTGAACATAGAAGTCAACACTTAGAGGCGACAGTCTGTTTCATGCTATATGCAATCGTCAGGCCACGTGTGCTGTTATTTTTCGGTATATAAATAGCCGAGAAAAATAACAGCACACGTGGCCTGACGATTGCATATAGCATGAAACAGACTGTCACCTCTAAGTGTTGACTTCTATGTTCACTTTTATATTTACACACGCTCTATCTCTGATATTGAGCACTTTATTCCATAAATATAGCACACCTTAAGACTATATTTCTTTATATATATATATATATATATATATAAACAGGGTGTGAGTGAGAGAAAGAGAAATGTATGAACTTAAAGAGGGAAAGAGAGACATACACAGACTAAGATAGAGACATAAGAACAGGAGAAGATAAATAAGAATGGGGTGAAATAAGGAGATAAGAAAAGGCTGAGATAGATAGAGTTATAAGAAGGTGTTGAAATAGATAGATAGAGAGATAAGAACATGAGAAGATAGAGAGAGTGAGATAATACAACAAGCTGATAGATATTGATAGACATATCTAATCTTAGAAGTACAGAAATATAAACCGAATGAGTTAAAATGGTAAAGATAACAAACAGATTTTGGCGTCCTGGGTATGATGATAAACTACATCCGTGTCCTGGGTATGACGATAAACTACGTCCAACAGCAAGGAAGGCCTCAGATAGTATTTTCAGAAGAATAATGTTGCCAGCTACACGTTTTTTTTGGAAAAAATAATGTTGCCAGCTATACGTTTTTTTGGGAAAAAATAATGTTGCCTGCTATACGTTTTTTTTGGAAAAAATAATGTTGCCAGCTATACCTTTTTGAAACAATAATGTTGCCAGTTATACATTTTTTGGAAACAATGTTGCCAGCTATACGTTTTTTGGAAACAATGTTGCCAGCTATATGTTTTTTGGAAACAATGTTGCCAGCTATATGTTTTTTGGAAACAATGTTGCCAGCTATACCTTTTTTGGAAACAATGTTGCCAGCTATACGTTTTTTGGAAACAATGTTGCCACAACAAAATAGGCATTTAAAATTCATATAAACTGGATTTGGCATTAAATAACCCACAGTGGTTGATATGCCATAAAAACCCAAACAAACAAACAATAGATTTTGGTATTTGCTCCTATATTCAATGTATGAAAGGGAACTTAATTCTGTGAGGCACCACTTACAATTTCAAGACTTGTTCACACAACAGATCTCACTCTTTACTCTACAGTGTTTTTATGTACACATCTAAAGACTGTCTATGACTCAACTAAAGGATCTTTAAAACAAATGACAGGAGAGAAACACCCAGACAAGATCATTTCATGAGATAATGGAAGAGAAATTGCCAGGCAGGATCATTTTGAGAGACAATAGGAGAGAAATCATCTGTGATGTTATTGGTCCTGACCTGGCATTTTGGCTTCTGTCACTTTTAAACCAATGTAACAATGCCTCCTTGTCATTTTTAGAAGTTTCATGGTAATTGTTCTGTTGAGCTTTCCTCTTTGGTACATTAACTCACAAATTTTAGCACAGTACAAGATTGGCTGCTAGGTCCTATAATTTCACTGTTCAACTGGCTAGTTTTAACTGTAAGTTCTATGCTAATAGTTTCTTCTCCCACTCCTCTTGCTTGTGGGACTCTCTTCTGGCTTCTTGCTGTCCTATCACTACAATCTTGAAAAATTTGAATGCAATGTCAGTTGTCATCTTCTGTCTTCTTAAAATCTGTTCTTCTATTGTCCTCTTTGTTTCTTTCAGTCGCAGTAAGCCTTTGCATCTAACTTCTTAGTAGCGTTTATCACCTTGCTTTGAGTAAAATGAAAAATAAAAACAGGTGTTGAGAGAGGAGAGACCATGAGAAAAATATCGCCTGACGGCATAATTTTAAGAGATAAGTTTGCTCAGAAACTCGCCTTCTCCAGCACTAATTTGATTTCCACTCCCTTCCAGATATTATTTCTCATCTGCTCCCCTCCAGACATTATTTATCTATCATCTACTCCTCTACAGACATTATTTACCTCTCATCTGCTCCCCACCAGACATTATTTATCTCTCATCTGCTCCCCTACAGACATCATATGCTCCCCTACAGACATCATCTGCTTCCCTCCAGACATTATTTACCTCTCATCTGCTCCCCACCAGACATCATCTGCTCCCCTCCAGACATTATTTATCTCTCATTTGCTCCCCGCCAGGCATTATTTATCCTCCATCTGCTCCACTCAGCAATGAGTCTAATCCTTTTTAATCTCACATTATTACTGGGATTATAAAATTAATTGATATGAATAATTAATGGGCATGAATAATTAAATAATTAATGGGCATGAATAATTAAGTAGTTCAAAATTATTTCATAATAGGATAAATATTGAAAAGTCATTTACACTATTTATATTGCCGCAGGGAACAGCTGCTGATTACAGTACTTCCCTCATTGTAGTAAAAAGGGGAGATTGATAGTAATATCAATGCCAGTGGAACAATAGTTACAGGGGCTGGGCTATTTTTAGACCTGGCCCAATTGTATGTGCTTGGGCTCCCTACATTAAACTGGCCTTATGTCACATTCAGCCAGTGTCGGGCAGCAAGTACATACTAGGTGTAGTATCTGTTCTTATGGTAATATTAGCTGTTTCCTTATAAGGAAAAATTCATCATTCATTGACCGAGCAGCTTGTACTGCAGTTGGCTGAAATTTATAAAATCTTTCTCTTAAAACAACTGTTTATATTTGGACTATTGTCCTCATCTTTGTTGTTGCTTTTGCAACATTTCAACTGTTGTGCTCTCCAGCCTTCCTCAGGGAATTCTGAACTGAACCCGTTATTTTACGATTGACTGTTCTTGTTCCACTGATAGTTATCGAGATATCATCTTATTTTCATCTAGTAGTTTTCAGTGTCCATTGAGTGCAAGTACACACTGCTCGACGCAGGGATTGAACTCACAAGTAAATTCACAAACCAATGCTTTTATCCACTAGGCCATTGTCCTACACTGAATTTTTTTTTTTTTTTGTAGTGAACTTGGATCTTTAAACATAATCTGGCTGCTGATTAGATTGCAACTGTTACTGCTGTTGGTGTCGGTCATGTTTTGACTGATTCTGCTGCTCATGTTCTGAATGCTGCTGTTGAAGATGCGCTGTCATTTAAACCAGGTTGGGTTTAAAGATCAAAATTCATTACAGCTGAGCAAGAACAAGAACAGATTGCCTTGTAAATTAAATAAAGGGCTCCCTCTAGGTTACCTAGATCAATATACTCCCGAGATAGTTCAGAGGACATAATGGACAAAATGTTGTTGTAATAACAGCAATAAAGATGGGGACAATAGTCCGAATATAAATTTTGTAGATAACAATAACTCCTCATCTCAGAAAGGAAAAATATTGAAACGAGTACTAAATAAATACAAAATATTTAGCTATTATATTTAGGTCAGATCTTGAAATAAATTTGGTTAAGTGTTGACACCAGTAAACCAGTTAGTCAACTAAGCGAGAAGGAAGAATAAAGAATAGAAAGATTTCACGAAACATTGCCAGAAGAAAACTGGGCAGTAAAGAGGGAGTAGAGGTTTTGTATAAAACAGATTTATTTTAATTTACAAAATCTGGCCAAATAAAAAAAAATTTTTTACAAGAGGGTGCTTCCCACATTCCCAGGCCCAAGTCAGTAGCTCTAAAAAAAAATGCTATTGTTTAGCAAGATTGTGAGAAGTGGGTTGAACCAATAACAACCTTTCTTTTTTTGTGTGTGTGTGTGTATATATATATATATATATATATATATATATATATATATATTAAAGACATTTTTATGTTTAACATTCTTTTTATAGATACAAGTATTTAAGTAAATGCTCTGTTTATAATAAACAGTATTAAATAACATTTACTGGCCAGAATGTCCGAGAAATTTTCATAGGAAATATTCGTCCTTTGACATTCAGGCCGGTAAATGTTATTTAATACTGTTTATTATAAACAGAGCATTTACTTAAATACTTGTATCTATAAAAAGAACGTTGAACATAAAAATGTCTTTAATAAATAAATTGTTGGACTTTGTCCATTTCTTAATGTATGACGTCATTTGTTTACATTTGATACGCCATGAGCAGTTATGAATGTACGAGATTCATGGAAGATTGAAGTTTATAAGCAGTAAATTCGACCTTGCCAACTGAACGATCCTTTGTGTCTGAGCGGTTAGGCACATCAAGCTAACGGTTCCGTATAGGATGCAGGTTTGAATCCTGTCAAAGGACGAATATTTTCTATGAAAATTTCTCGGACATTCAGGCCGGTAAATGTTATTTAATACTGTTTATTATAAACAGAGCATTTACTTAAATACTTGTATCTATAAAAAGAATGTTGAACATAAAAATGTCTTTAATAAATTGTCGGACTTTGTCCATTTCTTAATGTATATATATCTATATATTATGGGCACATGGCCGAGTGGTTAAAACATTTGCTTTCTGACCATGAGACCAGAGTTCAAATCTCACCATGTTTGATTTGTCAGGAAGAAGACTTTCTGATGTTATCTGTCTGGAGTGGGGTGATCCCAGTGTGTAGCAGCATTGGAAAGTGCCTGAAAATCATAGCATGGGTTGACCCAAGCGTTGTGAGTGAAAATGGCTAGACAGAACACTTGGGGACCCATTGATAACTGTGCTAGCATGAAGTCACAAGTCTTTGTGATCGAGAGTCTGAGTGTGCTTGCCTTGTTCAGATTGTTGATCACGCTAGATAACACACTTTCTCCCAGAAACTGTAATTAAGGTCTGCTCAGCATAGTTGCAGTATAAACCACAGTTGGGCTCTGTGGGTGTTGAACAAACACAAATGTGCCTGAGCGAGCGTCTGTAATAGGGATTGGCTAGCTGCCTTGTAGATGGGTATCCTTGAATACGAGTGGCCAGCTATGATTATATATGTGTTGACTTATATATATATATATATATATATATAGGCTGCCATTGATAAATTGTCTTCTAAATTATGCAAAAATGAAAATAACACTGACATCTCATTTTAACAGATATATTTACCAAAATTACACAAAAATATATTGACGTACTAAAGAGTAAATTTATTAAAAAATTATTCAACTATGACCTCCAGATGACTTCAAAATCTTTTGCAACTCTTCTGGATGGTCTCCTTGTTTAAGTTGGTGAATGCTGCCATGTTATAAAGAGTTTTGTTGTTCTTTCACTCAATTGCACCCGGCACATAATTATCAAGAGGGTTGCAGTCTGGGGAGGTAGGTGACCAGATGTAAGGAGTGATATGGTTGCAGAAATTATCTGACAGCCATGGCTAGGTTCTCCTGCTTGTGTAGCATGATGCAGAGACCTGTTGCCAGATATAGGGTCTTCCAGCAACAGCCCTCTTGACCCTGGGCAGCACTACCTCCTCAAGGCACTTAATGTAGGCCTCTGTGTTGAGTCTGAGACTCTGTGGGTAGATGAATGGAGGCATAATGTTGCTATCACTAGTGATCGCATCCAACAACTTCATAGTCACCAACTCTTTCCGAATCCTCTGCACTATCATCAGATAGACATACAAACACTTTGAAATGTTTGTATTGGAGCTTTTGGTGTGAATGTCAAGCAGTACAGCATGCTGATTCCAAATTTCTTGAAGAAGGCTGGAGTGTACAGAAGCTGAAATGTTGTGAATATGGCAACAAAGATGAAGTCAACAGTTCGAACAATGTAAATAGAGTAAATAAAAGATTTTTTTTTTTCAAATATGTTTTGGATATATAGTGAAACCAATTTATTTTAGTTTCTTTTTATTTAGTGTTTATGTGTCATTAGGTTAGAATAAAATTTGTATTTTATATGAATACTAACTTATGAAAATTGAGAGTAGGGGGCTCTATATCAAAGATTTGGGGGTGGCACAAGACCCTTGCATTAATTGGCCTTCTTCAACATCAAAGAAAACATTCATCTTTTTCAATCCCAAGTAAGGCAATAAAGCCACTAAGATGCAATGGCGGTGGGGAGTTACTGAGTGTGAGAAAATAGAAAAAGAAAACAACAATTAAGAAGAGAGAACAATAAAAGAACAGGACTTAAATACAGAAGATGACGATTGACAGTGGAGGTGGGGGAGCCTTTTCATAAATTCAGAGGGTGGGGGCTGTATTATAGATTCATGGGGGTGACACAAGACCCTTGCACCATCACTGGCTGGACTCATATTCTAATTCTTATATTTTAACATTAACTTTTTGACAGATGCCATTAATTGGCCTTCTTCAATATAAAACAAAGCCATTCATCAGTTTCACCCCAAGTAGGGCAATAAAGCCACTAAGACACAAGAGGTTACTGAGTGTGAGAAAATATCAGAAAAAAAAATATTAAGGAGAGAGAACAATAAAAGAACAGGAATTTGAAAGACAGAAGATAATGACTGACATTGGATTTCAATTTTTGAAGATCAAAGATGACTGGGAAGCAAGAAGCCGAAAGAAAGTTCCACAAGCGAGAGGTGTGAGAGAAGAAATTGTTAGCAAAGAACTTACAGTTACATCTAGCCATTTCAACCGTAAAATGATGAAACCTTGCCACCAATCTTGTACTCTGCTTAAATTCATTAAGTCTGGACACCATAGAGCAAAGCTCATCAGAACAATTAACATGAAAGTATTTATAGAAAAGGCAGAGGGAAGCTGATTACAGCAGTGGGAAAGAGGCTGAAGCCAAGATGACAGATCAGGACCAATAACATTGCAGATTCTTCTTTGAGTTTTATTAAGAATGTCTAAATATATAGCAGAATTATCAGACCAGATGTGGCAGCAATGTTCAAAGCATGGACAAAGGGTAGACTTATAAATATGTAAAATAGATTAACAAGTCATTGCTTGCCCCAGTTAACAACAGATTGTAAGACTATTTTTGTAGTCAGTTATCCATGGAGCATGGATAAAATAAAGCAAAAAAAAAAAAAAAAAAAAATAACTGTAAAATAGAAATCATTAAATTGAAAATAAATAAAGACTTACACTTATTTTTTCAGTTGGAGTAAATTGTGCTTTTACAAGCATTGTTCTAAACTTTTCCTGTTCATGTATGAAGATCTCATTTCCATATGGTTGTATAAGTCAAGGTTTTGGTTCCGACCTTTAAGGGAAAAAAAAAAAAAGACATTAAAAAAAGACAACATAAAAAAAACACAACATTAAAAAAAAAAAAAAAGATATTTTTGCTTCTTCTCACTATGCTCTATTATTTAACCCATAGCGGTAGGGGGGAGAAAACATGGATTCATATCTTTGCCAAGGGTATTTGCATGCAAGTGAATCTGATGAATTCAAACTTGGCTCTCTGACTTCTTATTCCGAGCTGCCTTCCATTACAGCAACTGCACATCCTCAGTAATATGACATTTAAGATAAAAAATAAATTTACGATTATTTATGATGATTATTATTTGAAAGCCCCACCATTAATGTTTGAAAGCCCCATCATTATTAAAAAAAAAAAACATTATTATTATTTGGGACTCCTCTTCATGATTATTTTAAAAAAAAACATTATTATTGTTTGAAAGCTCCCATTATTATTATTTTAAAACAAAAAAAAAAAATCATTATTTGAACCTCCTATCATTATCATTTGAAAGCTCCTACCATTATTATTTGAAAGCTCTCACCATTATTGTTTGAAAGCCCTAATAAGCCTGAAAGCCTTAATATTATTTAAAAAAAATCATTATTATTATTTGAATTTCCTATCATTAAAATCTGAAAGCCCCCATCATTATTTCAAGAACTCCCATCATTATTATTTGAAAAAATAAAAAAAATAAAAAAAAATAAAAAAAAAATATCATTATTGTTTGACCCCCCCCCATACAAAATTATAGTTTATATTGTTAATATAGGTTGCAAAAAAATAATAGAATCAGTTTAAACAGACACCAGAATGATGTAGGGAGGTTCAAAGAATAATGGTAGCAGTACTTATCACATCAAACCCAAACTTTCACACCAAGTGCAATGTTGATTTTTCTAAAAGAAATGAAAAACCTGCCTTACTGCGCCATGGCAATCATCATAAGTGCATTGCTTTAACAGCAAGTCACAAACCCAGGGCCATTTCATTGTGGTGCAGTGGCCACTAAGTTGTGTCATTAGTAGTGAGTTTGATCCTCAATGTTTATCCTAAGTGGCCTTGTGCCAAACTAGGTTAAGTTTAGTAAATATTAATAAGAGTTAAAATGGCAGGTTTCATTCCTGAAACTATTTTAACCACAAATTTTTTCTATTTTAAGATTTATGGAAAAACAGGCGTGAGAGAATGTAAAGTTTTGTGATAGAAGTGTTGTGGGGATGTAGAGCGAGAGAGAGAGTAGCAAAGAAAACAATTGTGTTTCTGCTTGATGAATTAATTCGCAAGTCAATTAACTTTAACGAGGACAGGTTGTCAATCTCCACCACCACCCTGCTCAAAACCACGCCACCAGTTAAACTTTGTATTTTTTTTTTTATTTTGTTACTTTGTTTTAGACTTTGATATCAGATCAAATAACATTATTTTTTTTATTTTGAGATACTTTTTTTTTTCTTTGTTAGAAAAGAAAAACAGACAAATCATAATGGCAGAGAAACCCCCACCCATACATCTTTCATCTCCATGCTCACACCCATACCACCAAAAAAGGTTTTGATTGATTGATTCGTTTTTTTTTTTTAATCAGGTCACCTCAAGCAAGACAATAAAGCCACTGAGACACAAGGGGTTACTGAGTTTTAAAGAATATGACAAAAAAACACTAAGGAGAAAGAACAATAAAAGAACAAGAATTAAGAAGATAGAAGGTAACAACTGACATTGAATAATGATTTTCAGATACATGTCCTACTATTTACCCATAGCTAGGGGGAGAAGGTGTGGATTCATACCTTTCTCAAGTGAATCCAATGAACACAACTGGAATTCAAACTTGACTTTCCGATTTCTCCTACTAATCCGTTATCCCTGACACCACCTGCACACCCAAGCTTACAGCACCTGGTATTCCCAAACAGTCACCTATCCAGGTACTGACCAGGATCAATATTGCTTGACTTCAGTGATAGTTACAAAATGATATGGCCATAAGCCTGCCAAAAAATAAAGAGAAAAATCCACAAGAAAGTTCCAGTAGCATTCCTAGCTACGAAGTTCAAACTCTCCGACACTAACAATATTTACCTTTAGGTGTGTGGGAAGAAAGAGAAAGGGAGAGAGAGAGAGAGACTGATTTTTCTTGATGGGTAGGAGAAGAATACAAAGAGCTTTTTCTAAGGGCTCAGGTAAAAATTCCTGGGACGCCATCTAAAAGGTCCAATGTTTTCATGTCATTTGTGAGATTTGAACTTCCTTCTCAACCTGCATTCAACAAGGTGTTTATCTAAGGTGGCTTTGTTTTCTCTTCAATATAATTTACTGTTTGATCAGGTGAGGGAATTTTGAATTCGCATTGTCAGTAACAGGTTGATCGCCAACCTAAAACTAATATCAACTCATGTGGGGTAACAAATTTTTTTTTCTTTAAATTTTTCCAAAAAAAATATTTTGCAAAGAAAATATGTTAGTTATCAATGAAAGTCCTTTTCGACTGATTTTAATTTTTTTCAGCTTATCAACCTTTGCAGGTAATTTAAAGCCAGGATATATTTTTAGATTGTAAGAATTTTTGAGGGTGGGTGATAATAATGATTTACTGATAAAAGTCCTACTAATTAATCCATAGCTGGGGGAAGAAGAGGTGGATTCATGCTGTTCCCAAGGGTATCTTTATTCGGTAGTGAACGTAATAAACCCAATTGGATTGGAACAAGTCTTTCTGATTTTTAATTCCAGCCATTATCAATTACACCACCTGCACATTCCCAAACCTGATATTCCCAAACAGTCACCCATTTAGGTACTGACCATGATTGATGTTGCTTAACTTTGGTTAACAAGAACTTTGGCAAAATAACTGCCAAAGTTTTTTCCTGACCTCAGATAGATAGACTTATCTGTTTTGATTTATTTTTTCTGCACAGTTTATCAGCGCTTTTTAGGTTATTTAAAGCTGAAATATATTTTGGATTGTAAGAATAATTCTTTAACAAATTTTTGAGAATAGCAATGATTATTCCAGATACAAATTCTACTATTTAACCTGTAGCTGGGAGATGAGATGGATTCATACCTTTTCCAAGGGCATTTGTGCATGATGAATGTAACTAGCCCAACTGAAGTTTGAACTCGGCTCTAATTTCTCATTCCAAACTGCTATCTATTACACCACCCACACATCCTCCTAACATCAAAAGCCATGTTACCAACTCATGGTTACTGGTACAATTTTTTTAGATTTTCCAAATTATTATATATATATATATATATATATATATATATATATATATATATATATATATATATATATATATAAAACACAGACACAACCCATGTGCAAATTATTTAAAATAAAACAAATAATTCCATTATTATTCATATTTTTTCATATTTTTCCAATGAAACGTGACCCAGTGCACATGTTAGTACTTCATATGTCCATTCCATGAAGTCGCTCCTTGCAGATTGACCACAAATTCTCATTGGAGAGTTTCTGGGCCAGTCTATAGTACTCTGAGTAGCTCACTGGTAAGGCTTGCATGCATTGTTACAAATTTTTTATGCTTCCTTGGAGTAACATCCACTGCAGACAATAACCACAAGTAATCGACAGTTGAGACAATAGTGTCTGGGCATGATAAAAATCTGATGCAATTATGGATGACACAATATTTTTCAAGGTCAAACAAATTTCATCATACACCCCCAAAATAAATTCATATTACTGCACACCACTACAAATGACCTAATCTGAGGGAAAAATAGAAATTGATTACACCCTATCACTTCAGTGGGTCTAAAACTTACTGAAGGGTGAAAGAAAAGAAACTAAAGCAGTTGTTTCAATTAATTTGCACAAGGTCTTTTATATATATATATATATATATATATAACCGTTGATGGGACCAACAGATATTATACCAAAACCTAATACTATTATCCAGATAAAGTCTTGAACAAGAATGATAATACTGAAAAAAGAAAAAGAAATATGGTCTAAAGACAAATCTACATACTCAGTAAAGTGACCGTGGCCCAGATTGCCTAGACAGAGTAAAAAATGCTTAACAATGTTAAATTCTATGAAAAGATGGCCCTAGTTGTAACCTGAGTTTCATGCTCACGTGATCTTCAGACAACTTGAAACATTATTTTCTATTCAATAAGATTGTTTATGGCAAATAACAAAGCATTATTATGTGTAAAAATGTGATTTACAATTATTTTATAACTATTATCAGCTATATGGAGACTATTATATTTTAATATATAAATATGTTAGAGATGATTTTAATATTAGCTTTTTATGTAACCCTTGATATACGAGGTAGGATTTCTTTCATTCCCTCTAATGATTACATATATAGGGACATTGCAAATACTAAAAGCATATATAGAAATTCATTGGAGATGATTTTAATAACGAGCTGTTTCTGTAACCCTTGATATACGAGGTAGGATTTCTTTCAATCCCTCTAATGATTACAAATATAGTGACATTGCAAATACTAAAAGCATATATAGGATTTCATTGTAGATGATTTTAATAAGAGCTCTTTATGTAACCCTTGATATACGAGGTAGGATTTCTTTCATTCCCTCTAATGATTACATATATAGAGACATTGCAAATACTAAAAGCATATATTGAAATTCATTGGAGATGATTTTAATATTAGCTGTTTATATAACTATTGATATACGGTGTATGATTTATTAAATAAATACATCAAAAGTTTTATTCATGCTAATGATTACATTGATAATCATAGTCATAGTAAATCCTTTTTGTATTCCAGTTGTGGCTGCATTTTTATGTCGTAAACATTATCAAGGTTTAGGCTTTATTTATTGATATCAACCTACTTACCACTAATCCCCCCACGTAGTTAATCAAGAATAGGAGAAAGACTAACGTTTCTGGTGGTCAGGAAAAACGCAAGATTAATTAATTTACTATAGAAATGTACTGAAACTCAGGAAGAAAGGGATTGTCAATGGTCAGGAATGAATGCAAGCATTACTGATAGAATAGGGCTATTATACGTATAATGTAAATGCATTACTAATGATTTTACTATAGGAATTCATTGAAAATGAGGAAGAAAGAGATTGTCAGTGGTCAGGAATGAATGCAAGCATTACTGATATAATAGGGCTATTATATGTATAATGGAAATGCATTGCTAATGATTTTACTAGAGGAATGCATTTAAAATGAGAAAGAAAGGATTGTCAGTGATCAGGAATGAATGCAAGCATTACTGATAAAATAGGGCTATTATATGTATAATGTAAATGCATTGCTAATGATTTTACTATAGGAATGTATTGAAAATCAGGAAGGTATTATCAGTGGTCAGGAAATGCTCTTCTAATGACGTAATGAATTGGAAGACATTATTTGCTATATTTGCATCTGGGAATTGTTCAGAAAATCTTGTCCACTGCCCTCAATATATTGTTAGCAACATGAACAAGTCACAGTTGAAATGGGTAAACGGCACCATTTAGCTCCTCCATTAACATTGATGGCTTCCAAACAGTTTCGTCTATCCAATTACACATGGGTCAATCCCTGGTGTTGTTTGTAGGTACTTCCCAATGGTACCATATGCTGGGATCATCTCATCCAGGATGACATTATAAGGAAGTTACATCCTTGACTAACTGATCATGGTCAGATTCAAAGCCCAGGTTTCCTGGTTGGAATCCTGTAGTCATTCTGGCTGCAATAAACTGACCATATATAAATGAATGTCCTGGACAGTAATCTGTCTAGCATCAAAATGTGTTCTTATTTCTGCAAACTATAAAAATAGCACTATTTGGCAAATAAGGAGAAAATAAGTAATGTTGAATGGCACAAGCAACACCAGTGCCAGCGCCACCATGGACGTCAAACCACTGGAGGAAGTGTCCAGCTTTAAATATTTGGGAGTAACCCAGTCAGATAATAGCTGGAAGACAATTTAGCCATCACACTCTGTGTATACATGCATGCACACACACACACATATACATATATTTAAAAATTATAACATATGTATTTTCTAACATCAATACAAAAATAGCCATTTTGTTTCAACACTTTTGTCAAGTTGCAAGTAAAATAAAAAGTTTTTATAAAATACATATGTATGATATGTATTGAGCACTTTTTTAAAAATAGTGTTTTGGTTACTGAAAGTTTATTTCATCTCTTCCAACCTTGTATTCATGTGTGTGTATATATATATATCTCACACATTGAGTGCTAATGTGAACTGAGCTATAAATTATATATTAATAAATATACATTTTTTTTCCCTCATCGGTAACATGGCTGAGTTTCATTTACAATGCAATCTGCAGTTGCTGATAATTGCATTGTGCATGAAACTCTGAATTGTGCTACTGGCGAGGATATATATATATATATATATATATATATATATATATATATATATATATATATAAAATGAACACTGAGGTCAACATTGAGTAGCAAGAATATTTCATGACTGAATGCTCCCAGCCTGAAGATTGTTTTCAAGCATGAAACAGACTGTCACCACTTGGTGTTGATGTCAGTCTCTACTTTTATACTTGCATTTACATACGTGCTATACCTGATATTGAACACACACAAACACACATATATATATATATATATATATATATATATATATGGTGGGGATAATGATATATAAATTTTTTAAGGGAAGGAAGTATCACTAAGTGAAATTTTTTTCCACTTTGTCATATCTCTTTCCCGTATACTGTACAAGGGACATGAAAACCACAAAAAAAATGTGGGTTTCACTAGAAATCAGTGCATGCTTAGCTTTGAAACTAGGAAGTAAACAAACATGATATCAATAAAAAATATGCCTGGAAAATTCATCCAGAAAAAAAAAAAAAAATAAATATTTATGGAATTACCCAATATTTTGCTGCTTCTTTTGTAAAAATCCGAGATTTTACAGAAATATTTGTATTTTCCTGATATATTGCTGCTTGCTTTGTATGTGTTTTGTTGATATACAGATAGTCAAATTTGCTTTTCTGCATTTATGGTATGGGGGCTTCATTTACCAACAAGTACCATATTTCTAGGGTTTTTTTTTAATTTTTTGTCTATTACCATATGTACCAGTATTCACTGATACCAGCAGATTTAGTTGTAGCTATTATGAATTTACTGTATGTGTAGATGTTTTTCCTTAAAAAAAAAAAAAAAAAAAAAAAAAAGAAAAAAACTAAAACTATTAGGTTGGTGCAAAAATAATGACGTAATAATGTCATTTTTTGACGTTAAAAAATACGTCAAAAAATGACATTATTACGTCATTATTTTTGCACCAACCTAATATTTTCAATAAATGCATGGTAAAATGTAATAAAATTCTTGCCCTCCAAAACTATGTCCTGCTAATTAAACCTTACCTCATTTCTGTTTAAAAAAAAAAAAAAAAAAAAAAAAAAAAAGGACCAGTCTTATAATTTGTGTTAATACTGTAAGAGTTTCTTCATGGTCACATAAAGGTAAGGTTATCATTTTGATTTTTTTTTGGGATTGTGATGTGTGCATTTCAACACCCCACTATTCCATGACAATATGTGTGTGTATACAACAGGCCAGCCAATATGGTGTGTATATATATATATATATATATATATATAATATGAACAGAATAAATTAAGTAACAGGTAATGAGAAAGTTAAAATAACCCTACCAATACAAAGCCTGCAAAAAAAGAAACAAACACCGACAAACCAACCTAACCTTATTTCTTTTTTGTTTTGTTTAAAAAAACAAGTTTTTTGTTGATTTGGATTCTTCATTTGAAAATTGATGCTCAGTTTTTCAACTATTTTTAGAACATTGGGACAATTTTCTTTTCTGTACCACCTCAGTATGTTAATCTCTTGCATGGGATACATGTAACAAACTTCACAAGATTTGGCACTCATACCTTCCACCTTCCTTAAAAGTCCAAACCTTTCAAATATTGATTGAACCAGTCCTTCTGTATGGATCAGAAACTTGGCCATTATCTGCTTGTCTTGAAAGATGACTGTATGGAACATATACAGATCTACTTAGAAAAATCTAGAACATCAGTTGGAGATCCCATACAACGCTTAACACAATTTATGGAGAACTGAGACCAATCTCTCTTAAGCTCAAGCAAAAATGATTACAGTTTGCTGGCCACTGCCAACAAGCGGACAGGGAAATTGTCTCATCATTACTCCTATGGCGTCCTTCTGGAAGTGTCTTCTCACGAAAATTGACTTTCCTAGAATTAGGGGGTAATTTGATATTTAAAGGGGGGAAATTTGAGAATGTATTATTAACAGTGAATTTTTTCTAGTGAGTCTGTTTGCAAGTTAATACATACAGTGTGTATACAGTACACATACATTAAAATATTTGTGTATATATGTATATATGTAATTATGTATGTATTGTATTTTTTTAGGAATGTATTTTTTATTTATTAATCTGATATATTTTATTATTTAAACGTTATTTTTAGTGGATACCCATATTTGAATAGACGCTCTGTTTATTTATTAAACAATATATTTACAATATTTTTATAAATTTTGTAAAATTCTAAAATTAAATGATAATACTATTGCATATATGAAGTCACAAGTTCTTAAGGAAAGTTAAGGTAATGACCTTTTAGGCTTCCTCCACATGAATAGATCACTTTTTGAATAATAAGAATTATATGTCATATAAGGGGGCATCAGGAATTTAGAGATGCTTAGGTGAGGCATGGCCCCTTCCCCCTAAAAAAACGGTTGGCGACCACTGATCTAAACAGATTTTGGAGGTTAAAATACTCTAAATGCTGCTATTTTAATCCTTAAGCATTCAAAACTGTAAATATCAGTTTTCAATATTCAACCTGCCATAACGCGCCCCATGTATCTTTCTATGTGCCCTGTCCTTTCAGCATGTAAGTGATCATGGCTCTCCATCTGCCTCTATCCCATTCAGCTCTCAACAAGTTCCTTCCCTCTGCTTCGTCCCCCAGACCATGTTCTGTCATCCACTTACCATACTGCCAGGTATATCACATGTTGTTTTCCTTTGTCTCTCTTTCTCCCTATTTGACCTGTGAGTATCAGATTCTCCAAGCTCTCCTTCCTCATTATGCGTCCCAGAAACTTCAGCTGTCTCTTCCTGATGTTAAGTATAAGCCTCCTCCTTGTTTGCATTCTAAGATCTCATCGTTGCTCACACACTCGGTCCATGATATACTTAGCATCCTTCTGTAGAATCACATCTCTGTCTCTTCGAGTCTCTTCTTCATCTTTGAGGAAATCATCCAATATTCGCTGCTGTAAACAAGGACAGATGTCACGTATACTCTGCCATAATATATGATGAAATCAATGCAAATAACGCAGGAAGTCACACACTCTTCCAGCTTCTTGCTTTCCAGTCAACTTTGATCTTCAAAAATTTAAACGCAATATCAATCATTATGTTCTTTCTTCTAAATTTATCTTCTTTTATTGTTCTATCTCCTTAATAGTATTTTTTTTCTCATATTCTCTAACACTCAGTAACCCCTTGTATCTTAGTGGCTTTACTGTAGGTACCACCAAAGATTTGTTGAAAAATGAACATTGATGATGAAAAGATGTCCAAAACTTAACATAAAGCTTTCCCAAAATCATTGTTATTATTTAGAGGAAAGACCAAAAGGACTTTTAATCTTTTTAGAACCTTCAAAATTTTGGTTAAAACTCTTGTTTTTCTGGTGTCAATGGGTGACCATAAATTATTATGGGAAATCTAACCATGTTTTTCCAATGAAAAACACACAGATTTGGAAATTCTTCCAAAAATCAGATAATTGTCAGATTTTAATGAAAATTTCAGGATTTATTCACAAATGAATCATATTATTTTTGAGCTGTTTCTTTTTTTCAGAAAGTATTGGTAAAAATATTTTCTTTTATGTCTGTTAACCCTCACTTATTTAATTTTATGAAACTGAGAAATTCTTTTTTGTATAACTTAACTAATAAGGACAAGTCCTCCAAGAATTTAAATCATCAATTATTTTTGATCAAACAGGACCACCAGTTAGAAAAAATCTGATCTGAATCATGAAATAAAAAATGCAATAAAACTAGGACGTTTTTTAATTAAATAAGCCTTTAAATACTTCTATGAACAAAATATATTATGAACACTATTACCATATGAAAAAATAATTTTTCAATGAATAATGGCATGATCTGTTTCATTTTTGAAAATTTTTATAAGCTTAAATGTTTTAAAATTCTGTATTAATTTGTATCAGTCAAGTTTTATTGTTATTAAATTAAAACTTTATTTACTAAACATAAATGGTAAAAGCTTACAATTCTTCAACCTCCAGTATTTTAAAAAGAATTTTGAATTTGTTTTGTGTGTATAAATGTATTGAGTTTTGTAAATATGGATAGGGAATTTAAAATTTGTTGGTAATATTCTAACATTTTCTCAACATGTGTCTACATTAGTGAAACTATAAAGCCAAAGTACTTAAAATTCAAATGAGAATGCTTAAAATATTTTAAATTTTAAATTTTAACAGGAAATTAAAAAATTATAAAAAAAATATATCTTAGTCATGTAATTTTATAACAATTATCACCTTAGATAAATTTCCTAAACATCAGGTTGTTGGTAAATGTATCAACACCTCATAAAAAAAACACCCACCTGCTTTTCTGTGATATTTTAAACTAAAAGTAAGTAATATTTGTTTCATTTCATGATTAATTAAACCTTAAATCAGCTAATTTTTCTCAAATAACATTTCAGAGAAATATATTTTATTTTTGAGACTTATGTTGTGTTGACAGATTTGTCAATAGTTTTAGAGTTTTAAAAAAAAATTAAATTCTAAACTATAGTAAATTTAAAGCCAAAGTACCTAAAATTCAATAAAACGTTACAGAGAATATTTTCCTAAATTTTTAGGATTATTGGGCAGTTAAAAATTATATTAAAAAAAAAAGAAGGTGTTTATATTATATTCCTCAAGTAATTTTTACAGATATGTCTGCTGCAGAAAAAATTAGATAAAATTCCAGCTGTCAGTCAAACTATCAACATCTTCATCAACAATTTTTAGCTATTTACAGAAAAAGAAGCTAATATTACTCAAGTTTCAGAATAGCATATTTTATTTTTGGAAGAATTTTTAATAAAAAAAAAAAAAGAAAGAGATTTACATTGTGATGAAAGACAACTAAGAAAGAGTATCAAGCTGCCAACACCGTGAATAAACATCTATCTCAGCGTTAAGAAATGCATTTCTGTGATATTTTAAACTAAAAGTAATATTTGTTTTAAATCAGATTAATTAAACTTTAAATAAGTTAATATTCCTTAAATAAAGTTTCAGAAAAGTATATTTTCTTTTTGGAAGATATTTAATAAAGAGAATTACATTGCAATGAAAGATAACTAAAAAAGGGGCACTAATCAGCTGTTTTAGCAAAAAAAAAAAAATAAATAAATAAAAAAATCCTTCCAGTCAGTTTAAATTAGTTTTGAAATACAGCAAAGTATTTTGCTTATTGGAAATATTAAATTTAATCTGTTAGCTTGAAATTTAAATTTAAAAAAAAAATATATTTTAATCCTTAGCTATTATTTTTTGTTTTAAGATACTTTACTTTTTGTTTGGGGGGTGAAATAAAATTAAAAAAATATGGGAAAAACGTTTGAAAAAGAAATATGGCTGCATTGCCTATTATACAACTCCGCCCAGTAAATAATGGAAAAAAAAAAAACAAAAAAAACATTAGTCAACCACTAACAGTAGGTAAGAAACACTAAGCATAAGTAACTACAATGTCAGTACATAATGACCTTTACCTTAGTTACACCCGGGTATTAATCTTCAGAGTATGAATACAAAGGTCAACAAACAACCTTAAAGCAAAATGGAGGAGTGAAGGCAAGATATGGGGTGGAGCCAAATGCATGCAGACATTTTTTTAAATATTTTCAGATTTGAAATTTTTAAATAAATAATCTGCAGCTATTTTCACATTTGAAAAACAATTTTTAAATAAATAATTTGTGACAGGAAGTATTTTCTGATTTGTGAAATCATTTTTAAATTTGCTGTTAACCCACATTTCAGTTGAGAATACCAATATAGAGCATGTAAGCAACAAGGAAGTCTTAAGAAAACTAAAAACAAAAAATCACTTATACTCAGAATCGGAGACATAGAGCTGAAATTTTCTTGAACACATAATGTGGAAGAAGGGCTTGGAGAATTTGACACACTGTTGTGGAGTAAGTAAGACACTCCCGGTAACACAAATGAACTAGGCAAGATGCCTTAAATAAAGAACTCAAAGTGAGTCAAGAGAAGTTCATTGGAGTCAGCTGGCGAGAATTCTAGTGACATCACTGTGAGTGCCTAAGTGAAACATAATATTATAACTGCTAAGTGTCAGATTTTTCTTCTTTTTTTTTTTTTTTTTTAATCAATTCACCCCAAGCAAGGCAATAATACCACTAAGAGACAAGGCAATAATGCCATTAAGACACATAAAAACAATTTAATGATTAAAATAATGAATACTTAATTAATAAAAGTGCAATATTGTTTTTTGCATATCTTTTAAGTTTATATATATTATATATATATATTATATATATACAAGAATCCAGTTTTCAGTTCACCCTGTATTTGTGAGAACTATAAACAAATCAAAAGGCCAAATGCTTCAATAAATATTTCCACCTATAAAATTAAATTAAAGAAATTATTAAACCGCAAAGTAGTGTTTTTGTCAAAGTATTTTTCCAAACAAATCAGTCGATTCAAATTTTATCAATTGGTTTGCAAAATTTAATGAAATGTAGAGTTTGTAAATCCTGACAAAAAATGTTAGTGATAACTTCAACAATGCTAAATACTTGTAAGAATTTCAACATGCACCAGCGTGTTGGAAAAATATTCTAATATGTAAAAATTCAGATATAATTAAAAATATATCTGTAAAAGGACAATAGGAATAAAGTAAAAAAGAAAACTTATCTCAGCCGACGCATTTCGTCCTCTGAAAGAAGTATGGTATCTAGACATTTTGAATTTAAGCACAGTACTAGATTAGCATTGAGATCTCATTAATTTACAGTTGAGTTGGCTAGATGTAACCAGAAGTTCTATGCAAACAGTTTCTTTTCTTGCACTTCTTGCTTGTGGAACTCCTTTCTGGCTACATGCTTTCCAGCCAACTTTAATCTTTAAAAATTTAAATGCAACGTTAAAGAAGAACGAGTTTGTGTAAATGATTGGCAGAACAGTGATTAAGAGATATAGTGAAAAGGCAAACTTTACTAAGGGCTACAAAGGACAGGAAGTTGTGGAGAACCATGTACTCTTATGTCCTGAAGATACACAGAAGAAGAAGGAGTTTGTGTAAATGATTAGCAGAACAGGGATTAGGAGATGTAACAAAAAGGCAAAATTTACTAAAGGCCACAAAGGACAGGAAGATGTGGAGAACCATGAATTCTTATGTCCTGATGGGACATGGCACCTAGAAGAAAAAGAAGGAGGAGTTTGTATAAATGATTGGCAGAACAGTGATCAGGAGATATAGCAAACTTTACTAAAGGCTATAAAGGACAGGGAGTTGTGGAGAGCCATGACCTCTTACGTCCTGAAGGGACATGGCACATAGAAGAAGAAGAGGGAGTTTGTGTACATGATTAACAGAACAGAGATTAGGAGATATAGCAAAAAGACAAATTTTACTAAAGGCTACAAAGGACAGGAGGATATGGAGAGCCATGACCTCTTACATCCTGAAGCAACATGGCACATAGAAGAAAGAGTTTGTGTAAATGAATAGCAGAAATAGCAAAAAGGCAAATTTTACTAATGGCTACAAAGGACAGGAAGATGTGGAGAGCTATGAACTCTTACATCCTGAAGGGACATGACACCTAGATGATAAAGAAAAAAAAAAGAACAAGTTTGTGTAAATGATTGGCAGAGCAGTGATTAGGAGATATAGCAAACTTTACTAAGGGCTACAAAGGACAGGGAGTTATGGAGAGCCATGACCTCTTACATCCTAAAGGAACATGGTACATAGACGAAGTAGTAATAGTAGGAGTTGTCATAATAAATCAGTTTGGACAGATCTACTCATAAATTGTAACAATATTTGAAAAAAAATAGTTGAGTCATAGACAGAATTTAGATATTTCTGTCTGAATTTCTGGAATGAGGAGTTATTATTTACACTATTTGCATGAGAATAGTCTACCCCTGTAGATTAAATAAAGGATTCAGTTCAGAATTCCCTGTAGGTTACTTATAAATACACCTGAGGAAGCCTGGAGTGCACAACAGCTGAAACGTTGTGATAACAACAACAAAGATGTGGCCAATAGTCTGAATATAAATAGTGTAAATAAGAATTTAGATATGCCAGGAAAATGTTTAGGAGTAAAGGTCTGTAAAATATATATATATATATATATATATATATATATATATATATATGGTTAATTTGCTCTTAGATAGAGTCTTCCAAACATTTATGATGGCTACACACTTTTTAAAAATAGAATTTGTTTGTGATACATTATTTAAGTTTTGTTAACCAAGTCAAATATTCTAATTCAAAACATATATAAAAGAGAAAGAATTCAATCAAAAATTTATTCATTAATTAAAGCTTGGGTTACTAATTGCGCTAAACTTTAGATATAATCAGTCAGGGCCAGTTCAAGGGTTTCATAACCTTCCCACCAACAATCTATGATACTTACACCCACCACTCTACTACATCTCAATTTTCATATGGTAGTATTTGTATAAAATACAAATTTTATTTTAACCTAAATATGCACAATAATGGATCATATGTAATATAGGTTAACAATTCAACTAGAAAAATTGAAAAGAAATACAATGTATCTAAATGCAAATTAGAGACATGACATAAAAAACCAATCTTAAATAAATCAACAAAATTTTCCGGCAATTTTTAACATCAACTTGAGATTTTTCTTCTTAAAGAGTTGAATAATTTTAACACATTCAACATTATGGATAAAAAAAAATAGTGAATTTTATATTGTGTTTTTTCAAGACTTAACATGAGAAAAACAAATTCCCGGATTTGGATGAAAAAAAAAAAAGAACCCAGAACGTCAAAATAAACAAAAAACTTTCATTTTTTAATAGTTGTTCTTAGTTTAATTTGTGACATATATAAATGTAAGTAGAAAAAAAAGCAAATCTTGATAAGATAGGGAGGGTCAGAAAGCACTGCCCAGATCCCCCAATCAGTCAGGTGGGTAGTACACATTGGCCCTGTATACAGGAAATAAAGGTAGAGGAACTGTGATCAGAAAATCCCTTTTTTTTTTTTTTAAATTTATTTTCATATCAGTATAAAATACGGAACTGTTATATAATGTCAGTCCTATATGGCAGTGAATGCTGGAAAATCTCCTCGCAGATGAAGAGACTTGAAGCAAGAGAAACAAAGAAAAGAGTACTGAACTGTTATGTAATATCAGTCCTCCTATATGGCAATGAATGCTGGACAATCTCCTCACAGATGAAGAAGAGACTTGAAGCAACAGAAATGTAGTTCTACAGAAGGATGCTGAGGATACCATGAACCAAGCATGTAAACAACAATAAAGTTTTAGAGAAAATGGAAGCAAAAAGGACTTGTACTTAACATCAGAAATAGCTGAAATTTCTAGGGCACATAATGAGGAAAGTGGGCTTGGAAAATTTGTTACTTACAGAACAGATCAAAGGCAAGAGGGGCAGAGGAAAATAACACATAACCTACCTAGCTAGCTTGAGTGGATGGATGGTAGAGAGATAACAAAAAAAAAAAAAATTTATTAAGAGCTACAAAGGACAGGGATTTGTGGAGAGCCATCATTGCTTACATCATGACATGGCATATAGAAAAAGAACATAGATTAAGCAACCCAGATCCCAAAGATCTATAAATAAAAAAAATAAAATAAATTTATTAAATTTTATGAAAATTTAGGGTGTTTAGTTTGTTATGTAAATTCATAATAGATTGATAGATTTTGATAGATTGTTTTTTTATGACTTATCAACTTTTGTAGGTTATAAAAATATCAATTAACTATTGTCATCAATTCTTAAAAATAGAGGAAATGCATAATCCATTTTCATATACAGTCATCCCTCGCCATTTTGCGCTTTGACTTTTACGGGTTCAATCTACTGCAGTTTTTTCAGATCTTTTCATTAAAAAATCATATCAAGGTTCCCCGCTGCTTTGTGGTTGACTACAGGGTTGGAATGTCCTGTTCACTGATTGGCTATTGGTGTGAGTGTGCTGTGAATCACTTGTTGCTGATGTGTTTGGCTGCATATTGGTACAAAGGAGTTCACAAAAAAAAAAAAAAAAAGCTGTTCAGAAGATAGTAAGCTGACAACAAACTGAGTACAAAACAACAAGGCAATAGTATTTGATTAAAATACAGAGGAACCTCAGTTCTTGAACACCTCACATGTCAAACAAATCGGTTTTTGAACAGAAAATTTGAGATGAAAATGCCTCAGTTATTGAACAAAATTCTGGTTCTCAAACAACATAGATGAACCAAGTTAACACGAACAGAATAATTTCTGAGTCTAGCGCCATGATATATACATCTGTGTGTTGTTTTGTGTTTTTCTTTTCCAATTTTATTGTACTATGACTTTTTTTTTCTCTACATTGATTCCTATTGGACAAATAGCTTTGGATTACGAACAGCCTTCAGGAACAAATTAAATTTGTGAACTGAGGTTCCACTGTATTATATTTGTATTATCAAACAGGTATGTTGTGGATAGTTTTGTAGGTCTCTATGTGTATTAAAAGGGACCTAATTGAGTTATTGTCAGAGAGATGTAATGTGAGTCTTCTTGTTAGGCATGTTTTTGTATATTCAATATAATTATTTATGAATTTGGATTGATCAGGAACACAGCTCCTTAGGGGACATGTGAATTCGTAAATAATATCAACATAGCCACAATTATTACTAATAATGCTTCCATTACTTTTAGTCTTTTTTTATATGTGAATGAGGCTACAGAGGAACCATGGTTCTTGAATGTCTCACCTGTCAAACAAATCGGTTTTGGAACAGAAAATTCGAGATGAAAATGTCTCGGTTATTGAACAAAATTTTGGTTCCAAAACAACATAGAAAAACCGAGTTAACACGAATGGAATAATTTCTGAGTAGACCATTGTATTGTACACATTTGTGTGTTGTTCTGTGCTTTTCTTTTCTAATTTTATTGTACTGTGACTTCTACTGTACAAATTTTATTGTACTGTGACTTTTTTCCCCCACATTAATTTCTATTAGAAAAATGGTTTCGGTTTACTAACATTTCGGGTTATGTATGGTCTTCAAGAATGAATTTCCACTGTAAAGTCAAATTTTAATTTTGGCAACAAAACCAAAACTACATAGAAAGATATTTATGAAAATAGAATAATTGATTTCAAGGAGATGCTGAAAAGAAAACATCAAATTATGCATATTAGTCCTTCCAAGGTATAAAGAAGGGTTTTATGCAAATCATTTAGACAAGCAGTAACCTTTGTTGTGCACTACATCTCTTCATCACTTCATCAAACAAGTTGCATTATTTTCCTAGATTCACACTAATCTAGGAAAACAATGCAACTTGTTTGATGATGAAGCAATATGCACATAAGAACTTTGTGTGTGATTTCAATGTACAATAATAATAATATGATATTTGTAATGTGTAATATGTCTTGTTTTCTCTTATTTTGTCTAACATATTGGGTAATATAAGTGTAAAGGTGACTACAGAGGTGTTATTTCATGTCTAGAGAGCTCTTATAATGTCAAAAAATGTATTTTGAAGGTCGTAAACAAGTTTTCTATGCTCTATGAAAATATTTGATTTATAAATAAAGAGTCCTGATTCACGGAAATTCACTTATCATGGTAGGGTCTGGAACTGATTAACTGTGATAAATGAAAATCAACTGTAAGTTTCATTAAAATTCTAATCATCACTTTTTAAAACAATAAACATTGCTGAGGGAGTCAAAAATGTATACAGTAATAGCGGTGTCATGGGAATAACTGGCCTTTTGACACACTTTTTTTTTTTATGGAAATGAAGGTTAAACTTTGCCCATTATTTTTTTAATCATTTTACCTGAAGCAAGGCAATAAAGCAACCAAGACACAAGACAATTCTGAGTATTAGACAATATAAGGAAACGAAAACCATTATTAAGGAGAGGGAACAATAAAAGGAGAGGAATTCAGAAGATAGCGATTGACATTGCATTTAAATTTCTGAAGATCAAAATTGACTGGTGTCATATAGGAAGAAAATGAGTAACTACTGACACCGAGGTTCGAGTGTGACACTAGACTTATGAGTATATGTTTTCTGCCAGCTGTATAAATAGTGATGTCAAGCAGTGATTATTAAGTGACTATTGAGCGGAACTATCCAGTCGAATTAGTGTGAATTATTGTGCATCGATGATTTGGGTTTTGATTTAGGATTTACTGGATGATAAGCTGAGCTACTAACAAGGTATTCACTGAAATGGTTAAATATTTTTGGTTGACTTTGACTTCTTTGTTCTTGTTAAGTATTTATTTGCGTTTGTAATTAAATACCGTTTTATTTAACATTGAAGTCTTGAGTTATACTTAATCATTAACAGCCACCATACATGACAAAAACTGGAAAGCAAGAAGCAGAAGAGAGATCCACAAGCAAAAAGTGAGACAGAAGTAACTGTTAGCAGAGAAATTATGGTTACATCTAGCCATTTCAAATGCAAAATGATGAGACATTACTGACAATCTAAGAGTATGCTTAAATTCATAAAATCTAAGTATCATAGAGGAAAGTTGATCAGAACAATTGCCATGAAAATTAAGAAATCATTATTTGTTTTGGCTTCTGTAAGAAGATCAGCTGAAAATAAACAAAGTGAACCCCCCCATCATTATAGAAATCATTATTTGTTTTGGCTGATATCACTTACCACCTAACGATAGGAGGGATGGGGAATTAAACAAAAGAAAAAAAATAGGGCCAGAAATAAAAGGGGGCCAATGAGCATACACACCCTAGCTAAGTTAACATGAAAAAAAGAAAAAGGTAACTAAAACAAAACCGACATAAACTAACCTATACATGGGAGGGGTTTCCAATGTTCACCCCAGTAATCCCAAAATTCTTAAAGCCTAACCGGCATCAAAAAGCCACTCCAAGTCAGCACCTTTCACTCTGCAGAGACGCGCAAGACTCACCCACCTTTCGCCAAATTCCAATGGATGGAGTCGCTTCCTTTCCGTCCTGATCTTGACTTTAAGTTGATGCTTAAAGAACAGGATCAGTTGGGAAGAGGTAAACTTCTCGTTCCCATGGAATTCCTTCTGCCGCGTCGTCCATATCATGACTCGCATAACCCCCAGTAAGCAAAGAAACACATAGTGCTCAGCCTTAGTCAACGGCGGTACTATATTGCTACAGACGGAACTGGCCTTGAGGACAAAGAACTTTCCGTGCAGCATGCGAACCATGATATCTTCAGCGAACTTGCACAACGGAGCTATGACACTACAATGAAAGAAGGTGTGACCTAGGGTTTTCACCTCCCCACTGCAGCGAACGCAGTTTGGCGACTTTGCCAAACCCGCTGCGAGAAGTCTTTTGGCGACCCAGAGGGCCCCTCGAATCACCAGCCAGGTGAGTGATGCCTCAGGGTTAGTGAGACATTTCAACCCGGGCGCCCAAGGCCATATGCAGCGAGCCTCCAGCTTCGTCAGACCGAGCTCGCCTATCAGATCATCTTGAACGTTCCCCCTAACTAAAACCTGATATAATGCCTTAAGAGACAACGGCTGGACGTCGGAGAGGCCATCCTTCGCCCGTAAGAGTCGCTTGAGGGCCATCCGACATTCACGATAGAAAGAGCCCTCACCTTGAGGATTACAGCTGGCCTCCTCCTCACATGAGGGCACATTTCTCAAGGATGGAAAATGTTTATGGACGTTTTCCTTCCAGAATTCGCCGTTCTCATCCAGTTGCATACATATCCGGTCTAGATAAGTAACGCGAAGCGTATGTCGACAAGTCTCAATGCAAGGCACCCCCAAACCGCCATCAGAGGGATAGAGGCAACAGATCTCGCGACTAATCCAGGGTCATATTTTTGTCGTTTCTCTCTCAAAGTCTCATCAGAGACCGGGGCATCACCCTTAACGTTGACAGTAGGAGTGGGGCTGTACGTGTCTTTTGCCCTTGGGGCTTCATTGGACTGAGACCCCGCTGTCTGGCGCTTCCCTCTGGCCTTACCAGCAACCAGCCATTCCCCCTCCCCCTTCTCCACAACTGCACTAGCAGCGGGCGAAGGCTCTTTGGGGAATGTGGCCTTTGTGCCAACCGGAGGTTTATCCGACCCGGCCCTGGAAGCTGGCATGCTCATTACAGGTGAGGCAGAAGGTAACAACGCGGTCAGAGGGGGATCTTGGTCGACTGGCGCTTGACTTCCAGAGGCCTTCTTCTCTGGGCAGGAAGAGGAGAGGTGACCAGTCTCTCCACATTTCCAACACACCGGTTTGCGGCCGGTCACAATGACCGGCAGCTTCAAGCGCCCTATTACCAGACAGTTGGGGATGGAGCGGAAGGCCTGTTCGTTCAACATTATATCGAAACTCCACCCCACTTTCAGGCTATCGCAAGAAGCACCCAGTATCTCGCCATACTGCGACAGAAACGCAGCCAGATGCTCCCCGATAACCTGAGGAGGGACCTCATATATTGCCACAGGGGTCCATCTTTGCCCTTCATACTCTGTGCGCAATATGAAATCTTTTGTAATCAAGTCACGACTTGAAGCAGCGACACAGTCTTCCGGTGTGGGTAGCAATACGTCCCACATGAAGAATTTTGCTCCCTTAACAATTCTAAGGGGCTTAAACTCCAGGGACTCCAGTGATTTTAACACTGTGTCTTTCGTCGAGCGACAAATTTTGCGCGAACGCTTGTCCACGGCAAAGACCAACACAATTCTTTTTTCAATCTTCCTTAATTCTTGAGCGTCTTCCAAGAGTCCACCTTCCATGACAAGGTGAGCGTAACTCTTGGCTCGCTCCAAGAACTCCGCAACATTGATTATGCAACTCGGTGGGGATGACCAACAAGAGGGCAATTCCCTGGTCTCTGCATTCTTATTTTTCTTCAGTTCGCTTTCGCCATTCTCAGCTTCCTTGCTTTCCAAATTTTCGCTCTTTTTAGCCTCTGAGGTCTCCGCAGCTTTTTTAAGGGTATTCACCATTTCTTCATTCGATGGAACTAGAAAAGGGTACTCATTAGTATCATTTTTATCGGGTGGATGCTTTTTGATGGAGAACAAATGCTTTTTTGCTGTTCTTTTAAAATCAGGGATTATTGGGGTTTTTTTTTAATCAAAAAGGATAGCACTGTTATTGGTTTTTTTTCCATTTTTAAAGGAGGAAAGAGAAGGTGAGGGGTGGTAGGAGAAAAGGGAAGGGGAGGTAGAAAAAAGGGGGGGTAAAAAGTAAATAAAGTTTCGCTTATCAGCAAAACAACAAATTTAAATAGACAAAGCTCGATAGACGAAAATAAAACAGAAGGACGTATAAAAAAATTTAAAAAGACAAAAAAAGAAACAAGTTTCGCCAAAGGAATAACAAATTTAAACAGATAAAACGAAAACGCAAAACAAATGGACATGAGAGACGAGAAAAAGTGAACAAGGTTCCCAAAAACGAAGAAAGAACAAAAATTAAAGGGACAACAGACAAGAAAGCAACAAATTACACAATAAAACGAAAAGTTATAAACGGAAAAAAAAGAAAAAACGCTATACAAAATAAAATACGAAACTAAAAATGTGACAATTTACAATATGGCTGCCGATAAAAAACGGTCAACCCAACAACAAAAACGTTAAATAAGTAAAAAAAGGACAGAAACACAAAATTTAAAGACAAATATTATACACACGTAATTAACAGATAAAACGCAGAACTTTTATGGATATTTAAATGAAAAACACAGAAATAACATGTAATAAATAAATAAAGGGAAAAAAAAAAGTTGGACGAGAAATGTAAAGACGAAAAATTAACAGATAAACTCCGGGGTATGGGCACGGGAAGAAAATAGATTTAAAAAGGAAAAATAAAACATAAAAGAAAATCAAAACGTTAAATAAAAAAGGAATAACTAATAGCAAAAAATGAAGTAACGGTAAGAAAAAAAAAGCGGGTAAGGAACTGAAACGGAAAAAATCAAAAATTTAAACAATAGTCAAAAAAGGAACGTTAGAAAAATGAAAAATTTAACAAAAAGTCAAAAAGCAATGTTAGAAAAACAGTAAAAATAAATCAAAACTTAGCTAAATTAAGGCAGTCAAAAGTTCAAAATAAAAATCCTCTGAGCGACAGAATAAACATCTAACACGGTCAGACAAGAAAAAAAGAGTAAAAACTTCTGTTTCCTTGTAAAGCAAGCCAGCTGATTTTACCTCATTTTATCGGAGAGTGCCTAATACACCAGTTAGGTTGGTCCATTTTCCTAGAATGGACCTGCCTAATACATTTACATGAGTGGTCTTTATTCACACATATATTTCTGCATAAATGACTCAAGTCACTAAGATGAATTGCGACACAAGGTCATTTTTTAAGGTAGGACACCTGAGTGTGTACACCCAGGCAAGGAACAAAAATTGCCTGCAGCCCCCGCTCCCTCTCTCTGGTGCAATGAAAGGATGTGGCCTCGGGCAGCTGTTTCCCTGGGCTGGGCACCTCACAGTATAATTTTTCTAAGTTGCAACTCTGTCCTTTGATGGAGTCGCCAAGGTTTCACCCCATGCAAGGCAGAAAAGCCACTAAGACACAAGGGGTTACTGGGTGTGGAAGAATTAGGAACGGAAACAATAATGAGTGGAAAAAGAAAAGAGTAATCAAGACAGCAGATAGTAACTGAAAATGCATTTAAATTTTTGCAGATTAAAGTTGGCTGGAAAGTATGGAACTGAAAGAGAGTTCCACAAGCGAGAAGTGCAGGAAAAGAAACTGTTAGCATAGAACTTACGGTTACATCTAGCCAGCTCAACTGTAAATTGATAAGATCTCAATGCCAGTCTAGTTCCGTGCTTAAATTCAAAATGTCTAGGCACCACAGCGAGGAGCTCATTTGAACAATTACCATGAAAGTATTTATAGAAAAGGCACAGAGAGGCAACCTTATGGCAGTGGGAAAGTGACTGAAGCTGAGCTGCCAGATCAGGTCTGATAAAATCCAAAGAATAATCAGCAATATTATCAAGGAGCTATGAAAGTCTCGATCTGAAGTAGAATTTCTCAGATTATTGATTAAAAAATGGCTTTGAACAAATGATGTAGGTCTTAGAAAGGACCGATATTCTTGAAATCTTCAACTGGTACTACAGAATAATTGAACTAACTTTTAAAATTGCCATATTGCAACACATTTGACTATTCATGATGACTCACAATTGTTCAAGTAACAAGGAACTCTGAGCAATTTTCTAAATATTATATTCAAACATGCATTCAAAAAAAAAAAAAAAAAAAAAAAAATCTTTTATTCTTTACAACAAAGTACTGACCCTTGAAGTAGATATTTGAACTGTAAATTCTCCCATGAAAGTTGCAGGCATATATAATATCTGTCAATAAATCCACAGATTTATGTAGTAACTACTATTGTTACATTCTAAAACTTTTCTTCTCAATTTCACTTGATCTCTTGCTTTCAAATTTGACCAAAACACCTTCCAACAAAAGCTCAACATAATTCCACCGAAACACAAAAGGAGAAGGGAGTGAAAAAAATCTTAGGATATACCTTTCTCATATATAACCTTTCCAATAAGTTTAAACCTCAGAAGAGTTCATGACGTTTTTACAAAATGAAAATTGTCCGCTGTGAAGTCTCAAGTTTGGTATTTTTCGATCATTTCCCCCACATGATATGTGCTATATCTAGTCGGAAAGCAGACAGTCTCAGGATTTGGGAACCAGTTTAACTTTTGTCAAATTATGATCATTTTTTTTTTTTTTTTTATTATTATTATTATTTAATCAAACTCACATGTTTTATCATTTATTCTTAGATGGTCAATTCTGGATAGCTGCCTTTTCTGATTCTTTTAGCGAGAAGTCATTGGAATTTTGTTGTAATGAACATTCAAAATGTCAGACAGGTTTAAAACCTGTCTATATTTCTGAGATGAGGTATTATGTACATTATTTGGACTATTGTCCTCATCTTTGTCGCCATATTTATCACAAAGTTTCGGCCATTGTACGCTCTGGCCTTCTTCAGGTGGTTGGAATGTCGAACTGAACACTTTATTTTGCTCACTGGGGTAGACTGTTCTATTAGGTTGGTGCAAAAATAATGTCGTTTTCTCACATAGTAACATATTATTTTTGCACCAACCTAATAGTTCCACGTGCCATGTTTAATGGATCTCAGTTATCAGTTATCTCCTGTTAATTCCCCTCTCCAAGTTCTCCACCGCCTTAACTGGGTATTGAACCCACACTCTTTGGGTCCTGTCACTGGATCTAACCAACGCCTTTATCCACTGTGCCATGTGTCCTTGAAGTTAAGGCAGTGGAGAACTTTCAGAGGGAAAATTAACAGGAGATAACTGAGAACTGGCATCCATCAAACATGGCACATGGAACTAGAACAGTCTACCCCAGTGAGCGAAATAAAGGGTTTAGTTCGACATTCCAACCACCTGAAGAAGGCCGGAGCATACAACGGCCGAAATGTTGTGATAAATATGGTGACAAAGATGAGGACAATAGTCCGAATAATGTAAATAAGGTTTAAAACCTTTAACATACTGGAGGTGATTTTGCCTGCAAAGCAAGCATTTCATCTTGCCACTGCAAATGTCTCATGAATGAAAGATAGCATGTTTGAATTTTGCAGTTGTGTTGTCATATCCTGCTATGGCGAGAGAAAATGATGACTGAAATTAAGTAGTGCAGTAGATGAACCTTGAAAATCAACACAGTGGAAAGGAGAGTAGTGAATAATACAGTGTTAGAGGTTAACTTAACACCTTTTCAAAAATTACCTCTGTCAAGTGGATCTTCAGGCAAATTAACACAGTTTTTTTGCTATATTCTGTCTAATTTTCATTTTTTTAACTCTGATCCCCCACAAAATGCACAAGAAAATTTTTTTTTCTTCTTTTCAGTTCCCAAATATTAAATACTGTCTAGAAAGATTGACTAACCTTCTCTACAACTATTATTGAAACATAAACTTCCCCATCTGCTAAGAGGAAAACGTCTGCTCATGGAACAGTGGCAAGAAGTGGATTGCAAAATAGTAGCACATTCCAGTTATATGTTTACCACGCAGAACTACTCTATTCTCAATCCATGTTCTCATCTTATTAAACCCTTCTTTGCTGAACCTTTTATTTCAATGTTTTCTGTACAGTCTTACTAACTGGCAACTATGAGCATTAAACGGTTTTTGTAACATTAAAACAATTTAAATCTGCAAAATATAAAAAAATATTGTTCTTGAGGAAATATTCAAAATGTACTCAATTCTTTTTATAAATTTGATAATGTGAAAGCAATTTTTTTTTTTTTTAATAGTTTCACTCCAATAAAGGTGAGAATGCCACTAAGATGCAGGGGTTTACTGGCAGTGAAAGCAAAAGAGAATGAGAAGACTGAGAATGGGTAGGATTGAGGAAAGGACAAAAAAGGGACATGATTCAAAAAGACAGAAGGTGGTGACTGACATTGCATTTAAATTTTTGAACACACTAGTTATCAGTGAAGCAAGAAATTGGAAGGGAGTTCCACAGGTAGGACGTGCAAGAAAAGAAACTGTTAGAGTAGATGTGGTAGCTGCATCAGTTGTAAGGTTCTGAACATAACAATTTTAAGAATTAAAGAACACGAAATAATCCCCGACCATGGACAGTGAAATGAGAACAGTCTCCTCCATGCAGTGAAGAAAGGGCATAGTTAAAAATGTTGAGAATGGTACCAAGTATAGAAGCAGGCTACAATGGCCAAGATGTGACTATAATAACAAAGAGGAGGATACCAATTTGAATAAATTAGTGCATAATAATTCCTCATCTCAGAAATATTAGGTTGGTGCAAAAATAATATCGTTTTTTGACATTAAAAAATACGTAAAAAAAACGATATTATTTTTGCATCAACCTAATAGCAGAAATTTTGTGACTATAACAACCAAGATGAGGATACTAGTTTGAATGAATAAGGGAATAATAGTGATAATTCTTCATCTTAGAGTCAAAGCATTGTGACTATAACAATCAAGATGAGGACATCAGTTTGAATAAACCAGTCTCTAAGAATGATGATTCCTCATCCCAGAAATAGCTGAAACATTGTGACTATAACAACCAAGATGAGGATATCAGTTTGAATAAATAATCTATGAGAATGATGTTTCTTCATCTCAGAATTAGCAGAAATAGTGATTATTACATAAGGATATCAGTCTAAAGGAATCGGTGCGTAATAATGATAATTTCTCATCTGAGAAATAGCCAAAATTTGATATAACAACCAACATGAGGATGTTTTGGATAAATCAGTGTATAATAGTGATAATTCTTTTTCTCAGAAACAGCTGAAAACTTCAAATAAGATGAGGACAAAAGTTTGATAATTTCTCATCGCAAGAAATATAGACAAAGCCATTTTATTTTCAAACATTTTTTTTATCATGGCTGACTTGTATTTCACAGCATTAAGTACTTCTGAATATTGTATTCAATTTGAAAAACATTCAAATGGAGAAAAAAATATTAAATAATTTATTAAAAAAAAAAAAAAACGACTAAATTTCTGAAATGCCAAATAAACGGTTTTTGAATAGAATAAAAAAAAAAATTTAAGAATTATAAAATATTCCTGTTTTAATCCTTTCAACATTTCAGACAAAAAGAAAGAATTAGATTTCTGTGATTTAAAAATAAAATAAAATAAAACAAAACAAAAAAAGATCTTTAAAAGCACTAAAATATCTTCTGACATTTTAATGGTGAAGTCTGAAAGAAAACAAAATTATAAAAGAATGAATAAATAAATAAATAAATAAAGATATAGAACTTAAAATGGTTTCCAATTATCTTTTTAATTAAGAAAAAATACAGATAAAAAATATATATATATTTTTTTTATTTCCAGTGAAAAGTAAATTTAAGTAAATGGACAAAAAAGGCAAGTCTTTATTTTTTTTTTTTTTATTTTCACTGAAATAACTTATTTCATGATTGAACATAAATATCGGAATCTCCAAAAACTGCTTATGTTCGTTGGTAAGTTTTAAGAAATATAACTTGCAAACATTTTACAAAAGATTTTTTAAAATATTTTTACATGAATTGTTTTCACATTTATTAATATACTATGAATATTATACCATCTTATTATTGCTTTTTATCCTAACATTCTATTATTATTTTATTACTAGTTTTATTCCATCTTATTATTGTTGCTTTTTATTCCAACATTCTATTATTATTTTATTACTAGTTTTATTCCATTTTATTATTGTTGCTTTTTATCCCAAAATTTTATTATTATTTTATTACTAGTTTTATTCCATTTTATTATTGTTGCTTTTTATCCCAACATTCTATTATTATTTTATTACGAGTTTTATTCCATCTTATTATTGTTGCTTTTTATCCCAACATTTTATTATTATTTTATTACTAGTTTTATTCCATCTTATTATTGTTACTTTTTATTCCAACATTCTATTATTATTTTATTACGAGTTTTATTCCATCTTATTATTGTTACTTTTTATCCCAACATTCTATTATTATTTTATTACTAGTTTTATTCCATCTTATTATTGTTGCTTTTTATTCCAACATTCTATTATTATTTTATTACTTGTTTTATTCCATCTTATTATTGTTGCTTTTTATCCCAACATACTATTATTATTTTATTACTAGTTTTATTCCATCTTATTATTGTTGCTTTTTATCCTAACATTTTACAATTACTTTATTAATAGTTAACCCCCAAAATTTTATTTTATTTATTCATATATTTGTAGGTTCACTTAAGGTCAAGTAGATGCCACTTAGAAAACCCGGACTTCAAAGACTTTATCCTGAGACCAGAGAACAAAAACACTCGAGAATGAGATAAAATCACACCTCCCCACTACAATCATAATGCCATGTTAAAACATCTTTAGTGCAAGACATGAATGAAAAGCCATTCATTAAATAGAACACTGTACTTTATAGATTACTTCAACAACGCATTAAAGGGAATGATATTAACCTATGTTCAGAAGCAAGACCGCTCTATGAATTCTACCATTAGTGGCTCTTGAGCCTTGTACTGAGTGAACATTAGTATTAAAAAAAAGTTGTTGATCTACAGCCATTATTAAAAGAAGCAGTAAGATTATTTGAATTTTCAACTCCTATTTCTTTTCTGTCTGAATTTCTGGGATGAGGAGTTATTATTTACACTCAGACTATTATCCTCATCTTTGTTGTTTTCATCACAGCATTTCAGCCATTGCACTCTCCAGGCTTCGTCAGATGTATATTAATCTGGATAGCTTACAGGGAATTCAAAACTGAACCCTTTTTTTAATATACGAGGCTAGACTGTTCTCATTCCACTGTCCATGTCTAGGTATATATCATCTAGTTCTCTTATTTAGTACTGTTCAGTTGTTGCTTGCCTGTTTCCACTGAGTGCAAGTACACACTGCCCAACCCAGGGATTGAACACCCGACCACTATGTCACCAAATTCACAAACAAACACTTTTATCCACTAGGAAAATCTGCAGTAGTAAACTTAGAGCCTTAAACCTAACCTAATGGCTGATTAAGTTGCAAACTCTGCTGCTGGTTGATTAGGTTGCAACTGCTACGGTTGAAAGCTTTCTGTCATTTGTCTACCTTAGCAAACAGAATAAAACCGTTTATCTAGAAGCATCTGTTCTTGCTCCCTCTTTCGACTGGCAATTTATTTTTATAATTCTATTTTTGCAAGGAATGAATTCAAGATCAGCATTTAATGAAAAAGAAAAAAAAAAAAAATAGTACAAGAGGAACACCTTGACCGCTGACTTCATATATCCTGTAACGTAAATATAAGATCGGTGCAGTATCTATCTATAAAAGGCAGGATGTGTGTGTGCGCGCGTGTGTGTGTGTGTGTAACGAATGCACAACCGCAATTTTTGACGGATTTGCACCAAAATTTACATGCACATACTCCAAGTTAGCGGGATGGCCAAGACTATCTTTGCATTTCCCAAATACCATCAATAGTAGAAATAATCGATTTTTTTCATGCTTCTATGGCAGTTTTCATGTAGTTTGCAGCCATTTTGTACTGGCCAGAGTGAGAGCCTATAGCTGGCTGCCACGAATAGGCAGGAAGATTCTATTGGCCAGCGTGAGAGCCAACAGCTGACTGACATGAATGTTAACTAGCATGCTAGGATGCAAAAAAATCGATTAGCTGCATTCGTCACTAGTGGGAATAATTTAAATCTGCATGGCACTTTACTCCAATTGGCTTATTCGCTTGCTTAAACTCAACGTTGATTCTGATTCCGCAGAACTGGGTTGGGTGTGAAAAAGTATTTGTTGTTAACATTCTTTTTTCATTCAGTTTTTCCAGTTACGAGTCCTTTTTTAAAGCTGATCGTTTTGTGTTCATTTTGTTTAGTTCTTTTTTCGTAACAGATTTAATGTTTAGTATAGAGCTTAGAAAAAATTTGCAGTGTGAGATAGACAAGAAGTAAGGCATGTAGCAACATCAGCACTGCAAAGGGCACTCCTTTAAAGGCAAGGAAGGGCAAAAATATTTTAAGTCAAGTGATAGAGATTGCTGTATGGGTCATACGATTTTTGAATCAAGCACGGGCAATGCCGGGTCATGCTGCTAGTCTTCCATATAGTTCTTTTAAAGATATCTACCATCAGATGATAGTTTCTTCATTGAGCATTTTGAATTTTAAGACACATATCAACCCTTGTATGGATGTTTAGTGCTGAAATCTCTTTTTTATTCCACTGTCAACAAATGTTGGCTGAGTGGTTTTCACTCAGGCCTGCTGGCAAACATTGGCCAGATCTGTGCTCAAAGCTGCCAGCAAACATAGACCAGAGCTGTGCTCAAGCCTGTTGGTGAACATTGGGTGGATCCATGCTCAGGCCCACCAGCAAACATTGGTCTAGCCTGCAAAGATCAGTTGGGTTTGTACTTAGGCCCACCAGCAAATATAGGTAAGTACTCATATACTAACCACATATTAGTACAAGCCCTTCAGTAAATGTAAATGCATTGCTAATGATTTTACTACAGGAATGCATTGAAAATTAGGTAGGAAGGGATTGTCAGTGGTCAGGAATGAATGCTAGCATTACTGATAGAATAGGAATATTATATGTATAATGTAAATGCATTGCTAATGATTTTATTATAGGAATGCATTGAAAATCAGGTAGAAAGGGATTGTCAGTGGTCAGGAATGAATTGAAGAGGGACAGATGAAAACTCTGCATAACCTACCTAGTAAGCTTGAGTAAATGGATGGGGGAACAAGGTTTAGGAAAGAACAAAATACAAAATTTATTAAGAGGTACAAAGGACAGGAAATTGTGGAGAGACATGATCGCCTACATCCTGAAGGGATATGGCACAGAAAAGAAAAAGATGATTTAACCATAAGTCAATATCATTTGATTATACCAGAAATTGGAACAGCCAGCTGAAAAAGATGTCTCAAATATCAGTAGTACGTAAAACATTATGGGGAACACTGCCATGTCACACAGCCAATCTTGCTCTCGGGAAAAGTGTAATTTGGCACGAACAGTATAACCTTGTCTTCAGGCATTCATTAGTCTTCAATCACTTGGGGATTGGCAGCCTGCAACTAATTCTTCACAAATTGGCAGACATCATTGCTGATATTAAACAAAAGAGAATTGCCAATAAGAGAAATGAGAAGCAGCATCAAATCGCACCTGGTATACCCAAGCAATCACCCATCAAGGTACTGAATAGGCTCAACATTGCTTAACTTCAATGATCATATGAGAATTGGTGTTTTAACATTGATGTGACTGTAAGACATACCACCTGCACATCCCAATTACAAAACCTGGTATTCCCAAGAGGTCAGTCATATAGGTACTGACCAGGCTTGATGTTGCTTAACTTCAGTGGGACCATACAAGGACCACTGTTTCAATATGATATGTCTGCAAGCCATATCATCTGTACATTCAAGCTTATAGCATTAAGTATTCCCAAGTAGTCACCCATCTAGGTACTAACCAGGCTTGATGCTGCTTAACTTCAGTGATCATAAGTGTTTTAATATGATGTGTCTAAACCATATCACCCACTCATCCAAGTTTACAGTACCTGGTATTCACAAGCAGTCACTTGTCTAGGTACTGACCAGGCTCAACATTGCTTAACTTTGATTGTACAAAAAATGTTGTTTCAACATAAGCCTGTAAGCCCTACCACCTGCTTGCAGCAACTGGTATTCTCAAATGGTTACTCGTCAAGGTACTGACCAGGCTTGACATTGCTCAACTTCAGTGATTGTACAAGAACTGTTTTTTTAATGTGATATGGCTATAAGCCATACCACCTGCTTAAAGCACCTTGATTCCCATGTGGTCACCCATCTAGGTACTGACTAGGCTCAACATTGCTTAACTTTGGTGATTGTACGAGAACTGGTGTTTCAACTCAATATGGCTGTAAGCCCGACTTGTATCAAGAAAAAAAACATTGTTATTCTCCAAACATTATTAATGCAATATTCACTTGCAAAGAAAAAAAATGTAAAGAAAGAATTATTTATACAATCCAAAATATGTTTTCGCTTTGAATAACCCAACAGGGTTGATAAACCATAAAAAATATTAATCAAAATAGGACCGCAGTAATTTCTTGAATCTTATTTGGTTTGAAGATGAGATAAGTAGTACTTTGGTATTTATACAAAATGGCAACCCTTATAGTTGTGACACCATTTCAATGTTGAACCAGCTAGTTCAGTGGTTCTCAACCGCTTTTTGCCCTTTTCACCCTAAGTTAGAATGTCATTCACCGGCTTTCCAAGATTGCCCAACACAAGGTGCATTCCAAATAATATGTATATATTATTGAAACTCTTCATTCTTTTCCATATTAGTATATATACATGGTGGAGGCATAGTGGAGTAATGGATAGTGGCTCGGATTGAGGAATTGTTTCTCTTCTTGCACTTTTCACTTCTTGGACTCTTCTTGTTTCTTGCTTCTCCGACACCTACGCGCTTCAAAAATTCAAATGCAACATCAATCGCCATCTTCTGTCTTCTTAAAACCTGTTCCTTTATTGTCCTTTTCCTCACTAAAGCCTTTTCATTCTCTTTCACTTCCAGTATCTCACTGAACTTTAGTATCATCATTGCCATGCATGGGGTGAAATGATTAAAAAAAAAAAAAGAAAAGAAAAGAGAAGAGAAAACAATGTTTGTCGTCTTGTTTCTCACAGTGTCTTGGGAAATAAATTTTCCTGCTTTTTTTATTCAAATCACATTGTCGGGGGGGGGGGGGAATGTGTCATGTTTTGCTTGTAATTTAAAACTTTCTTTTCTGCCTGAATTTCTGAGGTGATATGTTGTTGATATTTTACCTTGTTTCTTTTAGACAATTTCTTTGACTTCATTGTCGTTACTCTCAGGTGACAATTTTATACTTTTTTTTCTTGTTGCACATGGTTAACTTTATGGGCTTCCTTATGTAGCCCCCCCCCCAGCAATGGATTAAAAAGTAAGATTTAACTGGAAAAATCATTGTTATTCTCAAAAAATTGTTACTGCAATATTATAAAAAATATTATAAAAATTATTCTTATAAATATTAAGCAACCCAAGTACTGGTCAAATTTATGTTATATATATATATATATATATATATATATATATATAGATATGCTACAGTTCAAAAGTTTGAGGCCACCCTTGGTAATTTTTTAAAATGGTCCATAAAGTAGTTGTTTTATACTTTAAATAAAAAAAAAAAGTGAGACTTTATTTTTTATTAGGAATTTTATTATGGCAAAAAGAAAAAAGCATTTTATCATTAAATTTTGCTCTCGTCAAAATCTCCTCCTTTAGCCTTGTTTACTGCAGCACAAATTTTTGGTATTTGTTGCAAAAGTTTCTCAAAGTATAAGTTTGATAATTGATTCCATTCTTTTTTCAATGACTAAGAGATTTTTTGATTTTTTTTCACTCTGTCAAGTTCATCGCATGCTAATTCTGGGGGCTGCTTCAAACTTTTGAACTGTTGTGTGTGTGTGTGTGTATATATATATATATATATATATATATATATATATATATATATATATATATATTATTTGAATTAGGCTCAAATACAGACTGGAATCTGACAGAATGATAGAATAAAGAACAAGCAGGAAACGTTTATAAACCTAACATGTTGTGGATTTATTAAAACTTCAGAGAATGAGACAAAAATACCAAAAATTTTTCCTCATCTCATTCTCTGATGAAGCTTTAATAAAAATGAGACATGTTAAATTTATAAACATTTCTATTTGTTCTTTATTGTATTATATATATATATATATATATATATATATATATATATATATATATATATGCACACATGTTATGTATATATGTGTAGAAAAGATCTGTTAAATTAGTGTTTTGTGCATATATTAATAATGAGTTGTCTATGTATCTGAAATAGGAAGAGTTTGTAAGGAGAAGGTTTTTGAATGGGTCACTTCCTAGAAATTCTAAAAATAGACAAGCAAGAACGCTAATTTAACAGATCTTCTCTACCAACTTAACAATGTTGAATCTACAATAGACTTCACTTTTTAAACTGAAACCAACTACATTCTTTCATTCCTAGATATCATATTAATAATAACAAACTCAATTCTGATGTTTACAGAAAGGCTACAAGCAAAAATGATCTGATCAGTTTCTACTCCAACCACTCTTCTAATATATATATATATATATATGTGTGTGTGTGTACACACACACACATACATACATACATACATACACATGATAAAATAATGAACAAATAGGAAATGTATATCAATCTAACATGTTTCACTTAGATTTTTCTCTCAATCTCTGATGATATGCTTCCCATTCATTTTATTATCGAGTTGGATTCTGATCTGCATTTGATCTTTAACTCTCTCTCTCTCTCTCTCTATATATATATATATATATATATATATATATATATTCAACGTCATCACTTGATAAGACACCGAGGGTGTTGAAACAAAATGGCTATTTTTGTAGTGATTTTATAACATATTTATGTTATAAATTTTTTTTTTTAAATAAATAATTATATCTGCTCTACTTTGTATTGAGCACTCTTTTAAGAATAGTAATTGTTGGTTATTGGAATTCATTCCATATACACCAATCATATACTTGGGTATATATATATATATATATATATATATATATATATATATATATATAAAAACAAGTTCCATCTATCAATTTTTTTTTAAATGTTTCAAATTTCCAAATAAGTTGTTTTCTGTTATCAGTAAATTTGCCAAAATTCATATTATCTTTTATTTTAGACTCCCCCCCAGCCTAAGTACTTCTGAATGTTGCTACATACATTTTCAAGAATTGTTCTTGCGTGTAGTTACAAAACTGTTTTTTTAATTCCAGCATTCTTACATTTGATGGAACCAATTTCAAGTCATATATAAACGGTCAAACTGAAATTTTTATTTGTGTGTGTATTTATATTAAACATTTCAATATACAGTCCCCTATGTAGACAGACACTTTATTTAATGTTGGCTGCTTCTCTTATTACAACAGCCTCCAGAATTTAGAGGCTTTCTTTGCTATGTGTCCTTCATAAAATTTTGATTTTATCTACTAACATATAGAATAACATTTTATTTAATATAAAATAAAAGTTAATAGGAATTTTTGCAAATTTTCCAAGAAAACAAAACAACTTTTTCATAAATTAGAAAGATTTAATAAAAAAAAATTGACAGACAAAACTTGTCCATATTATTTAACAAAACATGTCTGGGAGAATTCTTGCTGCCAAAATAGACATTATATATTAGGTTGGTGCAAAAATAATGTCGTTTTTAGACGTATTTTTAACGTCCAAAAACGACATTATTTTTGCACCAACCTTATATATATATATATATATATATATTCTATTTTAAAAATATGGTTACATCACTACACAGGAATTACCAGGTTTCAAAACAAACTAAAATTTTAAATTTAATTATAAAATTAGATTCAAAATCCATAGCTTTGTTCCATTCTTAAGCAATTTCTTGAAATCACTATTAAGAAAATTATTATTATTTTAAAATAATAATAATTTTCTTAATACACACACATAAACATATACACACATACATATATGTGTGTGTGTGTGTGCGCATATATTTATAAAAATTCAGATACACATATATACATCTCTAAAAATATACACACATGTGCAGGCACAAAACAACATAAACATATACCTACATATATGTACATAGATCGGAGGATTATCAGATAATAAAAGTAATGACATACTAAACTTACAGTAATATTGACTTATCATCAAAAATAATACTACCACTATAGTAAGTTAAATTTTTAGCTATGTTTACAGTTAACAGTGAGTTCATTCCTTTGATTTAAGAGATGGGTCTTGTCTTTAAATCTAAGAATTTCAAACTTTTCATTAAAACATGAATAACAAGGGGTATTTAGAAAATTACATGTTTGAGCTCTCTTAATTAATTTCCATTTAACAGTAGATGTCTTGTTTTTCTCCTTTAAACTCCAAAAATACTTGGATAATGAAGTCTTGTACTTATGATTATATATATATATATATATATATATATATATATATATATGTATGTATGTATATATATATATATATATATGTATGTATGTATGTATGTATGTATGTATGTATGTGTGTGTATGTATGTATGTATGTATATATACATATATGTATATATTTGAACATATATTATTAAATATAATAGACAATGAATGCCTATTATGTCTGATCATGAGCCGTTCTAATGTTCGAATGTTTGCTTTAATTTCGGGTGAAAATAAAGACAAAAATTGTCCAACATTTAGATATTTTCTTATTAAGTTGCGTCTAAGGTTTCGGCTCAGATGAGCCATCCTCAGAGTAGTTATACAGACATGAAACAAAGATATCCACCATCAAATATGATATTTTGTTATTTTGACAAAATATCATTTAGGACCAACTTAATAAGTGAGTGTCTGGCTACAAAATAAATATACAAACTCAGTATCACCTTAAAGAGCAGTTGTGTGTATGTATGTGTGTGCGTATATTATTGACTTAATAATATTTTTCAGCCATCATATGGAAAATAATTTTTTTATTCAATCTTTAAAAAATCAACTTAATTGCTTTTTGGTTTTTAACTGACATAAAAAAGTAATAATTTTCAATTAAGTTTTATTAAATCAAAAAATTCTAACAAGCATTATTTTTTCAAAAATTAGTTTTAATAAAATATAGTGAAATTTGTAAAACAAATATTCAAAATGACTAATGTTGACTGCAAGTAATGTCTGCCTCTGCTAATTTTTATTTAACTTAAATTTTTTTCTTTTCAAATACAAATATAACTTTAAATTTAAACATAATCGCTTTTCAAAACTAAATTCTCAATGTATCTTGATTCTAGCCTCTTCAAAAATAATAATTAATGTTTAAAAGTAAGAGTTAAGAAAGTCTAAATTCCCCTTCAAAATAAATAGTAAATAATTATTTTTTAAAGATAGTAACGCTCACTATAGTTTTTGTTTGAAAAAAATGATTAAATTAAATTAATTATGATTAAATGTTTAAATATATCTTAATTTAAGTTTATTTACTTTTTATTAATAATAATTTTAAAAAAGGTCAATGAACTTTTATGTAAATTTGATTTGTTTGAAAACAACATGAACAGAGTATTTATGTTCATATTTAAATAAATAAAGTGTCTTTTTGAATAAAAATATGCGGATGCTCATCTCCCTAAGCTCCCACCCACAAAAGTAGTATGGTAGTGTGGTATTTTCCTAAATTTAATCATTTTGTCACAAACCAAAAAAAAAAAAAAAAAAAAAAAAAAAAAAAAATCGAAGAATGAAGTTTATTTTTTAAAGATTGAATAAAAAATTATTTTCCATAAGATGGGTGAAAAATATCAATAAATTATCAAAAAGAAACTATTATTCAGAGATCTTCCAAGCAATGCCAGGTATCCCTGCTAGTATATAATATAGATTTTAATAAATTGAATGAGTAGGGAATATCTTAAAAGACTTGATCAGTGCATAAAGCCAGTTTACATCCCATAAATTGGTATCTACTCTCTTACTCTTTTGTAAACATACTTTCAAAAGAATAACAGCCTCTCGTAAGACGAATTATTTCGCCTGTGGCAATGAACAATTGAAATAGCTGACTACTTTGTGGACAGACCTTGTAGAACTCTCCACTATTTGTAATGTTGCCTTTGGTGCAAACATTTAACAGATCACCGCATTTTCCTGGGAAAGTAAAGCACATCGAAAAGGCTGCATTTCTGGAATGGCATTCAACTCTGGGGAATACAAAGTAAAAAGAAATGGTGGAAATAAAAAATGAAAAAAAAGGGTGAAACCAGAATGAGAAATATGTGGATAATGTATTACAGATTTTGTATAGGGGTCGGTAACAAACAAAAAAATCTATCAATCAAAAATGTGCTTTTTCTTGCATCTAGACATTTATTATATATCTTATACCATCCATCATTCTTATTCATATGCCATATTTACTTATTTGTTTTCTTTTTGGTTTGTGTTACAATCAATAACTAAATGATCAATAAATAAATATACTTCATAAAACATGGAACGGTTCAAAAGTAAACAGAAAAAAGAAAAGAAAAAAAAGGAGTTGATGTTGCCATCTAATAAAAAAGAAATTCTACTTTGAGAACCAGACTGCAAATACACTTTACCAAGTATGAAAAAAAAAATAAAAAAAGAAAATATAAGGAGAAAAAAGAAGAAAAATACAAGGAAAATAAAAAGAAAAGAAAAACCAGAAAAAAAAATGATGATGTTCCAATGTAATATAAAAGTTTAACTTTGAGAATTAAATTTCAAGTACACCTTAAAAAGAAAAAGAAAAAAAGATAGAAAGATGTTGATCTTCCCATCTAATGAAAAAAAAGTGTCTTTGACACTTAAATTCTAAATACCCCTTACAAAGAAAAAGTACAGAAAAAAGATGAGAAAAAGAAAAAAGGAGGAAAAAAGAAAAAAGGAGGAAAAAAGAAAAAAGGAGGAAAAAAGAAAAAAGGAGGAAAAAGAAGGAAGAAGGAAAAAAGAAGGAAAAAGAAAAGGTGAGAGAAAAGTAAAAAAAAAAATGTAAAAGAAAAAGTAAAAGAAAAGAAAAAAGAAAAAGTAAAAGAAAAGAAAAAAGTAAAAGAAAAGAAAAAAGAAAAAGAAAAGAAAAAAGAAAAAGTAAAAGAAAAGAAAAAAGAAAAAGTAAAAGAAAAGAAAAGAAAAAAGAAAAAGTAAAAGAAAAGAAAAGAAAAAAGAAAAAGTAAAACAAAAGAAAAAGTAAAAAGTAAAAGAAAAGAAAAAAGAAAAAGTAAAAGAAAAGAAAAAAGAAAAAGAAAAGAAAAAAGAAAAAGTAAAAGAAAAGAAAAAAGAAAAAGAAAAGAAAAAAGAAAAAGTAAAAGAAAAGAAAAAAGAAAAAGTAAAAGAAAAGAAAAAAGAAAAAAGAAAAAGAAAAGAAAAAAGAAAAAGTAAAAGAAAAGAAAAAAGAAAAAGTAAAACAAAAGAAAAAGTAAAAGAAAAGAAAAAAGAAAAAGAAAAGAAAAAAGAAAAAGTAAAAGAAAAGAAAAAAGAAAAAGTAAAACAAAAAGTAAAAAATAAAAGAAAAGAAAAAGTAAAAAGTAAAAGAAAAGAAAAAAGAAAAAGTAAAAGAAAAGAAAAAAGAAAAAGTAAAAGAAAAGAAAAAAGAAAAAGAAAAGAAAAAAGAAAAAGAAAAGAAAAAAGAAAAAGTAAAAGAAAAGAAAAAAGAAAAAGTAAAAGAAAAGAAAAGAAAAAGTAAAACAAAAGAAAAGAAAAAAGAAAAAGTAAAACAAAAGAAAAAGTAAAAGAAAAGAAAAAAGAAAAAGAAAAGAAAAAAGAAAAAGTAAAAGAAAAGAAAAAAGAAAAAGAAAAGAAAAAAGAAAAAGTAAAAGAAAAGAAAAAAGAAAAAGAAAAGAAAAAAGAAAAAGTAAAAGAAAAGAAAAAAGAAAAAGAAAAGAAAAAAGAAAAAGTAAAAGAAAAGAAAAAAGAAAAAGTAAAAGAAAAGAAAAAAGAAAAAGTAAAAGAAAAGAAAAAAGAAAAAAGAAAAAGAAAAGAAAAAAGAAAAAGTAAAAGAAAAGAAAAAAGAAAAAGTAAAAGAAAAGAAAAAAGAAAAAGAAAAGAAAAAAGAAAAAGTAAAAGAAAAGAAAAAAGAAAAAGTAAAAGAAAAGAAAAAAGAAAAAGTAAAACAAAAGAAAAAGTAAAAAATAAAAGAAAAGAAAAAGTAAAAAGTAAAAGAAAAGAAAAAAGAAAAAGTAAAAGAAAAGAAAAAAGAAAAAGTAAAAGAAAAGAAAAAAGTAAAAAATAAAAGAAAAGAAAAAAGAAAAAGTAAAAGAAAAGAAAAAAGAAAAAGTAAAAGAAAAGAAAAAAGAAAAAGTAAAAGAAAAGAAAAGAAAAAAGAAAAAGTAAAACAAAAGAAAAAGTAAAAAATAAAAGAAAAGAAAATGAAAAAGTAAAAGAAAAGAAAAAAGCAAAAGTAAAAGAAAAGAAAAAGTAAAAAGAAAGAAATTAGAAAAAGGTTAACGAAGAAAAGAAAGAAAAAGAAAAAATAAAGGAAAAAGAAAACAACAGTTGATGTTCCCATCTAATAAAAAAGCAACTTTAAGACCTGAATTCCAAATAAAGCTCCCAAAGAAGAAAAAAGAAAGAAAAAAGGAAAAAGAAGAAAAATAAAAGACCTAAATTTCAAATACACCTTATGAAGAAAAAAGCAAAAAACAAAAAGAAAAAAAGGAAAAAGGAAAAAAAAAAAACAGTTGATATTTCCATCTAATAAAAGAAAACGTCTGACTGTGAGACCTATATTCCAAATACACACATCTCTTTTACAAAGTATTCTTTTGTGTAATCCTGTGATACTCAAAGTGTGGTTTGCATACTGGCACCAACACACGAACCATAGCCTTTTGGCACATGACTGACAACAAAAGAGCTAAGATGATTCTGAAAACCACAGCACCTTTTTTTTTTTTTTTCTTTTCCTTCATAGATTAAAGAAAAAGCAGTATATCTTGAGCTTTGAAAGCCATCCTACCAAACATCTTAATTTTGCAGGACTGGCTTCTCTACCAGCAGAGTCATTCAGACGAAATACAATTGATATTCATTCTTCATTGTGTGGCTTATGACCGCACGAGAAAACACAGGTTCACATCTGATCACAGAAGTTAAGCATCATTGGGTACTCAGATATTGATGGTCACTGGGGAATACCAATTGCTGTAAGCTATGCGACAGGCCTAGCAAGCTGGTAATACATACAATCTTGCTACTTATACATCTGGAGGTGTTTCTCAAATGGTCACAAAACCTGCCTGGAGTTGTGTGAGTGGTGATAAGAGTACCAACTATGTGGGCACAGTGTTGTCTTCAACAGAGCCAAGATTGGATGAAAAAGAAGTTGGCTTGCCTTTTATATTAGAAAAAAAGCTGATATCTGTTAATGCTATTTTTCATTTCATTACTTACTAACAACTTCATAATATTTTTGATAGCCTGAAGAAGAATGGGTTCCATCAGATTATTTTGCCAATCATACACCTCCCTGGTCTTTTGAACAGGCATAGAGCTTTATTCCTTCAGTACCTGTCTATATTTCTGAGATGAGCTATTGTAATTATTTACATCGTTCAGACTGTTGTCCTCATCTTTATTGCCATATTCATGACAAATCAGTCCTGAAGGACACACAGCCCAGTGGATAAAAGTGATGGTTGGATCCAGTGACTTGACCCAAAGAGTTGTGAGTTCAATACCTGAATAAAAACTTGGAGAGGTAAGTTAAACTGAGGCATCCGGAAGAGGCATGGCATGTGGAACTATAACAATCTCTATCTATAAAAGATAGGATGTGTGTGTGTGTGTGTGTGTGTGTGTGTGTGTGTGTAATAAATGCACAGCCACAATTTTTGATGGATTTGCACCAAAATTTACATGCACATGCTCCAAGTTAGCAGGATGGCCAAGACTGACTTTGCATTTCCCAAATACCATCAATAGTGGATATAATCAATTTTTTTTCATACTTCTACAGCAGTTTTCATGTAGTTTGCGGCTATTTTCTACTGGCCAGAGTGAGAGCCTATAGCTGACTGCTACGAATAGGCAGGAAGATTCTATTGGCCAGCGTAAGAGCCAACAGCTGACTGACATGAATGTTAACTAGCATGCAAAAAAAAAAAAAAAAAAAAAAAAAAAATCGATAGCTGCATTTGTCACAAGTGGGAAAAATTTAAATCTGCATGGCACTTTACTCCAATTGGCTCATTTGCTTGCTTAGTTCTTTTTTCGTAACAGATTTAATGTTTAGTATAGAGCTTAGAAAAAATTTGCAGTGTGAGAAAGGCAAGAAGTAAGGCATATAGCAACATCAGCATGGCAAAGGGCACTCCTTTAAAGGCAAGGAAGGGCAAAAATATTTTAAGTCAAGTGATAGCAATTGCTGTATGAGTCATACGATTTTTTAATCAAGCATGGGCAACACCGGGCCAGGCTGCTAGTCTATCAATAAAAGGTTCAGTTCGAAATTCCAATCAACTGAACAAAGCCAGGATGTACAACGGTCAAAACATTGTAAATAATATGGTAATAAAGATGAGGACAACAGTTCAAACAATGTAAATAGGTTTATCCCTTGTTTCCTGTTTAAGATTGGGTTTCCAGTTCCTTCTAAAGTTTTTTCATTCTCTTTCACTCCCATTAGCCCCTTGTATCAGTGTTATTATTGCCTTTCTTGGGGTGATCTTATTAAATAAAAAGTAACAACTGCGACAGATGCAGGAGAATGATGAATAGCTCAGCACATCAGTGCTTCAATGACTACTTCTGGGATTAAGGTTGAAAAATAAAGAATTTTGCATTTACAAAAGGTATATAAACTTTTAATATATTTATAGTTTTCTGATAAAAGATTAACATTACTACAATTAATATATTGCCAACTGTACCTGAATTATAACTTGGCATATAAATCCTACCATTAACAGGCTCATTGGTTGGGGGGAGGTACAGAGCCTCATCCCTGTTCTTTTATTGTCCTTTCTTCTCATTAAAATCTTATCGTTCTCTTCCACTCCCTTGCATTTTAGCGGCATTATTGCCTTGCTTGTAGTCAAATGATTAACAAAAAAACAGATCTGGCTCTTATAAAGGTAGAGAATAGGCAGGAGAAGTACTTACTGGAGTGGTACAGGGAACCGACCATTTTGTCAGCATCTTTATCATATCGCATTATTGTGAAAAATAGAGAATGGACCAGGGTGGTAATGACAAAGGCAGCATATAGATGGTTCGATAGTCCAAACGTCTTTTAGAATGTAATGAATAATCAAGAAAAAAAAAAAGAGGTTTTCACGCAAGCGAATATTGTATTAACAATTTTTTTTTTTAGAACAACAACTTTTCTAGATACAACTCCTACTATTTAACCCATATCTTCAGGGAGGAAATGGATTTGTACCTTGTCCAAGTGTATTTGTGTATAAGTGAATGCAACGAACAAGACTTGAATGTAAACTTGGCACTCTGATTTGTCAGTTTGACTCGTTATCCATTACACCACTCACACCTCTGCTGTTTTTCATCAAATAGCAGATTATGAACATGAAAGTAATGAAAGTCATTCTTTTCTATCAAGTGCAAATCAATCTGCATTATCATGAAAAATAGAGAAGGGATCATTGTGGTAATGACAAAGGCAGCATATGGATGATTCAATAGTCCAAATGTCTTTTAGAATGGTAATGAATATTCAAAAAAAAAAAGAGAGAAAGAAAGAAAGAAAAAAAAAATCTTTATATCCATGATTTATCGCCAGGTGATTCAGCATTTAAATAATTCTAAAGCAGTAGCATAACTAGCAGAGAGCAAGTGGGATGGTCTGCCCTGGGACCCTTTTTGAGTCTGCTGTATAAGCCAGTATAGGTTGCATTGAAATAAAAGTGGTTTTAATGCCTGGTCACAGTTGAAGCCCATTTTCGATTTTTGGGTAACTTAAACTATAGCAAATGTATTTAAACGATTGTTATCTTGGCCAAACAATAAACATTATCCAGTGATGTATGCAGGGCTGTTTTATCATTGCTAACAATGTGAAATCTGTGAATGGACCCAGGGTGCATTCTTTTAATTCATCCCAGACATGACAATAAGCTACATCTGCCAACAAGGCCTTTAATCGGGAGATTGGAGGTTTTGAGAAGCGTGAAACCACCTCTAGTCTGTCATGCTAGACCATTTTGAATGTCCACCTTCCCAAAGAATACCAGAATGCAGACAAATGAATTCTAACTACCACACAAACACCTGGTTCTTGATAATGACTGTGAAAGTTGAAAGTACTTGAAGAAAAATAACAAAATATGAACTTCGGATACTTTCTCTACAACTGTGAGCACAATACTTAACACATTGAAATTTGGAAAAATATGAAAAAAAATTAAACAAACCATGTCCATTCTTTTCAATGAAACTTTTTGGGATATATATTTTATATCATTTCACCCCATGCAAGGTGATAAAGCCACTAAGGCACAAGAGGTTACTGAGTGCAAAAGAATAAGAGAAAGTGAAACATTTTTAAGAAAAGAGTACTCAGGAAGACAGTAGATAATGAGTGACATGCATTTAAATTTTTGAAGATCAAAGTTGGAAAACATGGAGGCAGAAGAGAGTTCCACAAGTGTTAGCATAGAAATTACAATTGCATCTTGCCATTTCAAGTGTAAAATGTCCTAGCCATCACTCTAGTACTGCATTGAAATTAATAAAGTCTAGATACCATAGAGGAAAGTTCACCAGAACAATTAAAATAAAATTATTTATAGAAAAGGCACAGTGAAGCTACATTCCGGTTGGTGGAAAAAAACCAAGGTGCCTGACCAGGACCAATAATAATACTGATTCTTCTTCAGATTTTATCAAGAATCTCTAAATGTATAGCAGGAGCACTGGACTATATGTGGCAGCAATATTTAAAGTCTGGGCAAATGGTAAACTTCAAGATATCTATATCTATAATTCTCAAAATGTGTGTATGTATGTATGTGTGTGATCGGATGTTTATACGCTCCACAGTTTTCATATGATTTCAATGAAATATTTTTTTTTTTGATAGATAATTCTTCAGTGCCAGTTTTGCATCCAAATTGTTGGTGACAATGGCTCCCCACTACTTCCTGTCCATTATAAGTCTCAGCAACATTTTACTATTTACTATCTGTTCTTGGATATATATCTTTCATAAAAACTTTAATATTATCTATAATTGTCAAAATGTGTGTGTGTGTAATTGGATGTTGTTTATGTGTTTCCAGTTTTCATCCGATTTTGATGGAATTTTTTTGTTTGATAGATAGATAATTCTTCAGTGCCAGTTTTGAGTCAAAATTGGCTGGAAAAAATTACAACTTCAAAGGTGAAAAATCAAGAAAACTAATTTTTTACACTTTGCACAAAAATCAAAGGCAAAATTTAATTCACATTTTCACACAGAACCTTCCAATCCTAGCTCATGGTGTGTGGATATGATTCACACCTCCACATGTTGCCCATCAGTTGTTGCTGACCTTGATAATTAGTATGTGCAGCAATGCATGTACGTATAGCCCTGCGTCACACAGTGTCATGCACTGATGCACACGTATACGCATTACTTGCAGAACACGACACCTGTTCGAGTTGCCCATTGGCTGCATGAAGCCCTTTAAATGTCCAAACAATTGATACTTATTGTCTATGCCATCCTAAGCTCATTGCTACCACTTAATTCTGCAATTCCGCTTCTACTTCTGTATGTCCAGCTCTGCTTACACATTCCCTTTCCCAAGTTTCAATCTCTCTCAAGTGAGGTTAACTTTTCTGTTGTATAAAGTCTACTGCTGCAGCTTTAAGGCATTACTTTTATTGTCGTTTATGGCTGTTCCCAATTTAAATTTTTTATTGTCCTACCAGTTTTTGCATTGCATTCCCCGTAGTAATAAGTAAGCTTGCTTTTTTTATTACTCAACATTTATTTTTCCAACCTTTCCTAAAGTTATTCGAACTTAGTGATCCCTGTAACTTTACAGTGCTCTCTTCTGGTATTTGGCCACACATTCCAATTGACAATTTATACTTGCCTAAGACATGCTACCAAAATAAAAGAACCTGCCTAGGTTACAAAACCGTTGCAGCCAGGTCCACCATGCAAATAAGAAATAATGAATAGTCTTTAGAATATTCAGTTCACCTGTCTCAAAATGCCTCTCGGGATGCTTCAATCAGAGCCACCGAGTCCAAAAATCAATGTAGCCATTGGCTTTACAGAAGAGTATATCTGAACACTTCTGTATGTGAGGCTGAAAAATGATGATCAAAGGACTGAGGTTTCTGCCTCTTCAACTGCTGCTGTGCATGAGGCTGAAACAGAATTGAGAATACAAAAACTGCCCTTTTCAGGGCCACCCCAACTTGAAATTGTTAACCCCTCCCCATTTGGGGATGTGCCTCACTTGCACCCAATTTTTGTTACTAATATTGATTTTTGGGTGGGGTGACTTCAAACTTAAACTGCTCCAATTGAATGGCAAATATTCCCAGTAATGAAAGACCCAGTTAAAGACAGGTTATACTGGTAGTGTAAGACAGATTCTGGAGAGAAAAATTGTCTAGTATGAGATAGTGAACCAACTTTCCTAGTAACCATCCTAGGAATTGATTCAATAGAAAAGGGAGTCACTGTGCAATATGTTGTATTTTTTGTAGAGAAGGAAGTGAGTGTGGCAAACTGAAGGGCTGCCCTTGGGCAGCACACACTATCTGTGCCAGTGATCTAAGGTATAAATGTTTCAATTGAAGGACATGCAAAAGAACAAAATTGGTTTCTTTGTCTATCAAAGTACAAAGGATAACAAGCATTCCTACTAATCAATAAACAAATAAATATTGCAGATAGAGCTGAATAGCTAATCATCAATGCTTTGGGTTTATTTGCAATCGACTAAAAATTACACTTTTGAGTGCATAAAAATGTTTAAGAAATTAAAGAAGTAAAGATAAATAAAAGAGAAGTTGGTGAGGAGAAAAAACATCAAAATGAAGAAAAAATTTTGTGTTCTTCATTGTAATTAATAAGAGAAGAATGTAGAAGAAGAATGAATAAGAAAGGGATAACAATAGAGAGAAGCAAAGAAAAGGAGAAAGAAAAGGAGAAAGAAAAGGAGAAAGAAAAGGAGAAAGAAAAGGAGAAAGAAAAAGGCAAAGGAAAGAGAGAAAAGAAAATGACAATGGAAAATCAAAAGAAATTGAAAAAGAAAAAACAAAGAAAAAGAAGAATGAAAGAGAGATTAACAAACTAAGAAAGGAGAGAAGAAAAGAAAAGAGAGAAGAAAAGAAAAGAGAGAAGAAAAGAAAAGAGAGAAGAAAGAAAAGAGAGAAGAAAAGAAAAGAGAGAAGAAAGAAAAGAGAGAAGAAAGAAAAGAGAGAAGAAAGAAAAGAGAGAAAAGAAAGAAGAGAGATGGAAATGACAAAAGAAGAGAGAGACAAAAGAGAGAGAAGTAAGAAATGAAAAGAGAGAAGAAAATAGAAAAGAGAGGAAAGAAGGAAAAAGAGAAAAGAAAAAAGAGAATGAATGAAGAATGAAAAAGAGAGACGAGATGATAGAAGAGAGAGGCAAGAAAAGAGAAAAGAAGGAAAAAGATAAAAGAAAATGAGAAAGAAAAAGGAGAAAGAAAGAAAAAAGAGAATAAAAAAGAGAATGAAAAAAGAAAGAGACAAAAGAAGAGAGTTGGTAGAAAAGAGAGAGAAAAAATGAAAAAGAAGAAACCAACTGTAAAGTTTCTCGGCTAAATTGCATTGATTTCACTTGCAGCATTGTTGAATATACTATTATCTTCAGTGATAACAACCTATTTTGTTTACATTCTCTGCCTCAGACACAAAGGCAAAACAAAATTTACGAACTATATAGAACAGAAATTCCAAACTGCCTAAAGATCTAATTAAGCAGTAAATATTTCTTGGAGCTGTCAGGATTTTCCTAAACATTTGCTTTTTATTCAAATATGGAGATCTGTTGGAAGGAAATGACAAGAAATTGCTCCCTTAAAGTGCCAATAGTTCTATAAATATTATTTACACTATTTACAAACTGACTACTGTCCTCATCTTTGTTGCTATCACATTTCGGCTATTGTAACCTCCAGGAGTCATCAAGTGTATGTCAATTCAGATAATCTACAGAAAATTCTGAACCCAACTCGTTACATCCAAAATGTGATAACAACAACAAATATGAGGACAATAGTCCACATGTCTTCTATGTGCCATGTCTCTTCAAGATATTACCAACTATGGCCCTCCACAACTTCCTGTCCTTTGTAGCCCTTCATAAAGTTTGTCTTTTTGTTATCTCTCCTAAACCTTGTTTCATCAACCATTTACTCAAACTCATTCTTCATCTTCTTTGCACAAAGTTCATCCAAGAGGTGGCCAACCATGGCTCTCCACAATTTCCAATCATTTGTAACTCTTAATATATTTTGTCTTTCTGTTATCTCTCTTAAACCTTGTTCCGCCATCCATTTATTCAAGCTCATTCTTACTCTTTTTCTTCTTCTTGAGAGAGTGGGGGAAAACGAGGATGAGAAAGAGAGAGTGGGGGAGAACGAGGACGAGAGAGTGGGGGAGAACGAGGACGAGAGAGTGGGGGAGAACGAGAACAAGGGAGAGAGTGGGGGAGAACGAGAATGAGGGAGAGAGTGGGGGAGAACGAGAATGAGGGAGAGAGTGGGGGAGAACGAGAATGAGGGAGAGAGTGGGGGAGAACGAGAACAAGGGAGAAAGTGGGGGAAAATGAGAGCAAAACAAACTTTTCGAGCACGACACACTTGACAAACCTTTCGAGCACGACACACTGGACAAACCTTTCGAGCACGACACACTGGACAAACCTTTCGAGCACGACACACTGGACAAACCTTTCGAGCACGACACACTGGACAAACCTTTCGAGCACGACACACTGGACAAACCTTTCAAGCACGACACAGAGGAAAAACTTTTTGAACATGACACAGTGAGCCAGCCTTTTGAGCCACAAACCTTCACAACTGCTTCAGTATTATCACTTCACTTCATGTCAGTAGAAAACCTGTAATGAGTTGCCCTACTGGAGGTTGGCATCAGCCATGCTGATGGAGGGGGAAAAAAAAAAATTACAGCACTTGTGTATCCATGCTTACAGCTCCTGGCATTCCGAAGTGTTCATACATCTAGTTACTGACCAGTCTTGATGCTGCTTAACTAGCTAATTTCTCATCTAAGTCAGGCCTGCACAAAATATGGCCTGCAATGGATTTTCAAAATAGACAATTCCTTTTTGTTTATCAAAGTAAATTTAGTGGCGGTTCTTATACAAAAACTTCAGCTTTGTGGAAGCCCGACTTTATTCAACCAATGTTTCACTGTCTTTATATCTAATCAAGTCTTTTAACTGTTCAAAGAAAAAGAAAAAGAAAAAAAAAAGAATTCTTCCCATTATTTGTTTCTCTATATTTTTCTATTTCACTCACATGCATCACATGGCTAACTTTCTATGATCAATGTTGTCTTTTTACATTTTTTTAAAGTGTGCAGACCTGTGCTAGCCAAGGATGTCATTGTGTACCCTGTATTTGTTACAGTTTTTTTTGATATGTCCTTCATATTTTCAGGTACTGGAAAAAAAAGAGAGGCTAATAGATGGAGCAAAAGGTTGGTAGATTTTTTATCAACTGATGCAACACAAAAGGACTAGACAAAAAAAGAAGTCAAATAGAGGAGGAGGGGAGTTAGAAAGAGACCAATATGGGCCAGGCTAGGGGAAGAAATAAAAAGAAAGAGGAGAAAAGGTACCATTTAAAAAGTTAAAAATAGAGAGACATGAAAAAAAAAGAAGCAAATGCAAGGAAATAGTGGGGGAGAACAGAATGCCATTGACAAGGTTATTTGCATGCCTTGGATGAATGCATGGTGTCATTGTTCTCACAAGTAATTTTTCAAAAATGTTACTAGCAGGTGGATGACAAGAAGGAGAGGGGGAGATGGCTGTACAGCACAGAGAGAAAGCAAAAAAGTAATAAAGAAAGAGATGAGGAGTGAAACAAAGACATAAGGGGAACAAAAGCGAGAACACAGAGAGGGAGAACAAAAAGAGAGAAAGTGAACAATAAGAGATAAAATGAGAATGAAGAGGTGACAGAGGGAAACAAAAAATAAAAAGAGAGAGGAAAAACAAGACTGAATGAGAGAGTAAAAACGAGAACGAGAGAGAAAGAGAGAGTAAAAACGAGAACGAGAGAGTAAAAACGAGAACGAGAGAGTAAAAACGAGAACGAGAGAGTAAAAACGAGAACGAGAGAGTAAAAACGAGAGTTAGAATGAGAGAGAAAGAGAGAGTTAGAATGAGAGAGAAAGAGAGAGTTAGAACGAGAGAGAACGAGAGAGTGAGAACGAGAGAGTTAGAACGAGAGAGAACGAGAGAGAGAGAGAGAGTTAGAACGAGAGAGAAAGAGAGAGAGAGAGAGTTAGAACGAGAGAGAAAGAGAGAGAGAGTTAGAGAGAACGAGAATGAGAGAGAATGAGAACGAGAGAGAGTTAGAGAGAACAAGAACGAGAGAAAACGAGAACGAGAGACAGAGAGTTAGAGAAAATGAGAATGTTATATAACGTCCGTATGAACACTCAGAACCTGAATGGGTATGTTCCAATCCTCATAAATACGTTGGACACTATTGTAAGTGGAGGTAATATGTTAAGTAGTCCACCATTAGCAGCAGTTTACCTACTTCATGCTGAGAGAGAGTGGGGGGAAAATGAAGATATGAGAGAGAGTGGGGGGAAAAATGAAGATATGAGAGAGAGTGGGGGGAAAAATGAAGATATGAGAGAGAGTGGGGGGGGAATTAAGATATGAGAGAGAGTGGGGGGAAAATGAAGATATGAGAGAGAATGGGGGGAAAATGAAGATATGAGAGAGAATGGGGGGAAAATGAAGATATGAGAGAGAGAGTGGGGGGAAAATGAAGATATGAGAGAGAGAGTGGGGGAAAATGAAGATATGAGAGAGAGAGTGGGGGAAAATGAAGATATGAGAGAGAGAGTGGGGGGAAAACAAGAACGAGGGAGTGAGTGGGGAGAAAACGAGAACGTGAGAGAGAGTGGGGGAAAACGAGAATGAGAGAGAATGTGGGGGGAAAACGAGAATGAGAGAGAGTGTGGGGGGAAAACGAGAATGAGAGAGAGTGTGGGGGGAAAACGAGAATGAGAGAGAGAGTGTGGGGGAAAACGAGAATGAAAGAGAGTTGAGGAGACTGAGAACGAGAGAGAGTGGAGTAGAATGAGAGAGTGTTGCGGAAAACGAGAATGAGAGCAAGAGAACAAAGACTAAAGAAAAAAGCCGAACTAAGAGAGAATGAAAATAAGATAAAAATAAAATTAACTTCTGCAATAACAACCGGCACTCACCATCAGGAAGTGACCGAATTGAACAAAAGAACAGCTTCATTATAGTTTGCCAAGCAATTTTATAATCAGAAAACCTTTTCAGAGGAAAACAAAAAGGCAGTATATTCATGATCGGTATTGAGGAGAATACTTCAGACTGTATAAGTTATTTGTAGGAAAAGAAATTGTGCAATTTACATTGTCTGTCAATCTGTAATAATAAGTAATTCTTAAGTCAATGAAACGAGGAGAACAACTAACTTGTCAAGTCAGTGTAAACGAATTGAGAAATTAGAACTATGACGACAAAGCAAGATTATAAAAAGCATGTTTGCCAAGAGCAACAAAAGACAGAAAGCTGTGGAGAGCCATGTTTGCTCCCACCCTGAACAGACGGAGTGCATACACAGAGAAAGAAAAAAAAAAAAAACAGTTGCATTTGTATTGGAATGCAAGCTTCCCAAAATGTTTCTAAGTAGTGTAGTAATTGATGACGGAAGATGCGATTCAGAAAATGGTGAAAGATGCCTTCTAGAAACTAAGTCAAGAGATAAGAGGAAAAAAATGAATCCATGACGAAGTGGAGAAAAATCCTCAAGAGAAGATTGAGGAGTCAGTTTTGAGAAGTTTTATTTAGCGGCATATCGAAACCTCTATGGGTTATTTAATGTTGAAATCTAAATATTTGGAGCACAATCTTAAGGCTTCAACTACAGAAAAAATGTATTGTTAGTAATTCTGCAATAAATAAGTATTTTTGGTAATTTACAATAAATAGGTATTATTGTTAAAAATTTTTTTAATATAAAAGTGTATTGCTTGTATTTTTACTATAAAAATGTATTTTTATACTTTCATAGTGTTTTGTTTTTGTTTGGGAGTTCCCTATTTGTCCATAGCTGGAACACTAGCAGGTGCTACCACCCCAGGTCAGCTTGAACCTGGGAACAACAGCAATTAAGAAGTGGTTCCACAATCCTCAAAACCTCCAATTTCCCAATCAGGGGCCTTGCTGCTAGATGTAGTTTATTGTTATACCCAGGGAAAGTTTTTGAAAAGAGGAGGGCCCACTGAGATGTGTATTTTCTACTGATAAATACATTCAATCTTTAAGAAGGTCCTTCATCAGATCCTATAGACCAGTGTTTCTCAACTGGTGTTCTCCAGAACCCTACAGCTCTGCAAGAGGTTGCAAGGGGTTACACGAGAAGCAATGATAAATAGGCTAATGCATTTTTGAGTAATTTTATATTCATAATTAGACTATTCACGTACGGCATATTGTTGGCAAATCCTTGGTTATTATAATAAAGGCTTTAACCTGTAATAGGGAATCTATTGAGCAATGTCTATATGGCATCAGTGTGAAACCGTCTTTACTGGTTAGTGAAGAGTGACATGCATGAGTACGGGATGAATGGCCATATATATATATATATATATATATATATATATATATATATATATATATATATATATATATATATATGGTTGGATAGATGTGAGCTTGTGACCCTGGGTTTCATGCTTTAGCGATCGTCACAAGCTCACATCTATCCAACCATATATGTTAGCTCTATCTCTGATATTGAGCGCTTTCTAATAAGTACCGCGCATATAATTATACATATATATATATTTATTTATATTTATATACACACACTTTTCACACACACATATATATATATATATATATGCATTGAGCACTGTTTTATAAAAATAAAAATATTAATAAGAACACTGGATTATATATCTTACTGTTCTTTCTCTTTATTATATATATATATATATATATATATATATATATATGAAGAAATATAGTCTTAAGATGTGCTATATTTATAGGATAAAGTGCTCCATATCAGAGATAGAGCATGTGTAAATATAAAAGTGAACATAGAAGTCAGCACTTAGAGGCGACAGTCTGTTTCATGCTATATGCAATCGTCAGACCATATATATATATATATATATATATATATATATATATATATATATATATATATATATATATATATATATAGTATATGGTCTTTAATGTTGGGACTTGTACTGGACTTGTACTCACAAATAATTAATGAAAATGAAATGTCACCTTTGTGTATTGAAAAACATTTTATTTTTATACAAAGCAACTCCTAGGTACAGCAGATCATGTACAACATGGAAAAAAAATAAAAAAAGGAAAATTTGTTTATAAGCAACTGTAGCAACTCCAATAGTGATATCAGTATCGATTAAACAACTAGAAAAAGAAAAGTGAAAGAAGAAAAATGTAAATTAAACAATAGATTAACTGAATGTTACTTTATATCATATATAAAAATTCCACCAATTCTATAAGTTTAGTCATGATTTTGTTTACATTCTACCAGAAGAAATTAAAGCAACCATTTTGAACACCTTGAGGAATTATTCTTGTGCCAAAATTTAAGCAAATTGAGTCCTAGTCAAAATCCTATGTTGCTTATTAAACAGATTTTAAAAAGAACTTGTTTATGTGTGCTAAAATTTGACCGATCCATAGGCCACTTGGCTAAGAATTGGCTAATCCATAGGCCACTTTGGCTAAGAACTGGCTAATCCATAGGCCACTTTGGCTAAGAACTGGCCAATCCGTAGGCCACTTTGGCTAAGAACTGGCCAATCCGTAGGCCACTTTGGCTAAGAATTGGCTAATCCATAGGCCACTTTGGCTAAGAATTGGCTAATCCACAGGCCACTTTGCTAACATTTGACTAATCCATAGGCCACTTTGCTAACATTTGACTAATTCACAGGCAACTGTACTTGAATTAGACTAAATTATAAGCAACCGGGCTCAATTTTGAGAAAAGTCACAGAGTGTTTATAATACAATGTCCATGTGAGGTGACACCAAGTTGCCTATTTTCAGATTTGACAAAATTCTAGTTGATTGTAGAGGAAATTTGAAAACATATATTTATTTTGGGGTATTTTTGAAGCTCAACAACGGACAAATTAGATTTCAAGTTTGACCATCTTACAATCAGTAAAGTGTGACAGGTGCTGAATGGCTAGAAGGGCTTGGACTTGAATCTAAACACACTCTGCTCGAGTAATGGTTGCCCTGTAGTTTCGCTATTTCAACTTAGCTTAAAGCCCCAAATTCCCGCCCTCATTAATAACAGATTCTCAGCCGAAATGCCTAAGCAGCCAATAATTTTGTGCAGACTCGGAACTATCAGGCAGATTACTACTCAGGCAATCAGAGCTAATTGCACTATCATTTGGTGAGTGAATGCCTAGCACTGAGATTTTCCACACTATCAGCAATGTTGGGGGGAGGTAGGTGGATATATCTTGCACATTTTTCCAAGGAAAGGCTTTCAGCCTCAAAAAAAAAAAAAATAAATAAATAAATAAAAAACAAATATAAAAAAAAATGTATAATGTCTCTCTATTTAGCAAGATTTTGAGAAGTTGACCCGGTCAAGAACTTTTCAGCACCCTTTTATAACCAGATTTACTCAAAATACAGATTGAGGAACTAGTACTATGATGACAAAACATGTTTGCTGAGAGCAACAAAAGACAGAAAGCTGTGGAGAGCCATGATTATTCACATCCTGAATGGACAGAAAGGATCAGTTGTATTTGAAGTGGAATGCAAGCTCTTGAAATTGTTTCTGGGTAGTGTCATAACAGATGGCGGAAGATGACACAGAAGTCTGGAGATGAATAGAAATAATGAAAGATGCCTTCTAGAAACTAAGCCAAGTATTAAAGATAGGGGAAAAAAAAATGAATCTATGACAGTGGAGAAAAATTCCCAAGATAAGATGGAGCAGTCGGTTTTGAAAATTGGTTGGGTTATTTAATGCGAAAATCTGAAATATTTTGAGCACAATCTTATGGCTTCAACTACAGATAAAATGTATTGTTGGTAATTCTGCTATAAATAGAAATTGTTGGTAATTTTACAATAAATAGGTATTGTTAGTATTAGGTTGGTGCAAAAATAATGACGTAATAATGTCGTTTTTTGACATTAAAAAATACGTCAAAAAACGACATTATGTCATTATTTTTGCACCAACCTAATAATTTTTTTTATGTATTTTTATACTTTTATAGTGTTTTATTTCAGTGTTCACTATTTGCCCATAGTTGGGACCCTAACAGGTGCTACCACCCCAGGTCAGTGTGGACCTGGGAACAACAACAATTAATAAGTGGTTTGATGCCCCTCAAAACCATTCAATCTCCTGATCAGAGGCCTTGCTGTTGGATGTAGATTATCATCATACCCAGGACAAGTTTTTGAAAAGAGGAAAGCCCACTGCGGTATGTATTTTTCTCTGATCAAGGATTCAGAATGGTTTCACATGAATAAATCCATTCAATCTAAGATATTCATTCATTAGATCCTATAAATCGTTGTTTCTCAACTAGTGTGTCCCCCAGGCCCTATGGTCACAAGAGTTTCAGCATGAAACAGTGTAATTTTTGTTTAATTTTATATTCATAATTTTAATATACACATATGGTATAATGTTGGAAAGTCCTTGGTTATTATACTAAAGGCTTCAATCTCTTACATTATTTAAAATTATGATAATCATAGGGAATGTATTTAGTGAAGTCTATATGGTATCAGTGTGAAACGACTTTCACAGGTCAGTGGAGAACCAAATACACTGGAAAGATAAGAAAACAGAAAATGGTTTCAAGATAGATAAAATGATAGTTGAAAAACAAAAAATTAAATAGGTAAAAATAGTGAGTGAGGTGGTCTTTTGCTCTCTACTCTTTGTCCTGTCCAACTTGGGTGACCCTGCCAGTAGCTCACACTCTTGCTGGCATAGATCTTCAGATCACTGAAGTACTCAAGCCATACAGTAGGGAATAGAACTTTAACATTTGTATGAGGCATATTTTCAACATCAGGTGACAAGATTGGATCACCAATTGTGGCGAAGAGCGGGGCAAGATCCCATTACCAATCAGACACTGCAGAGAAAATTGGGTTGGATAGGTCATACGACCAAGAAACCAGTGTCACCTACCAAGCCCTGACATGAAACCTCCAGGAAAATAAAAGGACAGCCAGGAAATACCTAGAGTTTTGACAGAGCAAACACATTAAAGAAAGCAATTGGAATAGAGTCGAAAACCAAGATCAATGAAGGATTGGTGTCGATAGGATCTTTTACCCCCTTGAGGAGCATAGACTAACAAACAATATATATTTTGTGATATATGGTGGCTGTTAATAATTAAGTATAATTGAAAGACTTCAATGTTAAGGTAAAACTATTTAATTACAACTGCAAATAAATATTGCTTCGTCCACCGCAAGGAAAGTTGGCTCCCTGTGCCACTCCAGGAAATTTTTCTTCCCGGGATCGATCCTCCAGATCTACAAATCAACAATTCGCCCATGCATGGAGTATTGCTGCCATATATGGTCTGGAGTCCTTTATGTTTGCCTCAGGGTTCTTGATAGGCTCCAGAGGCAGATATGCAATATAATAGGCCCTGCTCTGGCATCTCGTCTACAGTCACTTTCTCACAGACACGTCATCGCCTCTCTCTGTCTGTTTTACAAATACTTTCATGGCAATTGCTCAGAGGAGCTGCATTTGCTGGTTCCCAGACTTCATGAGTTCAAGCGCCCTATGAGGCTGTCGAAACTCCTAAATGTAGCCGTTTCTTCTACTCCAATAGCTTCATGTCTCGCACCTCTCGCCTGTGGAACTCCCTTCCCTATTCCAGTTTCCCTGAGAGCTATAATCTCCAGCTATTCAAATGTAATGTCAATCAACATCTCCAGTTGCCTTGATCTATCCACTACCCTTCTCTTCATCTTTTCCTCTATCACTCCTATCTGATCTTGCTCCAAATTTTCTGTAACCCCTTGCGTCCTAGTGGCTTCTCGCCTTGCTTGGGGTGAAAAAAAAAAAATACTTAACAAGAACAAAAAAGTAAAAGTCAACCAAAGATAACCATTTCAGTGAATACCTTGTTAGTAGCACAGCTTGGCTTAACATTCGGTAAATCCTAAATCAAAACCCAAATCATCAACGCACAATAATTCACACTAATTTGACTGGATAGTTACACTGAATAATCACTCCAGTCAGTAGCCTGACACCACTATTTATACACCTGGCGGAAAACATATATTCATAAGTCCAGAGTGTCATGCTCGAACTTCGGTGTCGGTAGTTACTCATTTTCTTTTTATATGACAATATAGGAACCAGGAAGAGAATGAAAATTGAAAGGTGATCACTAGATATACAAAGGCTACAAAGATAGAAGGTTGGTAGCATGGCAGTAGCAGTTGAACTTTCCTAGTAATATCCCATGATTTTCTTTACCTTGTTACAGATAGCAGTCTGAAGAAAAATGGGATCTGACATGAAAGTGCTTACAAAGCAAAGATATTTAATTCAATTCCTCCATGTAGGGAAAAAATAATTGCACTTGTTGACATTTATCAACACTTGGTCATTGATTATGGATATGAAACAATGTATATGAGCACAGTTGAGATGAAAGGGAGAATTTATTTTTTTCTTTTGTTTAACTGTATATCATCTCCTTAGGGGCTCACTTAATGCCAAAATTTAATGTTTTTGGAAGCTTTGCAATAAAATATGACCTGTTATTCTACTTTCACAATTGAATACATGGTAAATGATACTCAGCTTTTGCACATAGGCTTGTGGGGACATGATTAAATGAATTGTTGGTAATTATAAAAAAATTGTATTGCTGGTCATTTTACAAGATAAAAACATATTGCCAGTAATTTTACTATAAAAATGTATTTTTATGCTTTCATAGTGATTTGTTTTTGTTTGGGGGGGGCTTCACTATTTTGCCCATAGCTTGGACCCTAACAGGTGCTACTACCCCAGGTCAGGGTGAACGCGGGAATAATAACAATTAAGAGATGGTTCCATGCTGAAACGGACAACGTTTTATCACTTTTGCAGTATCCATTGCATATTGTCAAATGTCAAAACTAACACTTTCGCCCCAGCCCCTCAACCTCTGACATCTTACTCTCTGGGTTGAGGTGTCTACTCGGTCCTAACCAAACTTAAGGGAGTGGCTGTAGGTTCCCTGAGCATCTGTAGATTATTCAACTGGTTCACTGGTTTAATCTTGCTTCCTGCCCACATTTTGTTTGATTTGATCCAGAAGGCAGAAGTGATGTTCATCCATTCATGATCGACTGAAGATATAGACACGGCTGGAGAGTCTGTGCTGAGAAATTTAGAATGCAGTAAAAAAAAAAAAAAAATGATATCTGTAGAAAGCTGGACAAACAACTATTCAATGATTGAATTGTTAATGTCTTTTATATAGCAGGAAAGAATAGTAAAGAAAAGAAACGGGTTACAGAAAAAAGTAATTGACATAAAAATGCATACACTGGATTCTGGACAGAGAGAGTGTGTTATGATTAACTTGTTGTTAAATCGTCTCAGAACGATATACAACTCTTGAGATAGAGGAATAAGATTTTTGTGTGTGGCTTAAAGTTTATAGTGGCGTTCCTCCTTAGCAGTAGTAACAGTAGTAGTAATATTCGTGGTAGCAGAAGCAGCGGTACTTATATCAACAGCACATGTTAGCGGATGCTTCATTCCAATCTCTAACGTCATGTTCTCTCCTTCTTGAGACTCTCTCTTCAAGAATTTTCTCCCGTCTCAACGCTCGTCTGTCTCTCTCCCGTCTGCCTTTTGCAGCTTAACTATGCGTTTATATAGAAAAATCCGGCTGGTTACAACTGAACCTTGGTCGCATGTGATTATCATGGGGTTTTGGCTGTTTCAACCAAAATCATGTGAATTCCAAAGTTCCTTCTAGCTTACTCAGCTCTATTTCAATTTTTAATCGATAAAAACTATTTCGGCCATTTCCATTGTCTTCTGATGACCCAGATTCAATGGGTACAACTTCTGACCTAGATCAAATTTCCACATCAGTAAACAAAATGCTCTGATTTAATGTCACTATTCAAATCTATTCCAAGTTTTAATCAATAAAAATGATTTCAACCATTTTCATTGTCTGCTAATGACCCAGTTCCAATGGGTACAGCTCGTGCCCTAGATCAGATTTTCTATCAGTAAACAAAATTGCTCTGATTTAATTTTGCTGTTCAAATCCATTCCAATTTCACTAAAAAAAAAAAAATAAAATAAAATAAAATATACGTGTGTGTGTGTGTGTGTGTTTCAGACTCTCTCCATCACAAAACTGGTTACCATTGAGCAACTATTAATATGGTTGCTTCCCTGACCATTACTACTACAGTAGTTTTGATCCTTCCTGAGTGTCAATAAATTGTGGCCTTGTGTTTTACTAAGCTAAGCCTATTAATTCTAAACAAGCATCAAAAGCGTTCTGCAGTAACCAAGAACGATAATAATCAGTTGGTGACTATGACAGATGGGTTAGAACAGACCAACCGAACTCCAACATTTTTTACCTGCCTTGCCCTATCTGCATGTGGAATTGCGTTATCATAAGAGTATATATGTTTGCCTATTGTCTTTTGAACAGGAGTAGAGGTTTATCCCTTGTTTCCTATTTAGGATAGGGTTTCCAATTCCTTAAAATCTACTTCGGACATTTCTGCCTAAAATCTGAAATCTTATTCAGCAATTATTATTTTTCCTCTGCCAATAGGAGTAGATAGGTTTGCCTAGTGTCTGGTTCACACACCTCTGCAGTCTTTTCAACAGGAATAGAGATCTCTTGTTTCATGTTTAGTATTGGGTTTCTGGTTCCTTCTAAAGTATACTTCAACTGTATACGTCTAACATCTCTGCCTGAACTTTGAAATTTTATTTACAAATTAAATCTTGACCAATTCAAGTCTAGAATTAGCTATCTTTCCTGCTATCATGCCCTTTCTTATGTTAATACAACTCCACATAGTAACCCTCTATCTTGAGTGGTTCTTGAGGATTGTATTGAGTGAACATTATTAAAAAAAATAGAATTTTCTTTTTATAAATCTTTCTAAATAGGTTTTGAAATTCAGTCTCTAGTTCTTCTATGTTACAAATGATTACCGGTTATGAAAATGAAGAGTGAATTGGAATTGACCCTCTTCCATAAACATGATACCTATCATGTTGGACTTTTTTTTTCTTTTTGTCTATCAAAAGGATTTATAAATAGCCTTTTCCCTCCAGCAAACCTACAGTGAAGAAAGAAACATATTAAGTATATAGCGAACGAAACATGAATGACATCATGAATAGAAACAAAACTCTTCTCTTCACAGGTTGTTAAGTACGACAAGTCGAGAAGTATCATGTGACCATATTAGTTGAATGGAAATGCTGTTGTATATATCAAATGGAAAACTATTGTCACCTTTGGCAATATTTAACTGCATTGCCTGAAGGAAATTTTTCCGGGTACAGAAAACACAAGTCCATCAATAAAAAAAAAAAAAAAATCCTGTGGGATGGAGCCCTATCATATCTATGAAACAAGAAAGAAAACACAGAAAAAAAAAAAATTCTGATTTATTCTTTATATTTTAAAATATGAAATAATACTGACAGTGTGTGAGTGGTGGCTGAATGGTTAACTGATTAGAAAAAGGAATATCAGATTCGAGTTCAAATAGTATTCACTTCTACTAATTCCCTTGCAGAAAGGAAGGAATTCATTCCTTTCCATAACTGTGGATAAATTATAGGAAAAATTAAGCTCTCGATCCATAAGCTCTCAAGCCAATGGTGAGTACCTGAGTGCAGGTAAATAGCAAGCAAAATAGGGCTCCCCTGTTTTGCTCTCTTCCCGCAAATGGGTCAATAGCAAACAGGACAAGGATAAACAGCTCAGATGGTCAAAAGGAACAATAATGGAAGCATTGTGATAAAGACAAGGAAACTGGTCCAAAAGAATCATTGTATAATAGTAACAACATGAGGAAGGCTGAAGAGTAGAAGGGCTGAAATATTGTGATAAAGACAACAAAGATAAGGAAACTGGTCCAAAAGAATCATTGTATAATAGTAACAACATGAGGACGGCTGGACAGTAGAAGGGCTGAAATATTAGGATAAAGACAACAAAGATGAGGAAACTGGTCCAGAAGAATCATTCTATAATAGTAACAACATGAGGAAGGTTGGGCAGTAGAATGGCTGAAATAATATGCTAAAGTCAACAAAGATAAGGAAATTGGTTCAAAAGAATTATTGTATAATAGTAACAACATGAGGAAGGTTGGAAAGTAGAATGGCTGAAATATTAGGATAAAGACAACAAAGATAAGGAAACTGGTTAAAAGAGATCATTGCATAATAATAATAACAACAACAGGAGGAAGGCCATAGAGTAGAATGGCTGATTATTGAAAAAGCCAACAAAGATAAGGAAACTGGCCCAAAAGAATCATTTTTCATAATTACAATATGAGGAAGGTCATAGAGCCTAGTGGCTGAAATATTGGCCAAGAAAAAAAAAAAAAAATCATTTTTTAAAATTCTTTTTTTTTTTTTTTTTTTTTTTCAAAAGTCTACATAATTTATAAATCTATCAGAAAATGCTGTAGCTTTCTCTCCTCACTCCATTGCCATCCTAATATATGTGTATTTTCTTTTGTATTTAGTTTGGAGTGAAACTGTGGTTGGCAATCCAAAGATGGTGAGATCCATGTTTGTGTGGATGAAATTAATAGAGATAACTTGGTGCCATTAAAAATGTCTTCTCTCGACAATTTTCTATAACACCAGAAAAGCAAACTTCAAGAGTTCTTAGACAAGGCAGTAAAGAATGGTGAGAAGAAAGAACTCACCAACAATTGTAAAAATACAAACTGTATGGTTGTCAGAAAGTACAAGAAACATCCAAGATGAAAGTTACAAATTCAAGATGTCAAAATCAAGCATGTCCAGAAGTTTAAATATCGAAGAAGTGTTTTAACAGATGTCAGAAAATGTGGTACTGAAATCCGAAGGCAGACACAAAGAAAAGTGTGTTAAGCGCCTATGCAATATCAAGCCTCCTATACTGCAGTGGATGCTAGAAATTTCCTCACAGAGGAAGAGAAAAGTGACAGAAATGTGGTTGACCAGAAATGCTGAGGATACCACAGATGGAACGAGTGAGCAACAAGCAAGTTTTAAAGAAACTGGAAACAACAGGCACGTAACACCAGAAAGGAACAATTGAAATTTCTCAGATGCATAATGAGAAAAGAAGGCTTGGCAAAAATGGATAAACTTGCCTGCAATAAGACAGAATGTCAAAAAAATGTTTTTTCCTATGACAATGCCTTTTAGCTATCTTCACTCAACAATGTTTATTTTTTAAAAAGTGAGGATTAGAATTGTAATAAAACCTAAGCATATGATGACAGTGAATTTATACATTCTCTTTGTGAGATTTGACAAAAAAAATAATAAACACTATTATATCATTTATTCAAATAGTTGGCAAAACCTCGGCTAACTGATCTTAACTTTATAAAAACTGTAAATCATAAGGATTTCTTTATAATTGGTTCACATATTTTTAGAATTTAGTAAATGTTTATAAATCTATGAATAAAAACTTTTAAATTTCCTCATAAATTGGTAAATGATAAATATTGCAGTGAATTTGGGAGCTTGGAAATAATAAAAATGTTATTCCACTTTCACAATAGAATACATGGTAGATGATACTCTGCTTTTTGTGCATATATATGTTTGTGTGGACATGATTACTAGAGGGGGGTGATATGTGTTTTATATTGTAGTTTTGTTGAAGTTATATTTTGGAATAGAGTTTGATTTCTTTAAGAAATTGTAGGATATTATATGGACTAATGTCAGGAAACAGCTGGTTGATTTTGTTTGGTGGCATATCAACCACTATGGGTTATTTAATGCTGAAATCTAAATATCTCGTACATAATTTTATGCTTTCAACTACAGATATTTTGTACATAATTTTATACTTTCAAGGTAAAGTTATGCTTTTAGATATATGGTTTTTTTTCTTTGAGGGGATTTACTATTTGTCTATAGTTGGGACCCTAACAGGTGCTACCACTCCGGGTAAGGGTAGACCTGGGAATAACAGCAATAAAGAGGTGGTTCCATGCTCCTCAAAACCTCCTCCAATCTCCCGATCAGAGGCCTTGTTGCCAGATGTGGTTTATCATCATACCCAGGACTCAATATTGGTGAATATATAATTGTATAAAATATAATTGTATTTTACTTTTTGGAGAATAAGGCTGAGAAACAAAATAAAAATTATTTATATAATGAACCTAAGAAATGGATAGGAATTTTTCATAATTGCATTGTACTAATAAAAGCTTTTTTAAAAAAATTCAATATTACTATCATTTTCTTTATGGCACAGGTAAACTATTTCCAATATATGATAATATTAGCCATTTCCCTACAAGTAAACATTTGGCATTCATTGACCAAGCAGTCAGTACTACTTTTGGCTAAAATTTATAAAATCTTTCTCTTAAAACAATTTTTCAAGAAAAAAGATTTCTCAAGGCCAGTATTTGTTCTCACTCTTTCTAGTATTGATGTGGGTTATGGAGTTTCATGCAAGAAATGAAGATTTCATATTTTCTTGTATGTTCATATCATGTTGGAGCCACCAATTAACGGATGTACTATGGAAGAAAGGTTCATTCTCTGATTTTCATTCCCCCATTATGGCCATTATTATATCAATGATATAATAACTCTGTATTTCATAGACAGAACAGAATAACCGAAAGAATGACAAACATGCTTTGTTCTCCAAGAGAATTTTATGATGTTAACTTGTACATATATTTATATATACATTTATCCCACACACAGAAAATATAACATGTATGCAACAACAAGTAATGTGTAAAAAAATTTTTTTCACTAGCATTTCTTTCATCTTAATGTCTTTTACTTTATTTCCACTAGCAGCTGAATTCAAATTTCATCCTATTTTGTTAAGTTTACTTCATGCTAATACTCTTGAGGAAGGCATGAATCCCTTTCTTCTTACTCCTTCAGCAGGTTAATTAGTTGGATAGACTAGGCCATCTAGCCTTGGGTGGCATCTAGTTGAGAAGAAAAGTTGAATTCCAAACTATTGAGAAAACAACAGGAAACCACTCCACTATCTTGCATAAGTAGCAATGGCAATTCTCAGATGATAATGAAGCTGTGGAGAACCACGATCACCTACGCCCTACATATAACATTAAAAAAAAAGAACTCGAGGAAATTCACTGCTTTTAGCTGCTACTGCACATTAAACCAAATTGACAAATGCTCCAAAACAATTTTATTTTTCATTCGCACACCAAGTCAGAGTTCAGGCCTATGAGCCTATTTGATTCTTAAGAAAAATAAGCTCATGTCAACATGATGAGTTGAAAGAATAAAGAAAGCATTTTAGTCTCCTGCTCTACAAGAATGAAAAATTACAAGGGTGTAAGAGCATTATCATACAATCAAAATTTAATAAGTATGACCTTGCAGGGTCAGATATTTTTTGAGTGAAAAACAGATACACAGTGATGGGATAGAAATAAATGCAATTATGTGGGGATGGATCGGATGATATCCGTAAGTGAAGCAATTAAATTTGGTGGAGGGATGGTGGAGTAATCGATAGTGGCTCAAATGGAGAAATCAGAGAGCCAGGTTCAAATTCCAGTCTAGATCACTACATGCTAATAGTCTTGGGAAAGGTATGAATACATTTATTTCAACTCTCCCAACACCTCCCCACCCACTGCCAGCCATGGACAAACTGAGTCCTATAGCATTGGCTGGGAACTTGTCTAGGAAAAGGACAACTCTGAATTCAAAATCAGAGGAGGATTGTTTTGGTCCTTCCAGCTATGGGCAAATAGAGCAATAAAGCAATATTTATTTCGTAAAGATACAAAAATGTGGCACAAGGCCAAGAGGGGGGTAGGGAAGGCTAGTCTTCTTCTGTCTTATAATTAAACCTAGCTAGCCAAAATTATTTACCCAAACATATCACAGCATTTCTTACACCAAAACAACACATTCTTACTTACCATTCTCACTACAGTCACCATAATACCTCAAGTCTCTATGAAGTCTCAACTAGTCTCCACATGTACAATTTTTTGTCTGTAGTGGGGAGGGGAATAAAAAACAATAACTTACCAATAAGGAAAGGTCATCAGAACAATTACTATGAAAATATTTACCGAAATGGCACAAGGAGGCTATGTTACGGCGACAGGAAACAGTCATGCCAGTTCAGGAGCTATATTTAGAATCTCTAAATGTATAGCAGAAGCACCAGACCAGATGTGGCAGCAATATTTAATGTATGGATGAATGGTAGACATTTTTCATTTTGTTTGTTTTTTTTTTCAATGTGGATAAAAAAAAAGAAGAAAATATAATGTTCTGTTAATTCCCTTTGCCAAAATGGCAGCTTGGAAAAAGTAAATCTACACCAGGTGGCACTGCTAAGTTATTTGCATGGGAATAGTTGTAAGATTATTATTGGCCAATCACTGAGCAAGCCTCTTTATATAGGCTACCCAGAGAGAAGGTGGAAGCATGTGACTGAGTGGTTAGAACATTTGCATTCTGACCATGAGATCCAAATTCAAATCTCACCAGGGTCGATTTGTCAGAAAGGTGGCTTCTTGATGATATCAGTCTGGAGGGGGGCAATCCCAGCTTGCTGCACTTTGGAAAGTTATTGAAAACCATACCACGGGCCTTGTGAGGGAAATTGGATAGATGGAACCCTAGGGGGCCTTTAATGGTTGTGCTAGCACAAAGTCACAAGTCATCGTGGCTGAGGATTTGAGCATGCTGACTTTGTTTAAAAATTGTTGATCACACGAGATAACATGCTCTCTCCCAGAAACTTTAACTAAGGTCAGCTCAGCATAGTTGCAGCATAAATCACTGGTGGGTTCTGTGGATGTTGAACAAACACAAATGTGCCTGAGTGGGCGTCAGCAATAGGGATTGACTGCCTGTCTTCGAATACAAGGGGCCAGCTATTATATATATATATTTCGTCTGTGGCATTTATTTTCACTAACTAAGTGTATCAATAGTTCCAAAAAGTGTGGATGGTTCTGCACAAGCCTTCACCACTTTAATCAAATCACTTATGTGGGTTTTCTGGTGGTTTACCTTGATTCGTCTCTTATCCAATGTCACAATCCTCACACTTGCTCCATATGTGGTCCTCGTTTGTAAATCACTGGCGGGTCTTAAATGCCACTTAAGATTTTCGCACAAAATTTCATAACTGAATCAATTAAGCTGTCAGATCCTCATATGTCAAAACTGACGGGAGAGTCCATTATTATATATATATATATATATATATATATGTGTGTGTATAAACTTTTTGACATTAAATAGCTGGCAGAGTAGTACATGCCATTAAAACATAATAATTAGCAAACATGGATAAACGTGCTTGCAATAAGATGGAGTGTCAACAGGGGAACAGTCAAATAGATTGTTCAACTGTCAAACTCTCTGCCTTGAGCAGAGAGGAACCTGGACGAGGTTTTGCCAAAGGGCAAAGTTTCATCCGGGGAGGTAGACAGGCCCTGAACCCGTTTATACGGGTTCTAAGGGAATATTTTTGGCTGAGCCTACTTGCTCGGAGAACCCACGGTAAACTCGGCCTTGTGCCACATACATCCCTCGTGTGTGTGTGGGGGTGCTGTTAAATATTAACAGATTGTTTATTTTACCCATGATACTGTTTTTTAACTACCTTCACTCTTCAGCTATGTTTGTTTTAAAAAGCAATGATTAGAATTTCAATAAAACCTAAATGATGAAAATGAATTTATACATATTTTTTGGTCTTGAGAATTTACAACAAAAATATCATACACAAGAATAATTTTATATTTAGAAAATTTTTAAAACTTATTTAATTAGAACTAATGTAATGTAATGTAATATTTATCATCTACTATTCTATAAAGAAATAAATGTGAAAACTATTTTTTATTCATTAATTTATAAACATTTACTAAGTTATAAAAATATATGAACCAACTGTAAGGAAATCCTTACTATTTACCATTTTACAAAGTTCGAATTGATTGGTAATTAGCCAATGTTTTTGACAACCATTCCAATAAATATACAATATAATTTAAAAAAAAAAAAGAGTAAATTTTCTAGATAGTAAGATTTTTTTTTTAGTTAATGATTTAGTGATCTGTCTATCCATATCTTTGATTTTACTAGTCAGCGCATAGCTAGAGGGAGAAGAGGTGGATTCATACCTTTCCCAAGGGTATTTGCACGTAATAACTGGAATTGGAACTTAGCTCTCCAAGAAACAATTCCAAGCCATTATCCATTATACCACCCGCACATCCAAACTTACAGCACCTGGTATTCCCAAGCAGACATACATCTTGGTACTGACCAGGCTCAACATTGCTTATTATTGGTGATTGTATGGGAACCAAAGTTTCAACATGATATGGCCATAAGCTGGCTGAAGATTAAATGTATGCAGTATGTGGAATCAGGTGCATATATAAACAGATTATCTATTTTATTTTGCGTTTATTTGTATGAATATATGTCATAGAAACTGCAGAATTTTTTCATAGAATATGTTTTTTTCAACAAATTTTGTTTGTTTTTTTTTGTTAGGAATGGAATGTTTTCAAATCTTTCATTTCTGCATCAAAGTCATTCTCCTACAATGTTACAATATGCTGCAAATGAAGGGATCTAGATGAGAAGTTGAATAGTGGGCAAAAAGCAGATAATAAGAGAAAGAGAGAGATGAAAAAAAAGCAGGAGAAAGAGAGAGCAAAAGAGCAAAAAGAGAAGGGGAAGTGAGAGAGAGAGGAAAAAAGAGAAGGAAAAAGTGTGGGAGAAAAAACAAACAAAAAGAGAAGGGAAAAGATAGTAAAAATAGGAGGAGGAAAAAAGAGTAAAAAGAGAAAGGGAAACAGAATAAAAAGAGAAAGGGAAACAGAATAAAAAGAGAAAGGAAAAGAGAGTACAAAATGGAAGAGAAAGAGAGTAAAAAGAGAAGGAGAAAGCATGTAAAATGAGATCGGAAAAAAAGTGAGGCAGCAAAAATAGCAGGGGAAGGAGAGAAAGAGCAAAAAGAGAGAGAGAAAGAGCAAAAAGAGAGAGAGAAAGAGCAAAAAGAGAGAGAGAAAGAGCAAAAAGAGAGAGAGAAAGAACGAAAAGAGCAGGAAAAAATGAGAGAGAGCAAAAAGAACAGGGGGGAAAGCAAGAGAGAGCAAAAAGAACAGGGGGGAAAGCAAGAGAGAGCAAAAAGAACAGGGGGGAAAGCAAGAGAGAGCAAAAAGAACAGGGGGGAAAGCAAGAGAGAGCAAAAAGAACAGGGGGAAAAAGCAAGAGAGAGCAAAAAGAACAGGGGGAAAGCAAGAGAGAGAGCAAAAAGAACAGGGGGAAAGCAAGAGAGAGAGCAAAAAGAACAGGGGGAAAGCAAGAGAGAGAGCAAAAAGAACAGGGGGAAAGCAAGAGAGAGAGCAAAAAGAACAGGGGGAAAGCAAGAGAGAGAGAGAGCAAAAAGAACAGGGGGAAAGCAAGAGAGCGAGAGCAAAAAGAACGGGGGAAAGCAAGAGAGCGAGAGCAAAAAGAACAGGGGGAAAGCAAGAGAGCGAGAGCAAAAAGAACAGGGGGAAAGCAAGAGAGTGAGAGCAAAAAGAACAGGGGGAAAGCAAGAGAGAGATCAAAAAGAACAGGGGGGAAAGCAAGAGAGAGATCAAAAAGAACAGGGGGGAAAGCAAGAGAGAGATCAAAAAGAACAGGGGGGAAAGCAAGAGAGAGATCAAAAAGAACAGGGGGAAAGCAAGAGAGAGATCAAAAAGAACAGGGGGAAAGCAAGAGAGAGAGCAAAAAGAACTGGGGGAAAAGCAAGAGAGAGAGAGAGCAAAAAGAACTGGGGGAAAAGCAAGAGAGAGAGAGAGAGCAAAAAGAGCAGGGGAAAGTGAGACAGACAACAAAAAGGGCAGGGGAAAGCGAGAGAGAGAACAAAAAGGGCAGGGGAAAGCGAGAGAGAGAACAAAAAGGGCAGGGGAAAGCGAGAGAGAGAGAGAGAGAGAACAAAAAGAGCAGCGGAAAGCGAGAGAGACAACAAAAAGAGCGGGGGAAAGCGAGAGAGACAACAAAATGAGCAAGGGAAAGCGAGAGAGACAACAAAATGAGCAGGAGAAAGCGAGAGAGACAACAAAATGAGCAGGAGAAAGCGAGAGAGACAACAGAAAGAGCAGGGTAAAGTGAGAGTGAGAACAAAAAGAACTGGGAACATATGAGAGAGAGAATGAACGCAGGGGAAAGTTAGTGCAAGCCAAATCAATCTCTTTGATCTTATCGAACATACATAATAAGGCTAGGAAAAAATGTTTTGAAATATACGTAATGTATGGTTTCAATTTTTTTTATCCCTTAATTTAATCATCTCATTTAAATGAATATTTTTTTTTATTTCCTTGAAAGTCGGTAAAATGTTGAGCTAATAAAAATGACCGTATTTTAAAGTATTTTAAAAAAGAAGTTATTATCTGACCCATCACACACACACACCTAACTCTGCAATCTACAGGTAAAGATTCAGTTTTGTGAATTTATGAATCAACCTTGTTTAAATATCCTGCCAAATTTAGCATGTATATACATGTGTATTACCCACATGTCATAATAGGGTGCATCTGATATACCAGTGAGTGTTACATGCTAAAAAACGTGGTAAAATCAGTTGACAAATCTTCAAAGCATGCTTTTAATCAAAACAGAAATAAATGTGTTTGCTTCAGTCACCATAGAATATTTAAAAGCCAAATTGAAATATATAGATGATCATCTACACACATACACACACATTAACCAAACCAGTAGATATAGAGTGGAACAGATGAGTAGGGTTATCAACAGGTACAGAATAGGACACAGAGAGGGAACACTGGATTTATAGTAGAGGTGGGGGCCAAGACTGAACAGTAGACAAAGGGTGGAGGTCAGGGTCAGGACTTAACACTGGGCAAAGAGTGGAGGTCAGGGTCAGGACTTAACAATGGGCGAAGAGTGGAGGTCAGGGTCAAGACTTAACACTGGACAAAGAGTGGAGGTCAGGGTCAAGACTTAACACTGGACAAAGAGTGGAGGTCAGGGTCAACACTTAACACTGGACAAAGAGTGGAGGTCAGGGTCAAGACTGAATACTGGATGTGGAGTGGATGTGGGTGAGTGTTCAGTCTCTGTATTCTATTCTCTACCTGTTTTGTAAAATGTCCCTTTCGTGTTCATATAATCTTTTTAGATTCCTTGAGGTTTCTCCTATGCATTTTTTGTGGCAATAGAGTAAACTCCTCCTTCAGGTTTTAGCTTATTCTTCTGTTTAGTATTGACCATTTTATTGTTTTGGATGTAATAGTAACAAATTTCATGTTGAGTTTGGGTAGATTTTTTCGATTGTAGATACAATACATTCAAAACAATACATCAAATGTGTTGGTTGCCCACTGTAACGAAAATGACCACAATTTTTGACATAAAAAATGCTACTCTGATCAAAGGAGAAATAATTCACTATGATCTAAATGTCTAGAGAGTGCCTTAATCAAAAAATCATCTACAGCAAATTTGTGCCCTGGCTCTTACAATGTTTGACCATTCCTGGAAGATGTTCTAATATCACAGTATGGAATATCTACTTAGAAAAGTGATGGAAAGAAAAAAGAAAATCCCCGTTCATCTGCCTGCATGTATTAGTCATAGTGCCCCTGTGCCATGCGCATATGTAGTTGTACCAACATAACAAATTTAGTCCAATGAAGTCCAGAAGAATAAAACTCATCACAAGTAAAGTTTTTCCACTTTGTCGCACAATTTCCCCAATACTGTTCTTGATATATAAAAATATATATTGTTATCTCTCTCTCACACACACATATATATATATATATATATATATATATATATATACCAACAGCTTCCCATACTTAATACTTCTCATTTTTCAATCTCGCGTGGTCATGTGTGATGTCACAAGCTGTGACACAATTTTCGCTTCTGCGTCTTGTATATATGAGTTTGTCTACTTGGATATCTTCATGCAGCAAGGATGGACTATCATTGTTATTTCGTCTGTTGTTGTTTGATTTATTGAAATTGTCATCTTTGATAATGGCTTGTGTAAGCTGAAAGCTTAGATTGGATATAAACATATATCAGTATGGTGTTTTCCTTTTGTCTTTCAATGATAATGTGATTAAGCTTATCAGACAATATGAAAAGAACTTACCTAAAATAAATTGACAAAACTTGTCTATATTATTTAATGAAACATTCATTAATATATATATATATATATATATATATATATATATATATATATTATATTTTTTTTTAGGTGTTTCACCTCAAGCAAAGTGGGAAGCCACTAGCATGCAAGGGGTTACAGAGAGCTGGAGCTAGAGCAAATAGGAGTGATAAAGGAAAGGATCAAGAGAAGGATAGGGGATAGACCAAAGCATCTGGAGACGTCAATTGACATTACATTAGAATAGTTGGAGATTATAGCTATCAGGGAAACAAGAAAAGAGGAGGGTGTTCCACAGGCAAAAGGTGCGAGATATGAAGCTATTGGAGTAGAAGAGACGGCTACATTTAACAGTTTCAACAGTGAAAGGGTGAGAGTGAGATGTCAGCCAAGTTGAATGCTTAAATTCATGAAGTCTGGGAACCAGTGAAAGCAGTTCATCAGAGCAGTTATCGTGAAAGTATTTGTAAAAAAGACAGAGGGAGGCAACGGCATGTCTGTGAGAGAGCACCTGCAGATGAGCTGCCAGATCAGGGCCAATTACATTGCATATCTGTCTCTGGATTTTATATATATATATATAATTTGACTTAATAAATGCTAGTGTGATCAGGAGAGAAAAGGATTCAGTAAGAAGAAGATGCATTGAGAGTGCACTGATCTCACAATTCTTGATGTTATACCTAAGACCAGGCTGATACGTAATATCACTGATCATCACAAAAGAAATACGAGCACAATGTAGTACACAAGCTAATAAAGAAAAAAAAATACAGCTCTACTTGGAATGGGCTAATTTAAGAACCAACATACACTAATGGCTCTAATATTTAAAAAAAAAAAAATGAAAATAAAAAGAAATATTTTCTGCTCTTTGGTCATTGGATCCGATAAAGTAATTTAATTTTCTGCCTCTCTCAAAAATCCAAACATTTTCCTTACACACAATTTTGTCTTTCATTCCTACCCGAAGACACCAAACCTAACATACATTGGCAAAACACATTAACATTTAAAAAAGTTTTTACCATTGCTCCATTATCTCCACTTTTGTTTGTTTATATATATATATTTCATAAAAATACAAAATTGTGGCACATACACACACACACATTTATATATATATATATATATATATATATATATATATATATATATATATATATATATATATATATAAACATGATGTTTCGTTAAAGGTGAAAATTGGTGTGTACAAGTCATTACTACTGACATCATTACTCTATGGCGTAGAATCTTGGACTCTGTACCAATGACACAACAATCAACTTGATGTCTTCCACATGCGTTGCCTATGTACGATCTGCAACAAAAAACTGGGTGATCACATGAGAAACAGTGAAGTTCTGTCTAGATGCAACATGACGGGTATTGAAACCTCAGGTGAGCAGGACATCTTTCGCATATGAGTGATAGCAAACTTCCAAAATGACTCCTCTTTGGACAGCTTCTAACGAGCGGGTCATTTGGAAGGTCACTCTTGTGTTTCAAAGACAAACTCAAAGACAATCTGAAGCAATGCAGCATCCCGTTTTCTTCCTGGGAAAACAAAATGTCACAGCGACACAGCTGGCCCCTCTTCTGCTTCTCATCAATACAAAGGTTTGAGCGAGGCTGACTTGAACATCAGGATCAACAGCGTACAAATATTCAAGAAATTTGGTAGCATGCTACTCCTCTCAATGAGAGTCTTACATGACACTATTACTTTGCCGAACACAGTAAAGCAGGCCTTGCTATCCACTCGCGGAAACATGTGACAACTGATTGTTAACCACACAAGAAAAATGGCTGAACCACATGTTCCATCTGTCTAAAAGTTTGCAAAAGACCTGCAGGCCTTGGGGAAGACATGTGTGTCCATAAAAGTTGAGGACCTCTTTATTCTACTGAGCCCTCATTTCTTGTCTGTGATGAGAGAGTCCACTATATATTTGTGATAAAGGTTTCTCAAATTAATAAAAATCTATTCGAAAAAATCTTTGATAACGTCTGGATATGAAACTATATGAAAAACTTTGAGAGATCTATAACAGGAGAAATTTTGCTTGAAAGCATGAAATTGGCTGCGTCTAACCATCTGTTCTTCATGACCAAGTGGTAAGGTGTACCGGGCAAAACAGTAATTCCCACTTCCCTTAGGTATGCAGGTCTAATTCCTGCTGAAGATTTCTTGAACATTAAGGCTAGTAGATGAAAATAAATAAATATACTATTTAATAAATAAACATGAAATATGAGTCTTCACTAAAAATAATGTTTAAAGTGATTATATATAAATATATATATATATATATATATATATATATATATATATATATATATATAAGTGGTTAGAATATTCATTAGCTGGAGAGGCAAACACAGCATGCAGCACTTTTGGAAAATGCCTGAAAACCATACCATTTTGAAGCCATTGATGGTTATGCTAGCACAAAATCACAAGTCATTGTGACTGAGGGTTTGAGTATACAGGCATTTTTCAAAAAATTGATCATGCAAGATTATTGCTCTTTCCCCAGAATCTGTAACTAATATCCACTCAGCATAGTGGACTAGCCATTATTATATATATATATATATATATATATATATATATATATATATATATATATATATATATATATATAGAGAGAGAGAGAGAGAGAGAGATATATATATATATATATATATATATAGAGATATAGATATATATATATATATAGAGATATAGATATATATATATATATATATAGAGAGATATAGATACATATATATATAGAGATATAGATACATATATAGATAGATAGATAGATACATATATAGATAGATACATATATAGATAGATACATATATAGATAGATACATATATAGATAGATAGATAGATACATATATAGATAGATAGATAGATACATATATAGATATATAGATAGATAGATACATATATAGATATATAGATAGATAGATACATATATAGATATATAGATAGATAGATACATATATAGATATATAGATAGATAGATACATATATAGATATATAGATAGATAGATACATATATAGATATATAGATAGATAGATACATATATAGATATATAGATAGATAGATACATATATAGATATATAGATAGATAGATACATATATAGATATATAGATAGATAGATACATATATAGATATATAGATAGATAGATACATATATAGATATATAGATAGATAGATACATATATAGATATATAGATAGATAGATACATATATAGATATATAGATAGATAGATAGATATTTTTTATTATGCTGTTCCTTGATCTAAGCTTTCGGCTCACATGAGTCATCATCAGAGTGGTTATATGGACATTCCATCAAAGATGATATCCTGTTATGTTTACATAGAAGCTTGCCATGCAACGGTAATGGTTGCTGAATAGAAGCTTATATCGAGGAACAGCATAAAAAAAATATCCAAATGTTGGGCAGTTTTTGTCTTTATTGTCTCCTGAAATTAAAGCAAACAGTACAAAGTTTAGAACAGCTCATGATAAAACATAATAGACATTCATTGCGTGTTATATTTAACAAAATATGTTTGAATAATGATATGCTGCCCCAATACACACACACATATATGTATGTATGATTATTTACCTGCTGTCCCATGCAGCAAGATGTGGCAGAAGGCCGAGTTTAAAGTGGGAAATCCGAGCCTGTATGCTCGGACAAAAATTTCCTATAGACCACGTAAAAAATGGACTCAGCTTCCCGAGATGAGACTCTGCTCAAAGGGCATAACCTCGTCTGGCGGATACCCTCTGACATAAGCCAGGTAAGTATATGTATGTATATGGGTGTGTGTACAGGGTGTTCATAATGTCAGTGTGCCATTTAAAATGCTTGTCACTTTGTAACTATACATGATAGAAACAATCTGTAAAAAGGATAAGAAAGAAGTGTTTAAATTTATTAATGGGATTGTTAATTTTCAACATGTCCACCATCATTATGCATGCAGAGGGTAATACTATTTTGTAGTTCTTGGAAAACATTTGGCAGCTGATTTTCAGTAATACTGTCAATTGCATAAATTATCCTAGCTTGCAATTCCTTGAAATATTGAGGTTTAATTGAATGAATGTTACTTTTTCACATGTCCCTATAAAAAGAAATCCAATGGAGTTAAAACGATTATTCTAAAAAAAAAACAAAAAAAAAAAAAAAAATGTAATTTTGAAGTTTCAAGAAATTAAAAAAAAAAAAAAAAAATAGGTAAAAGAAATAATAAATAAATTTTTCAAAAACAAGAAAAAAACTAGACAAGCGTTCTTACCCTTTTTACAGTTTGTTTCAACCATGTAGTTACAAAGCTACTAGTATTTTAAATTGCACAGACTTTACAGACACCCTGTATATATTTATTATACAACTTACATATAAAAACACGCACACTATAAGTGAACACTGAGGTTAACACCAAGAGGCAACATTCTGTTAAATGCTTAACCATAATCAAGTGTGTGTGCATTTGTATATATAGACTTTTATAGGTTGCAGAGTTGCAAATTTTATTTCGCAAGTCTCATGTGGCCAATTAGAAGCAAGGAGAGTTTTATTTTTTTTCCATATTGTATCCTGAGACCAGAAGGTTAATGCACTCAATGGAAAGAGCTGCACAAATGAGATGCTCAAAAAAAAAAAAAAACAAAAAAAAAAACAGCTGCTGTTTCAAATCAATAAAATGCAGAGCTAATCCTGGACATTTTAATCTCATCGACCACGTGAAATGAGCCATTGAAATCATCCAAGTCTGATGAAAGTAACACCCCCCTCACCCCGCCCCAATGCAATTGTTCAGATGTGAGCTGCAGGACGAAACAGTCATACATTATCCCACAAATGTTCAGACGAGCATCTGCATTTAAGTTTTCTTGTCTGACTTGTATTTCTTTCATCTAAATTTCAATTGCTTTTTATCATAACCATCATTCTACAGTTGTTACTAATAAAAGAAGTAATATTACTTAAATTTCTTAGACAATTTTCAACACCTATGCTGGGGAAGCCAATTTTATTTCCCCTATAAAGGATGATAAGTCAAAATACAATTGAGTTACTTCCCTTGTCTTGGAAGTTAAGTGCAGCATTTCTGAATCCAACATGGTGATAAACTAACACACACAAGGAATTCATGGTTTAAATACTAAACTTGCTGTTCTCGGACAGTAAATTAATAAAAGTTGTTTTATTATGTATTAAAATACACTTGTCTTCAATTTTCATGAGTTTGCCTATCATCTGGTTCACACTGTTATTATTTGTGAGAGAGCGGCCCACCAACAAAGTGATACTGGACTAAAGATATACAAAGCCCTGGTTGTCCTGGGTATGATGATAAGCTACATCTGGCAGAAAGGTCGGGAGATTGGAGGTTTTCAGGAGTGCGGAACCCTCCATTAATTGCTGTTGTTCCCAGGTCCACCCTTCTGGTAGCAAGGGCTCTGATCAGGAGATTGGAGGTTTAATTGCTGTTGTTCCCAGGTCCACCCTTCTGGAAGCAAGGCCTCTGATCAGGAGATTGGAGGTTTAATTGCTGTTGTTCCCAGGTCCACCTTGACCCGGGGTGTATAACACCTGTTAGTATTCCAGCTATAGACAAATAGGGACCCCCCCACATCAAACATTATGAAAGTATAAAAATTAGATTTTTATAGTAAAAATACCAGCAATACATTTTCATATAAAAAATACCTATGATACATATTTATAGCAAAAAGACCAAGAATACATTTTATCTGTAGTTGAAGCCATAAAACTATGTTCAAAATATTTAGATTTTGGCATTAAATAAATTATTGAGGTTGATATGCCACTAAACAAAATCAAAAAACAAAATGACTTATTAAACCTTTTTATTTTTTTTATAAAACCAAAAAATATATTTTTGCTTTTTGGACTGTGAACATTTACGGAGATAATGATTTTCTGATACAAGAACTACTATTTAACCCATCGCTAAGGGGAGAAGAGGCGGATTCATTACACCACATGCACATCCAAGCTTGTGGCACCTGCTATTTCCAAGTAGTCAGTTATCTAGGTACTGATCAGGTTGAACTTGGGTGATTATTCAAGAACTGGTATTTCAAAGTAATATAGCTGTTAGCCCTTTTCTTTAGTAGGAGTCTTGATCTCTAGGCCAGTTGACATTAATTTACCTAAAAAAAAAAAAAAAACAAAAAAAAAAACAAGGGATGTCTACTCAAACATGCTCAAGCATGAAACAGACTATCGCCACTCAGTGTCCAGAGTTGTCCTTCTCCTAGATCAGTTGCCATCCAAGGCTATAGAACCCAGTCTGTCCTGGAGGGAGAAGAAGAGGATTAATACATTTCCCAAGGGTATTAGCACGTAAAGCATTTGACTGGAGTTCGAACTCAATTCTCAGATTCCTCAATCCGAGCCGCTGCCCACTACTCCACCATGTCTCTCTCTCTCTCTCTCTCTATATATATATATATATATATATATAAAAGATAAAAAACAAATAGGAAACATTTATCAATCTAACAGGTTTCACTTTTATTAAAGCTTCATCAGAGAATGAGATATGAAGAGAAAGAAAGAAATTCTGGTATTTTTACTTTTGTGTAGTTTGATTTTCATTAGTTAATCATGTCTCATGTGCATTCAACTTTTTAAACTAATGTTAGTATTATTTGTCATGTTCTGAATTCAAGGAGAGACAATACGTCCATCAAAAGTTTTAAGCTATCAATGGATTCCAGGCTTACATCAAATTCCGTAAATATCACTTATTGTTTGTATAATATTTCTAGTTTATCTGTGTGGGATTCAGATGATAATGTATATTCATAAGTGTGTGTGCTTATGTACTGTAATGTCATCTTTGTTCATAGTAGCCAAAAATTAGGAAGGCCGTAGTTAGAGAGAATATCGAAGGAACTGAAGACTAAGTAGGGAAAACCGAAGAAGAGATTTCTTAAATACTCATACATAGAACGGAAAAACTTGAGTAAATCAACTACTCCTCAAATCCTACTCTAATGTAGCTACTTGCCATATTTATAAGTAGAAGCAGTCCATTGTTATTGCAGAGAAGAGCAGGAAGTATGCTGAGCCCTACTCTACAACAGTATGTCTGGTTGACATTATCTTTGTTTGGTTTTTCGCATGATGATTTGAGAACGTTTTTACACATTTGTTTTAGATTGACATACATTAGATTCTTTAAGAATGAATTCAGTAAAAGTTGGTGATGTAATATGTTTTTGACAGGTGTTTATAGTTGGTAATATTGTTATTAGTAGACTCTCAAAGCACTTTCTTCATAAAGAATTATGTTTTTATTTAATTAGTTATGGTCAGTTCTGTTCCTGTGTATTACAAAAGAGTTTGAATGATTGTCTAAACATATATAAATAATATATATGATAAAGCTATAGATTTAAGGTATGCTATATTTATGGGTAAATGTGCTCAATATCAGGAATAGTGCATATATAAATATAAAATATAAAAAAAAACTGTTGCTGTTTGGTGATGATCTGTGTCCACTTTTATATTTTATATATTTATACATACTAGAAATTTTTTTTGCAACACACTAACAGGTGATTGAAATCCTCACATTATTTAGTACTGTTGAAGTTATCACTAAAATTTTTTGTTGAGATTTACAAACTCTACATTTTGTCAAATTTGGCAAATCAATTGATTAAATTCGAATAAGCTGATTTGTTTGGAAAATATTTTGACAAAAACCATATTTCATGGTTTAATAATAAGACAGGAAGTAAATATTTTTTTTATATTTATTTTTTTACTGTTTAACATCAAAGAATACATTCTTAGGATTTCTTACTCTTGAGCATGCAACATACAACTGGCCATGTATAATTATTTCTTTCTGGAGTCAAATTCCAACTTTTTGAAGCATCTGGCCTTATGACATGTTTATTGTTCTCACAAATGCAGGGCAAACTGAAAACTGGATTCTTGTATATAAAAGCTTAAAGAAAAAAACAATATTGCATTTTTATTTAATAAGTATTTGTTATTTCAATCATTAAATTGTTTTAAAATAGTGGAAGTTTGAATGAAAATTTATTGTACTAAGCTATGCAACCCGAGTAAAACCAACTGTATTTTGTACCCTCTTACCGGTTTGCATTTCTCTCCAAAATATGGTTTCAGTCAGTCAATGTATGGCTATTTTAGAGGGTATGATGGACGGATAGAATTATATACATACACACACATATGTGTGTGTGTGTATGTAAATGTATATAAATATTTTCAGATAGAGTGTATCTTTAAAGGACCAAAAGGAATAAAAAGAGACAAGAGGAAAACTATTTTTAGCCAACACATTTTGTCCTTTGAGGGACTTTCTCAAGGCAATATAGGATTTATTTAGTTGCACGTGTTTATATACAAAAGCAAAGATGTCCTTGGTTTATCAATTTGAGAATGGTCATGAATGTTCAGTCAAAACCTGTGGAGTACACAAGGTGCCAAAATTCGAAGTATCATTCCTGCAAAAACTCGCTTACGTTTTGCCAGACTTTGAACTGTGTCCTCCACGGGTTTTGATAGACCTTTCAACCACTTGATGAACATTCTCAAATTTAAAAGCTTTGATAAACCAAAGACATCCTTGCTTTTGTATATAAACACGTGCAACTAAATAAATCCTACATTGCCTTGATAAAGTCACTCAGAGGACGAAATGCATCAACTACGAATAGTTTTCATCTCTCTCTCTCTCTCTCTATATATATATATATATATATATATATATATATATATATATATAATGAACTCTCCTATCGGTTTCAATGTATGAAGATCTGACAGCCAGTAGATTCAGTTATGAATTTTGTGCGATAATCTTAATTGTCACTTAAGACCTGCAAGTGATTTGCAAAGGAGGCCGTATCTGGTGCAAGAGTGAGGGTTGTGGGATAAGGCTACTTTTAGATTGGGTGACCTTTTATATCTTGCTCTCACTTCTTGAAGACAATTCAGACTAGCAGATTGAAAACTGCTAGGTTCGCTAAAATACATTGATCGCCACTCTACCTGCTCCAAGGCTAAGTGCATATTGACAGCTAACAAGTTGCTCTTCAACTATATATATATATATATATAGATATTTTTTTTTTTTTTAAACATATACATACATAGCAATGCTTGCTAATTAATAGCTCTTATTTCTATTTTTTGGTATTCAATGAGAATCATGACTGAAATATTTTCATAGGTTTGATATCTGTACTGGCAACACCCTCTGTCAATGCTGAGTGTTTGCGCTCTGCTATCTGCGTTCAATATCTAAGTGGCAATATCTAGGCCCATTAACCTAATTAATTATCAGTTATAGACGACAGAGAGGACATCATTAAATCCATTTCTCCTTGAGGATTAGATAAAAAAAATAAAACTGTTTTTTTCTTCTCTAATTAAGAAAATATAAGCATTACTTGACTAAGTAATTAAAACACATCTAAACTGTCGATCATCTATGTTCGTGAAATAGAGGATGCCCATAAAGTCCTTATCAATTTTAATGAACCATATTAAACATTTAAATAAAAAAAATCATAAAATGAAAGGCAACACTTAATGTAGTGAGTTCCTGGGACCCACAAGTTGTGATTTTAGTGGGTTCCCAGGAAATTCAGTGGGTCCCAAATAATGTTTTTTGTGTTAAACTGGATGGCCACAAAGTAAGTTTTTTTACCATCATCCCAAATTACAATTTTAATCATGCTGAATCACTTGAAAGAACAACTTTTTTTTATTGGATTAAATTAATAAATTTAAAACAAAAACATTATTTAAAGCAACTTCAAGCAAACTTCAATGAGTTCAGGCATAAATTAAAAAACAAACCAAGAAAAAATAAATTTAAAAAACAAAATTTTCTGGTAAGGCGACATTGATGTCTATTTCATGCCACCCACACATCCCACCATCGAAAGAAAAGAAGGAAAGAGTAAGCAAAAGAAAAGGAGGAAAAAAGAGTAAGCGAAAGAAAAGAGTAGAAAAGAGCATGTGAAAGAAAAGAGCAAGTGAAAGAAAGAGCAAGTGAAAGAAAGAGCAAGTGAAAGAAAGAGCAAGTGAAAGAAAAGAGTAGAAAAGAGCAAGTGAAAGAAAAGAGTAGAAAAGAGCAAGTGAAAGAAAAGAGTAGAAAAGAGCAAGTGAAAGAAAAGAGTAGAAAAGAGCAAGTGAAAGAAAAGAGTAGAAAAGAGCAAGTGAAAGAAAAAAGTAGAAAAGAGCATGTGAAAGAAAAGAGTAGAAAAGAGCAAGTGAAAGAAAGAGCAAGTGAAAGAAAGAGCAAGTGAAAGAAAGAGCAAGTGAAAGAAAGAGCAAGTGAAAGAAAGAGCAAGTGAAAGAAAGGAAGGAAAGAGCAAGTGAAAGAAAGGAAGGAAAGAGCAAGTGAAAGAAAGGAAGGAAAGAGCAAGTGAAAGAAAGGAAGGAAAGAGCAAGTGAAAGAAAGGAAGGAAAGCCACCCACTTTAGTTGCATCCCTGGGATACACAGGCGGGAAAGTGTCCTTTAAGATTTTTATGCATCAGAGATGCAAGACAACACACACCTATCAACATCTTTGTTTACTGAATTATCATGAGTTGAGTTTGACATGACAAACCTTGCAGGGCGGGGAATAATTCATCAACTGGACATATTTTCAAGCAAATAAAGGGTGTTTGTTATTGTTTTGTAGAAACCACTTACCGTAAAATATCTGATACAAAGATTTAAATACCATACTTTCTACAATGATTTTTAGCCTTTACAAAAAAAATTACCTGTATATAATGCAACCCATATATTTTGTGTAAAAATCTGATTATAAAATACACTTATACAAGGCCTAAGGGCCACTCAAGATAGAGCATTACTGAGTGAAATTATTGCAAAGGAGGGAAAAGTGGAATTAAGTACAGATTATGAAGATGTGTAGGATAAATATTGGTTGAACCTGGACTTAAAGAGACCAGGACTAGTACTCTCTCGGGGGTTTGTTCCATAAAGTAACACTTCTGGAGAAGAAGCTCTCCAAGTGGAACTTGATTTTTATCAAAGGAACATGAAGGGAATGGGGATGGTTTGCTACCATGAAGACGGCATGTCAAATCCTTGCTGGGGAGGTCTGAGTTGGTGGGTCTAAGGAATGTAACTTGTCCGAATATCTGCCATAGTAAAAATAAGAATACTAAGAGGTTAGCTGTGTTTCTTTAGTGGGATAAGGTTTTCAGGGTGAAGAATAAATGATCCCCCGCAAGGCTGCATAGACTGAACAGTGAGGGTTGGGCGGCACCAACCCAGATAGAGCAGCAATACACCATTCTTGGTCTGATCTCTTACAAAAGATAGAGCAGGGTAGCAGGAAACTGGTATTTTCTGTTACTGTGACTACTGTTAAAAGTCATGCCATGAAGGTGTTGAGCCCACAAGAGGCACCTTGTCTTCCCAACTGTCAGGGTCTTGGCAGAGCATTGGTACAGTGACAGATTGGATGTCATGACAGACAACCTCCTTCCACCAGCTGTGTGGTTGGCTGAGTTTGTCATCAGTTTGCAGACAACAGTTAGAACTGGTAGATGACTAGTCAGCAGGCATTTTCTTGAACGATAAAGTGAATCAACCATTCTTCCAAGGTGTTACTGTGAGTGAAAGAGAATGAGAAGATTTTAGTGTGGAACAAGGTTAATAAAAGAACAGGTTTTAGGAAGACATGTTTCCTGAATTACAATACCCTGGAATTTTATTGAAATTTTTGTTTAATGAAGTATTCTTCAGTTTATTTATTTAATAATTAGTTATGAATTAAAACAAATTACTGGACATGTATCCAATTTTAAAAATCCATCAGTATTTTACTAGGAGTGAAAGAGAATGAGAAGACTTTGGTGTGGAACAAGGACAATAAAAGAAGAGGTTTTAGGAAGACAGAAGATGGTAACCGATGTTGCATTTAAATTTTTATGAAGATTGTAGGTGGCAGATAAGCAAGAAATTAGGAGCAAGATCCAAAGGTAAGAAATGCATGAAAAATAACTTTTAGAATAGAACATCTGGTTGCATCTAGCTTGAGGATTCTTGACTCTGTATTTTTCAGGAGTTTGGGTTGGGAGGGAAAAATCTTTTAGATTTTTTTTTTGGTTTTATTTACAGAATTTTATTTATTGAATTACAATACCCTGGTATTAGGTTGGTGCAAAAATAATGACGTAATAATGTCGTTTTTTGACGTATTTTTTAACGTCAAAAAACGACATTATTACGTCATTATTTTTGCACCAACCTAATATTTTACTGAACTTTTTTGTTCCCTGAAGTATTCTTGCCATATTCATTCCCTTTTCGGCTGCTGTATGCTCTGGCCTTCTTCAGGTGATTGGAATTTCAAACTGAACCCTTTATTTCGTCCACTGGGGTAGATTGTTCTAGTTCCACATGCCATGCCTCTTCCAGGTGTCTCGGTATCAGTTATCTCCTTTTTGACTCAACTCTTCAAGTTTTTGTTCACCTTTTGCTGTAGCCAGTTATTGAGCTCACAACTCTTTGGGCCAAGTTAGTGGATTTAACCAACGCTTATCCACTGGGCCATGTGTTCTTGTTTACTGAATTACAATAGCCTGGCATTCTATTGAACTTTTTTGTTTATTGAAGTATCCTTCAGTTTATTTGATAATTAGTTATGAATTAAAACAAATTACTGAACATGTATTCAAGTTTAAAAATCTGTCAACATTTTGCTATTAAATTTTTCTCTATAAAAATAATCTATGTAAATGTATTTGTACTAATATGGAAAAGAATAAAGATTTTGAATAATATATGCATATTATTTGGAATGCATCTTTTGAGTCGGACAATCTTGGAAAGTGGGGGAATGACATTCTGATTTAGGGTGAAGAGGGTGCATTGGGCAAGAGGTTGAGAACAACTTAATTCTATCAATTTCAGTTTATTCAGTATCTATATATCTCAATCTATTAATATCTATCTTGTTAGGTAGCTTAGCCATTTTTTATATGTATGTATGTATCTATCTATGACAGTTATTATCTATCTATTTTTGACAGTTATCTCTCTCATTCTGTCTATATCTATCTATCTCTCTCATTCTGTCTATATCTATCTATCTCTCTCTCTTATTCTGTCTATATCTATCTATCTCTCTCTCTCATTCTGTCTATATCCAATGATAAATCTCAAGGATTATCAGCAAGGATTTGGGGGAAATTCCTAGCAGGGCAATTTTTAGGGTTTCAATTATAGGTGGGGGGATTTTTTTTTTTTTTTTTTTTACCCTTATTTTTTATTTACAGAATTTAGAGCCCATCATGAATGTCAAAAAGTCCTCTACGACATATTTTTTAACGTCAAAAAACGACATTATTACGTCATTATTTTTGCACCAACCTAATATTTGGAATGCTCCTTTTGAGTTGGACAATCTTGGAAAGTGGGGAAATGACATCCTGACTTAGGGTGAAAAGGGTGCATTGGGTAAGAGTTAGAACCACAAATCTATCTGGTTTAATATCAAAATGGTGGCAATAATTACAGGGGTTGCTATCCTGTATAAATACCAGATTACTACTTATCTCATCTGCAAACCAAATAAGATTGAAGAAATTACATGTCAGGATAAATCAGTCCTGTTTTGATTGACTTTTTTAGAACGATGGGCAACATCAGGTGATCTTTCCCAAGACCCACCTATGACTGCTGCTGCTGCTACAGTATATGTGGTGCTTCAATGACCATACAGCAGGTTATGGAATACATGCATATATGCCTTCAACCTGAAGCTTGAAACAGCCGGCAAAACCCACCCTTATAAACTGGAGGAAGAACAAACCAGACATGTTTTGTAACTAAAGAATGTTTGGGTTAAAAGGTTTGGTTAATCCTGTTCAGTTTTTGTGATAGCCAATTTGGAAATAAATATCTGAAAGGAATTTCCTCGTTTTTATTGATGTAGTATGAATATATAGTCTGAGAGAGAGAAAGAGAGAGAGAAAAGGAAAGAGAGAGAAAGAGAAAAGGAAAGAGAGAAAAAGAGACAGAAAAAGAAAGAAAGAAAGAGACAGAAAAAGAAAGAAAGAAAGAGACAGAAAAAGAAAGAAAGAGACAAAAAAGAAAGAAAGAAAGAGACAAAAAAGAAAGAAAGAAAGAGACAAAAAAGAAAGAAAGAAAGAGACAAAAAAGAAAGAAAGAGACAAAAAAGAAAGAAAGAAAGAGACAAAAAAGAAAGAAAGAGAAAGAGAGAGAGAAAAAAGAGACAGAGATAGAGACAGACAGAAAAAGAAAGAGAGAAAGAGATAGAAAGAAAGACAGAAAGAAAGAGACAGAAAAAAAAAGACAGAAAGAGAAAAAGAGACAGAAAGAGAAAAAGAGACAGAAAGAGAAAAAGAGACAGAAAGAGAAAAAGAGACAGAAAGAGAAAAAGAGACAGAAAGAGAAAAAGAGACAGAAAGAAAGAGAGAGACAGAAAGAAAGAGAGAGACAGAAAGAAAGACAGATACAGAAAGAGAAAAAGAGAGAGACAGAAAGAGAAAAAGAGAGAGACAGAAAGAGAAAAAGAGAGAGAAAGAAAGAGAAAAAGAGACAGAAAGAAAGAGAAAAAGAGAGAAAGAAAGAGAAAAAGAGACAGAAAGAAAGAGAAAAAGAGACAGAAAGAAAAAGAGAAAAACAGACAGAAAGAAAAAAAGAGAAAAACAGACAGAGAAAAAGAGACAGAAAGAGAGAAAAATAGACAGAAAGAGAGAAAAATAGACAGAAAGAAAGAAAGAGAAAAAGAGACAGAAAGAAAGAAAGAGAAAAAGAGACAGAAAGAAAGAAATAGAAAAAGAGACAGAAAGAAAGAAAGAGCAAAAGAGACAGAAAGAAAGAGAAAAAGAGATAGAAAGAAAGCAGATTAAAAAGAAAAAAGAGAAAAAGGAAAAAAGAAAATGAGAAAAAAAAATGAAAGGAAAAAGAAAAACAGAGAAAGAGAAAGAAAAAGAACAAAAAGAAAAGGCAAAGATTAAAGATTCTGTTCAAAGCTCCCAAAATATTACTATACGCAACATGCACCTGAGGAAGGCCAAAGAAATGACCAGCTGAAATGCTGTGGTGAGAATAACAAAGATAAGGAAAATAGTCCAAATGATGAGTCAAATCGAACATTATTCCACAACTTCCTAGTAATGAATTGAACTCATTATTTATTCTCTTTCAGATTTTGTATGCACAGACCACGTGTTGGGTGTGGCTTTGTCAAATGTGACACAGCCACTGTCTTTGTGTACAGTTATGTCAGTCGGTACACTACATTATTTTCAATTTTCTACTTTCAGTTGAAGAAATGTTGATAATGTTCACTTTTTTGTGGGGTGGGGAGTGATATTCCCTTATTGTTTAGCAAACCAGACATGAAGAAAATGGGGTTTATGCTAAACATGGAGAATGACAGTTTGAGAGTGAATTGTGAAGCCTCTTTGGGAGTGCCTCATTCAGGGTCAGCTCGGTGATGAAAAAAAAAAAAAAGAAAAAAAGATTCTTAAAAGCTTCTCAAAGCATAACAACCATTTCGGCACCACTCCCCCTATGGCTTTTATTCCTGTCGTACTTACCTGAAACTGGTAGCAGAACATAGTTATGACTGATAAAAGGAAGGATAACAAGTTTTGGGCCACAGCACACTTGGAGGATTGAACAGTCTTCTTTCCGCATTGCATTTAATTGGTAAGAAGGGCATTTCATTTGGATAGCTCCTCCCCAAGAGCCACTGCTTTCAGGGATAGGGTCTTGAGAGCATGTTTTTCTTCTCACCTTAACCTCATCTCAGGTTTCATCTTAACCTCTTCAAGTCTGGGGTCAGTCATTATCTATCCTATATATCCTCATAATTTGCCTTTCTTAACCTCTTCTATTGTATCCATAAAACAATCTCATTCAGTAATAATAATAGGCTAAGTTTCCGATAGAGCTGATCATTGGTTAGACAATCTCTCCAAATAACACCCAAAGCCACCCTGAGCATGTGAATGTAGGCTCAATCCAATCTTCTTTCCAGTCTTGAGCTAAGGGTCAATGCTAATCAGCCCTACAATAGAACAGGGGTAACAGTTGCTTAAAAGAGGCTCCTTTTCATGTTGTCTGGAAGTCTATAGGTGACCACTTGGGAATAGCAGGTACTGTAAATGTGAACATGCGGTTGGTATAATGGATAATGGCTCGGATTGAGAAACCGGAGACCTGAGTTCAAATTCCAGTTGAGTACAATACATTCACATATACACACACATATCCATGGAAAAATTATGAATCCATCTCTTCTCCCTCTGAATATGGGTCAAACAGCAGGAGAGACTGGGTCCTATAGCCTAGGTTGGTAACCAGTCTGCTACAGAAAGTAACAGCAGTCTACTGTGGGAATTCTTCTGCCAAATCAGTCATGGAACAAAAAGAGACAATTGCCCAACTGTGTTACATCCATCTCAACTAACACACATCAGGCCAGTGCAGTATGGTAGCGGCTCATTCCTCCCTACAACTAGCAAAGATGAAGAGACCTGGGGAAGGCCTACATCTAATAAAGACCTTCACAGATTGGGATGGACAATACTTTTTTCAATGTTTTTTTTAATCGTTTCACCACAAGCAAGGCAATAAAGCCACTAAGACACAAAGGGATTCATAAGCATAAAGAATCTGAGAAAAATCTTGATTAAAGTTTTTATAATGCTTTTATCTACTGGGCCATGTGTCCTTGAAGACATCAGTGTATGAATTTTTTCCAATCACCTGAAGAAGGCCAGAGCCTTTTCCAATCACCTGAAGACGGATGGAGCTTTTTCTAATCACCTGAAGATGGCCGGAGACTTTTCCAATTCAACTGGAGAAGGCCGGAGACTTTTCCAATTCAACTGGAGAAGGCCGGAGACTTTTCCAATTCAACTGGAGAAGGCCGGAACCTTTTCTAATTCAACTGAAGAGGATGTAGCTTTTTCCAATCAACTGAAGAAGGCTGGAGCCTTTTCCAATCACCTGAAGAAGGCCAGAGCTTTTTCAAATTTCCTGAATGGCCAAAAAGTTGAGAATATGGTAATAAAGATAAGGACACCAGTTTGACCAATTTAAATAATGTAAATAACTATGGTTATATCTCGAAAAATTTGACTTTAAAATGATGAGATATAGTTGTTAATCTAGTACTGTGCTTAAATTCGTGAAGTCAAGGTACCAACATGAAAATCTCATGAGAACTATTAAAATTAGTATATTTGTAGGAAAAAAGGCACAGGGAAGCTACGTTACGACAGTGCAGAAGTGACTGAAGCCAAGATACCAGGTCAGGACCAATAATGTTGCAGATTCTTTTTTTATCTATTATTTTATCTATTTAATATATTTTTTAAAATCAAATGTCAGAAAATATTTAAACTATTTTTGTCTCAAACATTGGCAAATGGCAGCACTTAAAACTGAAAAGCAACTGAGAAAGTTGAATTAACAGATATTTTCATTTTGTTATTTTTTAATTTTCCAAAATCTGACTGTGCACAGCATTTAAACTATTTCCTTCCTGGAGATTAATACTATCCCTTTCTAAATGCGAAGCAGCTGAGTGTACTGAAGCTGCCTCAGGTGGACCGATAGACAAACGGATGCTGTTATGAAGATACATAACATGATATTTGAATAGGTTGATAAAGAGGTAATTGGAATCTTTTCAGATATTAATTTTCAAAAGTTGAAAATTGGATTGAATTTCTCTAATATGGAAGACGATGCATTAAGTTATATGAATCAAGTTTAAATATGGTAGATGTGTAGGGATGTCTGAACAGATTGATGGCAGAATCACAATTATAAGCATATTCTATACCCAAGGTTTCAAAAGACAAAATATATATATGTATATATATATATATATATATATATATATATATATATATATATATATACATACATACACACACACACACACACACACAGTGTAACCCGGATATAAGAGAGTTGTCAGGACCGGAGAAGAAGTCTCTTATATCCAGGTTTGGTCTATTTTATATACATTAACACAGGCTCTAATTTGGGACCAGAGAAAATCTCTCTTATATCCGAGTTTCTCTTATATCCAGGTTACACTATATATATATATATATATATATATATGTGTGTGTGTGTAGAGAGAAAAAGAAAGGGAGATCTGTATGTGCATCTATACAGGGTGTAATGGGTAAATTGTTGCCATTTTATTTATTATGTCTGTTAAGATGTGATTTCAGTGTTATTTTCATGTTTGCATAATTCAGACAATTTATGCGTCACAACCTATATGTGTTTTATATATATATATATATATATATATATATATATATATATATGTGTGTGTGTGTGTGCATGCATATATATTTATATACAGGTGTGATGGATAAATTATCATTTAAATTGCCATATATATATATATATATAAATAAATATATAAATATTTTTTTATACATTATTTTCATAGATACAAATATTTAAGTAAATGCTCCATTTATAATAAAAAGTATTAACAACATTTACTTGTTTGATTGTCCAAGAAATCTCAAAGAAAATATGTCTTCCGATAGGAATCAAACCGGTATCCTACACAGAACCATCATATAGCCTGACGTGCTATACCCTTTAGCTATAGAGGAAGTGTCTGGTTAGTAATGTTAAATTACTGTTTTTAAACTACAAATTTCCCATGATTTCCCTCAAAAATATATTAAAATTAATATTATATATTAAAATAATTGTCAAACTTAATCCATTTCATAATATATATATATATGTGTGTGTGTGTGTGTGTGTGTGTGTGTGTGTGTGTATGTATAGCTGGCCACTCGTATTCAAGGATACCTGTCTACTAGGGCAGCTAGCTAATCTCTATTGCAGATGCTTTCTCAGGTGCATTTGTGTTTATTCAACACCCACAGAGACCACCTGTGGTTTATACTGCAACTATGCTGAGCAGACCTTAGTCAAAGTTTCTGGGAAAGAGTGTGTTATCTAGCGTGATCAACAATTTGAACAAAGCCAGTACATTCAAGCCTCCGGCCACGATCACTTATGACTTTGTGTTAGCATAACTATCAACGGTGCCCAAGGGTGCCGTCTACCAAATTTCATTCACAAGGCTTGGGTCAACCCATGGTATGGTTTTAAGGCAGTTTCCAAAGGTGCCACACGTTGGGATTGACATCTCCGCTCCAATAACATCAGGAAGTCTCCTTCCTGACAAATTGACTATGGTGAGATTCGAACCCAGGTCACATTGTCAAAATACAAACATTTTAACCACTCGACCATGTGCCCAGGTGTGTAGGATTAATATAAATATAAAATTTGTCTCTTAGCTGATTGATGGTATATTCAGCAACCCAACTCCAGATTTTAGTAGACAAACCTTTTTGTAATAGTTCAGTTCACTTGTCAGGAGGTATCAGATATATATTTAACTTTAAATGAAGCAGCATATCATTGACTCCAAAGTGCTCCAATCAAGCTGCTGTTAATCAAAATCTCCATGAGTAAGGTGGAAGGGATGGTGAATGCCACTAAATCAGCCTGCATTTGATTATCGGATAGAAACTTGTAATAGGAAAACATTTATTGCCAGGAAATTAAACATTTCCAAAAGTAACCTTACACTTTTGGATTTGGGGCAGAATAAAAACCTGACCAACTTTGCCTTGAGACACGAGTGTGACCAACATTTACCTGCAGACAATATGGACGGGATTAAAAGCAGAAAAATGTTAAATTAAACATTTGTTCAACTTGAAATTTAAAATTCTAAAAATGCCTGTTTTCAAGAATTTCATCACTGAAAGTTAAAGGTGTGTGTCATACGCAAATAATTATGGTAAGCTTATCTTCCGCAAACCAATATTAATAGAACATTTAGTGCAAACTGAGTTTAGCTTAGGAATGAATTAATCTGGGAAATCCTACCTCATCATATGGATCAGTTATAACAAATTTAGTATAGGAGAAAAGGAAACTGAACATACGATAGGCTGTTTCACCAACATAATTTACCTACTTTCATTTATTAGACATTAAATTATGTCTCTTAGCATTTTCCATAATTTACCTTGACTTTTCTGTTAAACTGATGCATATTTATGAGTGTCTCTTAAATTTAACAAATTTGGAAAACTAACAAAATTTTTACTTTTGTTTATAAATACTTGATGCAAAATAAAATCCTCATATTTGCCTTGATAAAGTCCATCAGAGGACAAAATGCATCGGATGAGATAAGTTTTCCTTTTGTTTTTGATTTGATTTGTTTAATGGCATATCAACACCACATGCCAAAATTTAATTTTCTTGGGAGCTTTGAAGTAATAAAAATATGATATATGTTATTCTGCCTTCACAATTGTATACATGGTAGATGATGCTCAGCTTTTGTGCATGTTTGTATGAACATAATTACAAGAGGTGGTGAAATATGCATATTTTATATTGTAGTTTTTTTTTAAGTTATATTTTAAAATACAGTTAAATTTTTAAGAAATTGTAGGATACTATATATGAAAGAGTTCTTTCATATCAGTTGTTTAGTTGCTTGATTTTTTTTGGTGACATTAGGGGTTACTTAATGCCAGAATCTAAATTTCAGAGTAAAGATATGTTTTTTAGCTATACATTTTGTAGATCATAAAATTTATTGTTGGCGATTTTACTATAAAATTTTTTTGTGTCTTTTTAATGTTGCATTGATAGTCATTTTGCTATAAAAAATATATTTTTGGTCACTTTATTCTAAAAAAGGTACTGTTTATTTTTGTTTGGGGTTAAATATTTTCCTATAGTTGGGACCCTAACTGGGTCAGGGTGAACCTGGGAACAACAGAAATTAAGAAATAGTTCCATGCTCCCCAAAACCTCCAATCTCCCAATCCGAGACCTTGCTTCCAGAAAGGTGGACTTAGGATCAACAGCAATTAAGAGGTGGTTTCATACTCCTCAAAACCTCCAATCTCCCAATCAGAGGCCTTGCTGCCAGATGTAGTTTATTGTCATACCCAGGACATTTCCTTTTGTCTTTATTCATACTGTCCTTTTACAGATATATATCTGAAATTTTATATATTGCATACAACTGGGATTAAGATACCATTAGTGAATGATCATTGTCACCCGCAAATTTTAAATTTAAAGTTCACAAGATTTTACAAACTGTTGATGCCGTCAGTTTGTTGAAGACGAATGGCTAGCTGGGGAAAGAAAGAGAACAAAATACAGAATGAATCAGTTTTAAGATTTAATATTTAAAATTTTATATTGTGTTCATAGGACTCGCTTGGATTATACCAATGGATTATTACATATATATATATATATATATATATATATATATTATGAAATTGACAAAGTCTGATAATTATTTTAATATATTTTATTGCATTATATTATTTATATAGACACAAATATTTAAGTAAATGCTCTGTTTATAATAAACAGTATTAACAACATTTATCAGCCTGAATGTCTGAGAAATTTTTATAGAAAATGTGTCCTCTGACAGGAATTAAATCTGTATCCTACAGAGGACCATCACATAGCCTGATGCGCTATACTGGTTTAGCTACAGAGGAGTGTCTGGTTAGCAAGGTCAATTTTACTGCTTTTAAACTACAATTTTCCAGGATTTCCCTCAACTGTTCATATCTGCTCAAAGTGCATCTAAACATAAACAAATGATGTCACACTGTGAAATGGACAAAGTCTGACAATCATTTTTAATATATTTTATTGTTATACATCATAGTGGTTATATGGTTATTTATACATCAGAGTGGCTATTTTTATTGTTATCATCAGAGTAGTTATATGGAAATTATATGATGATGGCTCACATGAGCCAAAAGTTTAGATTGAGGAACAGGATAATAAAAAAAAAAATATCCAAATGTTGCACAGTTTTTGTCTTTATTTTCTCCTGAAACTAAAGCCACTATACAAAGCTATACGAACATAATAGACATTCGTTCGTTATATTTAACAATATATGTTTGAATAATGATCTGCTGCCCCAGTACGCTAAAGAAATATATATATATATATATATATAGAGAGAGAGAGAGATAAATAAACACACACCCATTTATTTTTGTTATGGACTAATATACACAAAACAAATCGTTAAGTTTGAGCAGTGCTGGTTCATTGCGTTTACATTGATTATGACACGATTTCAATCTGCATTATTGATATTAATTGATCACCGTTTGTGACAACAAGTCAAGCATTCAATGATGCTTCAATGTGACATTTCCGATGCAATGAAGCAAGCATAAACATTGTCAAGAGGTTAAACAACCAACTACTGCTTCGTTTTCACGCCACAGGCTTGGGTCAATTACAGAAGATGATTAGAATGTCAACCAGTACCTTCGCAAATTGCCAAGCCGATGCTTTCCTATAGCAGCGAGCATGGTTTCCAAAGACACACATGTAAACAGAAGAATATTGTGCTCAACAAGAAATTACGACAATGTTGATAGCTAATAAATTATCTATGCTGCTTCTTTTATGTTTTTTGTAATTTTTATGTTGGGATGTTCCTTTTCCTTTTCCTCACAATCATGCATTCTATCTTATTGCAATTGATGTTTAATATTTTTTTTTCTCTCTTTTCTTCACTAGCTTCTGTAGGAGTTCTTGTAGTTTCCTTTCTGTGTTTGTTATCAACACTGTGTCATCTGTATATCTTATGTTGTTAAGATTGTACATTTTAACATACCTAACATAGTTTAGTCCTTTCTTCTTGCTTTCCTTGACTAGTTACTGTAGGAGTTCTTGTAGGTTCTTTTCTGTGTTTGCTATCAACACCGTGTCATCTGTATATCTTATATTGTTAAGATTATGGCTGCCAATAATGAAACCTGGTAGGACTTCTAATTCTTGCATGCCTCACTGTGTAGGTTAAGTAAGTCCGGTAAAAAAAGGAAAAAAAAAAGAAGTTGAGATGTAAGATTACACCCCTTTCTTTTTTGTATGCAGGCAGTTTTCTATTAGTATAGGTTCTGGATTATTCAAATATCCTTCAAAATAATATATATGTCAAGGTTACCTAGCAATTGCAACAGTTCTTTGTGACGTACCTTCTCGAATGCCTTTGCATAATATATAAAACACAAAAACACATCCGTCTGCATTTTTATTGGTCTTTCCAGTATCTATTTCAAAAAGGGGGCATGGAGTTTAATATTTGCAATCAAAATAGACAGGAAACAGTAACTAAATGTTTACATTACTGTAAAGTGGTTGTATCAAAAGGTAAATAAATTTATATTTTAAAAAAAGTTTTTAAAAAATGGGGTTAACTGGTTTGTCAATCCCCTTTATTCAAAGCTAAATCAAACAACACCAGTGACCATAAAATCCAAATCCATTCCCTCTGCACAGAGGGATGGCTGGAAGGACTTAATATAAATTTACACTAGCATCTTAAGATAAAAATCAGAGTGAGCCTTCCTCAGTGAGGAGACCATATTGGTTGTAGCAACTAGCAAATTAATAGGTTATTTAATAAGTTCTCAGCCAGGTTATTAACTATTAATGTGGACAGACAAGAAATGGAAGCTCTTAAAGGGCCAACATGTTTGGCTTGAGTAACATTTATGCAGAAACCTAATGGGTGTTACAGGAAAAAGTCAGAATTACATTATGGAAGTTTCTGTCATTTCGTAAGTTGTGGGGTTGCTTGTTAATCAATATCTCAGCTCAGAATGACTAACAGCAAATCACTATCATCAATATGAATGCAAGTGGATAAAAATATCTGAAACAAAAATGTGCTTCCTCATCAGTAATGCCTAGGAGACACTGAATCCATCCACTGCAGAAAGATAAGACACCCCTAAACCCTGTCAAAAGAGACCCAAAATTCAAATCCAGGTCCTTCTTACTCTGGTTGGAGAAACCACTCCCTGGTTGGCCATCTAACCAACACCTTTATCCACTTTGCCATATATCCTCAAGTGACAGGAACGAAAGAGTGTGAGTTCAATACCCAGTTAAGGCAGTGGAGAACTTGGAGAGGGGAATTAACAGGAGATAACTGATAACTAAGAGCTATTAAATATGGCACGTGGAACTAGAATAAGTCTACCTCAGTGAGCGAAATAAAGTGTTCAGTTTGACATTCCAACCACCTGAGGAAGGCTGAAGTGTACAACGGCTGAAACGTTGTAATAAATATGGTGACAAAGATGAGGACAACAGTCCGAATACTGTAAAAAATTGTTTTTGATGATTTTTATTTTGAAATGAGGCATCATTTTCTCTTTTTTTAACTCAGCTATTTCAGCGTGTGCACACGTGTCTGTGTGTGTGTGTATATATATATATATATATATATATATATATATATATATATATATATATATATATATACACACACATAACTTTGCTTAAGATTTTTACTAATAAAAAACATTTTCAAATTATTTTTCGCAAAACATGTATGAGGGAATGATTACTGTCAAGATACACACACATAAATATATATTATAAATTTACTAATTTAAAAATATGGTCCCAGTGCTACACAGGAATTACCATGTTTCATTTTCAAGTGATTTTTTGAAAAAAAAAAAAAAAAAAAAAAAAAAAAAATCGCTTGTAAAGGAAACAGTACTAAGGATTTTAATTTAATTCTGTAATTAAATTTAAAGTTTTAATTTCTGTTTTCATGTGTACTTGATGAATTGGAATCAAATATAGATTAAAATCCAACAGAATGATAGAAGAAGCAAATAGAGAACATTTATAAATTTTGGATGGTTGATTTTGTTTAGTGGCATATCAACACCTCTAGCTGGAATTTAATGCTGAAATCTAAATATTTCAAACACAATTTTATGGCTTCAACAAAATATATTTTAAATCTAACTGTATGCCTACAACTACAGATAAAAGGTATTGTTGGTCATTTTACTATAAAATTCATTGTTGGTAATTTTATAAAATTATATTGCTGGTCATTTTGCTTTAAAATTTTTTAAGGTAAATTAAATAATATATATATACATTATAAATTAATTGATTTAAAATATGGTTTTTCCGCTACACAGATCTAACAATGTTTCAAAAATGGAAGGTTCGAATTTAATTTTGTAATTAATATTAATGCTCTGTAAATTTACATTGAGCACTATTTTGTAAAAATAAAAATATCTATAAGAACACTGGATTATATATCTTACTGTTCTTTCTTTTTATTTATATATATATATATATATATATACACACAATTTTTATTAAAGACGACCAACAAGGTACTGTGATTAAGCATTTTATTTCATTTTTCTTATGATTGAACAAGTTTTTTCTTTTCTGGACACAATGTGTGTAAAAACTGTCCAAAAAGTTCTGCACATCCAAGTGCTTTTGGCTATTCTTTTAGCCATCATCAAAGATGATTTTTATTTTTTATTTTTTGAGTGAGTTTTTTTTATATATGTGCCTGATGTTATAGGAATGTTTTATTTCCAAACACGGCCAGCACATTGTGGCTGTGTTCATAGTTAATGTTATTTAATGTTGGCTTTTCCTTTTTTTATTATTAGGCTTCCATTATTTTTAATCTTTTTTTTTTTTACATGTGGATGAGGTTATTATACTTGTATTTTCTATGAGTATATTGCGGATAGAGTTCGGTAGGTTTCTATGTATGTTTGAATGAGTCCTAATTGAGCTATGGTCAGATAGGTGTAGTCATCTAGGCATGTAGTGGTATGACTAATATAATTATTTAGGAGTTTGGTTTGATCAGGAACACACTTCCTTAAAGGACATTTAAACTTCTAAATAATATTGGTTCTCTGTAATTATGGTAGTCGTCTTTAACAAAACTTGTGTAAAAGTGAGATTGCTGTCCAAATACACAATATATCACATTTTACAAAATAATGCATCAAATGTGTTGGTTGCCCACCATAACAAAACTGACCACAACTTTGACATAAAAAATGCTACTCTGATCAAAGGAGAAAAATTCAGGAATTCTTGTCGAGCACAATATTCTAGAGTGTGCCTTAATCGCTAGGTCATCTACAGTAAATTTGGACTCTAGCTCTTACAACATTTCACCATTCCTGGCAGATCTTCTAATATCACAGTGTGGAATACCTACTTAAAAAAGTGATAGAAAGAAAAAGAAAATGACTCTTAATTAATTCATCTAGATAAAAAATATGATAAAATTTCTGAAATCCCCAGTACCCCTCTGCCATACACAGACGTAGTCCTACCAACATAACAAATGTAGTTTGATGAAGTCCTGAAGGATGAAATGCGTCACAAGACAATTTCCCTAATAGATATATGTAAACACATACACACACACATTATATATATATATATATATATATATAAATCGTCAGGCCAACTTTTCATCTGAATTCAAGAAAATACGAACTTTAAGTAAATTGGTCACAATATATGGAAAAAAAAAAAAGATGTGGCCTGACGATTGCATATAGCATGAAACAGACTGTCGCCTCTAAGTGTTGACTTCTATGTTCACTTTTATATTTACACACGCTCTATCTCTGATATTGAGCATTTTATTCCATAAATATAGCACACCTTAAGACTATATTTCTTTATATATACATATATATATACATATATATATATATATATATATATATATATATATATATATATATATACACACACACACACATACATACATACATACATACATACATACATACATATATATATATAAGTCTAGTGCTTTTTGATTTTAAACATGTTTTTATATTATGATCACCACTCAGGATCAGTTTATTATTAAAAAAACAATCTCCCAATTATGTCCAGTAGAATATCTTATTCTTGGCATAAGTTTAAGTTAACACCATTTTTTCCATATATCTAAATTGTAAACTATAATTTTGGAAAGCAAGGTTTTCATTGAAATATGCTGGAAAATTTCCAACTTTTCATCTGAATTCAAGAAAATACGAACTTTAAGTAAATTGGTCACAATATATGGAAAAAAAAAAAAAAGTCACTTTAACCCATATCCTGCTGGAATCAATTTCGACCAACACTTTCTTTTTCCTTTTTCTTTTTTTTCTCTCTCACTATATACCTAAACTATAATTATAAGTTGTAATTTCAGAAAGTGGAAATTTAACTGAAATATGTTGGAAAATTTCCAAGTTTAAATCTGAAAATCAAGAAAATATGAACTTTAGACAAAATACGCACACAATATGATAAAAAAGGCGGCCTCAGCTTAAAGTGATACTTGGAAGATATTCATTGAGTAAAATAATTTATTTTCATGCCTCATCCACTTCCCAAAATCTAATCAAATGAACAAATATAAAACTTTGTGGGAGGATTATTTTCTCAGTCTGTAGACATTTCACCACTCCTCATACACGTAAAAAAATTTATATATTATGATCTATTTTATATATATATATATATATATATATATATATATATATATATATATATAAACATATATACTTACATACATACACACACATAATATCTTACATTAATGTAAGATATTATGTATATTTCTTAATATATATATATATTAAATAGCTCTATTACTTTACATTGAGCACCGTTTTTTTTTTCTTACACTATAGAGTATTTATATGTATTTGTATATGATCGCTCACTCGCTTGCTCTTATACCTAGCTATATTTACCCATTCAGTGTTATATATAGCAGATTTTAGTGTGTGTGTGTATTAAAATATTAGCTCAGGTAGGTATTCTTAAATAATGGATATATTCATTTATATATATATATATATATATATATATATATATATATATATATATATATGCACTGCGTGCCAAATTATTATCACACAATGTTGGCAACACTGACCTGCACAATCACTGAAATTTCCATACTGATCTGCGCAATGAAAACAAACTGGCGCCATATTTGTTATCAGCACTGTGATTTGAGCGTGCCATATTATTAGAAAAGTGTAAGAATTTAGTGAAAAGATGGGCCGTAAAAGCAGTTTAAGTGATGATGAAAACTTGAGCAACACTTGATGGGCCAGATAGATGGTGCAAAGGCTGGGTAATGAACGGACAGAATCGCGATCATTGTTTGAAACACCAATAAGGCAGTGGAGGCATAATGATCTGGGGTGGTATCATTGGAAAAATATTAGTGGGCCCATGGAGAGTACCAGATGGCGTTAAAATGAATGCTGATGCATATATAGCATTTATGAAGGAGCATCTTGAACCGTGGATGAAAAGGTAAAGAGTTGCCTTCAGGAAGGGCCATTCTTTTTATGCAAGATAATGCTCCCTCACATGCTGCTCACAAGACTACTGAATATTTGAAGCAGTTAGGCTTCGATGGACCTCAAAAAATGGAGTGGCGAGCAAATTCTCCAGATTTGAACCCAATTGAAAACCTTTGGAGCATCATGAAGCGAAGACTGTATGCCAACGGATGACAATTCAGGAGCAACGCTGGGTTGTGGGAAGCAATTCTTGACATATCTCGTGGCATTACAGCAGATAACATCCTACAATTAACAAATTATGTGGATCGTCGACTTCTTCAAGTAATTTCAAAATAGGGAAAGCACATTCCCTATTAATTTGTTTATAACTGTGCCTTTGTTTGTATCTGTTATTATTTGTTTGATTATCTTATTTATTAGCTTCTTTTGATGATAAACATTCACATGCAACATTAATAAACGTTTCATTTGCTCAATTCTGGGAATTTTACTAAACCTTTCTAATAATTTGGCACGCTCAAATCACCGTGCTGATAACAAATATGGCACCAGTTTGTTTACATTGCGCAGATCAGTACAAAAATTTCTATGATTGCGCAGGTCGGTGTTGTTAACATTGTGTGAAAATTTTGTGTGAATCAATTGGACAGTTTTTGAAATATTAGAAAAAAGTTATCTCGATAATAATTTGACACACAGTATATATATATATATATATATATATATATATTATATGCATAATATTCCATGTATTTAAACATACTATACACACACACACACATATATATATATATATATATATATATATATGTCTGTCTGTCTGATTGAATAAATTACAGACATTATGTCTGCTAATTTTTAATAAAATCCGTTCATACTCACAAATAATCTTCTGTGTACTTATAGTAAAGGATGAGAGAAAAGTGCTATAGCTGTTTAAATTTCTTTTATTTTCATTTCCCAAGTACTTTCGATCTTCTTCAAAGATCAACTTCATGGGTGCAAGTAATACAAAACTATATGTTGTTCATTAGCATAAGTATTAGGTTGGTGCAAAAATAATGTCGTATTAATGTCGTTTTTTGACGTGTTTTTTAACGTTAAAAAACGACATTATTACGTCATTGTTTTTGCACGAACCTAATATTTATATAAAGATCCATTACTGTAACTTTTTCATTATGTTTTTAAATGCAAAATGGTTGACAGTGTGCTGAACATTCATTAGAACATGAAAAAATTATCCATTATGGAATTTTTTCTTCTATGTTATTATATATATATATATATATATATATATATATATATATATATATGCATTTCCTGGTTCCACAAGGTCTGACCATCAGGGCTAGAAAACCATCCTCATTCTCTCTATATTCTATTGTTGAGTTGTAAGTTCCACTCAAACAGCTTCTTTCTGTGAACCATTGCCATAAGGAATAGACTCCCAGGAAGATGTTTCTCCAATCACCACAATCTTAACCTTTTTAGTAGTATTTGCTTGGAGGGAAGGGGGAGCGGTGGTGTGAATTCATAAAAAAAAAAGAAAGCAAAGAAAAAAGTTGTCTTTGAAATCAAAAAATAATTGCAAATAACTAAAATTACAAACTTTAAATTTTGAAAAGTGAAAATTTCAATGAAATTTGTTGGAAATTAGGAACTTTTCTGTTAATTCGCCCCAAATAATGTAAAGTTACTTTATCGCAAATACTAATTCACACCAAGAAATTATAAATTTTAAATCAAACTTTGTTTTGTTTTTTTTTATTAAATTTTGTCACTCATTTGAAATTATAAATTTAAAAAAAAAATTTTGTTTAGCTTGTCTCGTAACAACTCCAACACTCAGAATGAAAAATTATGATATTCGAGATACAAGGAATTTTTTACATTAAAAAAAAAAAAAAAAAAAAAAAAAATCTGTTTTGGTTTGTTTATTAGGGTAAGTGCAAATGTAGACCCCCCCCCCGACATTTAGAAATAATGCACCGAGTTGCCCACATTTGAGGCGATCACAAAGGTCAACCCAACCGGAGTGCAATGGAAGGGTCTCGCTCGGGAAAATTTGATGTGAAATTTAGTAAATATAAATTCTTTTTATTTTGGAGTAAATTAACAGAAAAGATCTGGAAATTTTTTTTTTTTGCGGACTTCATTTGAAATTAAGAAAATACAAGCTTTAAGCAAAATGGTCACAGTATAGGGAAGAAACAAAGAAGGCACCATCTTAAACTGATGCCAGGAGAATATGTGTAAGATCCATCCTTTTCTACAAATGCTGATACTGCATCAGACTGGGTTTATTTTTAATGTCGAGAATGAGGTTAAATATGTTGGAACTTAGCGATAGCAAATAGTCATCTGCGCAAGCTTGTCGTTATTAAACACCTCACCAGCTTTTGTTTTTGTTTTTCAAACAGAAAAGAGGTCATCTGCAAAACAAAGGACTTGAGTAAGCAAAAATGAAAATGAAAAAAAGTTTAAACCAGACACAGAAAACAAAAGAAGAAAGAACTTCACACCACATTACAAGTTTAGGGAAAAAAAGAAAAAAAAAAAAAAAAAAAAAAAAAAGGTATTCTCAGCAATTCTTTCACTGCAAAAATTAATAAACAGTAAATCTTAGTCACTGTTCATGTAGATCAAGTCTATTACAGTTGAGAGGGCCTGCAGGGTTGAAAATAGTTTGTCACCCACAAGGATGTGCAGTGAGGCTTTTGAACTATGGAGACTGGAAAGTGAAGAATGGGCAGCCCGCATATGGCAACAGTACTCCATTTTCGGCCTGATACAATATAACAGGGTATCTGGAGGTTCAGTCAACTCATTGTCATTGCACTTAATTCTAACTGGTTTGCTGCAGCAGACTGAGTAATTTTGCAGTACTAGCTGACTATGTCATACCTGGGAACAAGTGCCAACAAGGCTGGTCAATTCCTCACTCCCACTTCACTTTAACAAAAATTAAGACTTTTTCACTTCCACCTGTTTGATGGCAACTGTCAATAGTTAGACCCAAATCCTGTTATTTCTTGACCCTACTTTACTTAGACAGAGACTAAGCTTTTTCCAGTTCCACCTGTCTGTTGACAGAAATCGTCAGTAGTTGGACCCAAATCCTGTCATTTCTTGGCCCTACTGTACTTGCACAGAGTCTAAGTCTTTCCACAGTTCTACCTGTCTGTTTGATGGTGATCATCTGTAGTTAGACCCAAATCATGTTATTGTGTTCCTGTAGAAAATCAATTCCAACTAATTAGCCCATATCTGGGGGAGAAGAAGTATATTTATACCTTTCCCACCTTTCACAAAAGTGAAATATAACAAATCCAACGGTCTCTCTGATTTCCAATTCTGATGCTGTTATCCATTACACCACCTGCACATCCAAGCTTATGGTACCCGGTATTCCCAAGTGGTCACCCATCTAAGTTCTGACCAAGTTCAATGTTGCTTAACTCTAATGATCTTAGAAGAACCAGTGTTTAAACGTGATGTGGCTGCCGTAAACCCAGAATAGTGCATTTGGACTTCAGCAGAAAGCTGATAAGAATATAAAAATATTTTTACATGTTATTTAATCTAGATAATGCTGGTGCTAAAAATTGTTTTCACCATAGACTTTAATTGGTCAAAGGTTAATTATCTGATAACGTAAGCTCTTATGCTGGAAGTGACAGGGCCCTAGGCTAATGAAATGGCAGGGGAGAAAGGCCAGGAAATGGACAGGAGACTGACGAGGGACCCAGACTAACTTTTTGTCATCACCCCCCACCCAGTAGATGCTAACAATGATGATTTTATCACTTCAATATAATTCTCTCCCACTTCATGACAAGCAAAAATTCATGTCTTAATTATAAAAGCAAGTGCCATCACAGATATGAAACAGATGATATTAAAAAAAAAAAAAAAAAAAAAAACAGAATAAAAGGTGTAAGTGATTTTCTTTTTTGAACACATCACTTATCAATAATAATTTTCCAAATGACGAAGAAATAAAATTTAGAAAAATAATCATTTTGCAAGAAAAAAGAAGACAAACACCATTAAATTATTCTATTGTAACCTTTTTAAGTAATCACACACCTAGGAGCAAATGAAAATATCACAGCACACTTAGCAAAATTTTTAAAGGGCATACATTTATGAAATAAAACCATAGATTTGAAAATATAATACACACACAAATATGAGCTTACTTTATGTTTCTATTCAACTATTTGTGTAG
>OZ010615.1:45487241-45499741 GCA_963932145.1 Acanthosepion lycidas | reverse complement strand
ATGTAAATTTACAGAGCATAAATATTAAAAATTAACTGATTTAAAATATGGTTTCTTTGCTATATATATATATATATATATATATATATATATATAGCAAAGAAACCATATTTTAAATCAGTTATGTGTGTGTATATATATATATATATATATATATATATATATATATATATATATATATTGACCACTAATATTATCAATATATATATTTATAGGAATGGGTCGGATAAAAAATCTATATACATGCACAAATACTTGCACGTATATATAAGTATATTTCTTCCTCAGGTGTTATAAATACAGTGCTCAATGTTATGAAACTGAGCTAATATACAGACACACACACACACACACACAATCACTATGGGCAACAGTATCTCAAAGTACTTATGGAATATTTAATATGCATACAAAATAATATACATAAATCTTTAATGCATGCTTTCCAGTGTCGTCTCACTCTAATTAACTGTTACACATGATGCCTCTTAGGACTGATTCGAATTCACTGCTGTAAAAAATAAATAGTTGGATGTAGGTAAGAATCAAACTAACAACATTCAGTTATTGATAATGGCTGAGGTCATCAAAAATTCTTGAACAAAACATTAACTTTTGACAGTTTATCCACAACTTCTATTCCTGATGTAAAAAAATTGGAAAAATATAAATAAAATATTAAACCAAAAGTTGTTGTTTGGTGATCTTTATATATATATATATATATATATATATATATATATATATACACATACACACACACACACACACACAAGGTCCAGCACCAGGTCTACAAGGTCACCACATCAACTGGGACATATGCAGAAAACTGTCTCTCACTTGTGGGTCTCAAAAGTCATTTGCACATGTCCAACCTGCTGTTCTGCAAAACAAAATTCATGTGAACCAAAACGATCGACAATGTCCACTCTGTGGTAAAACTTGCCACAGTTTGGTGGGTTTAAAGAGTCATCTATGTATGCATACAACTCGAAATAAGAAAGGAAAGACGAGAAAACGTGAAACTCCAGAGGTGATTACGCTCAAAACCGAAAGCAGTCACCATAAAAAGATGTATATAGAAAGAGTAATTATACAACTGGTAAAAAGAAAGAAACAAAAAAATAAAAGTGTACACACTCAGCACATTAAATAGCTACATCAGTAAGTCGACAAGCTGATGATGAAAAACACATTTTACACAAAAACATACATTTTTCAACATAATCTCCTCCCTTGTCAATACACCTGATGCAGTTGAGTGTAAGAACATCAATGAGTCCATAACCTAAACAAAGCATTTATCTTACATAACAAATCTATTTTTCAACATAGTCACTTCCTTTGTTAATGCACTTAATTCAGTTGTGAATACTAATTGTAGAAATCAAACATTATACAGTAAAAATTTCAACTCAAAATTCTGTTAATACCTGGATGAAATCTATTGGACCACCCACATATCAGTGGACACCCAGTGGCGACTATCTGTTTCCTTCTTTAATCACAATCTTCAGGCCATGAAGTTTGTGTTCAAGCACAAAACAAACTGTCACTGCTGAGTGTTGACCTCAATGTCTACTTTCATATTTACATATGCCCTATCCAGTAATGGCATCCCAAATTTCCAGGAACCAGTTCTATAAAGACAGGTAATCTTAAAGAGTCTATTCTGCTTATTTTCTTTTCAATCTGAGAATAGAAAGAAATCACTTTATATATTATTTCCAGATTGAAATTCTGTTCTCATCATATTTCTGTTCAGAAGTAGGATTCTTTCTGACTCTAGTGTCATCAGCTGTGTTATGGTTTCTTAGCCTTGTTCAAACTGAATCGCTGCAATCTCAAAGACCCACTGGAGGACCTATCAAATATATGACTCAGGGATTTGCCACATTTTTAACTTAAAGACGATTCCTTTTGTGAAAATAAATTATGTTCAGAGAAAACCCTGTTTCAGCCTCAGAAACTTACAGCAATGGTATTAATTATATTCTTAGCTATTATATATCGGCTATTAATATACAAGTTTATTTCTGGATAATCCAAGAACTGGTTCAGTAAGCTTTTATAATTGTATGAATCAGTTTCAATTGGTAGGATGGCACCACTGGCTCTATCCCTGATATTGAGCACTTTAACTATATAGTAAACTTTTAAACTATATTTTTACCATATATATTGGGTTGAATAATATCGACAAATACTGTCTATCAAATTTTTTACTAACTTTTTCAAATTAGTTGGTATTCCCAAGTAGTCACTCATCTAGGCACTGACCAGGCTTGATGTTGCTTAACTTGATGATTGTATAGGAACCATATGGCCGTAAGTTATGTTAGGTTAGATTTTGTCATGTTGGTTAGACTTAAAACTTTTCATCACATCCTCGTATATATCACATACGCTTTATCCCTGATACTGAGCACTTTAATCCATAAATGTACCATGCTTCAAAACTATATATATATATATATATATATATATATATATATATATATTTGGTTAAATAATATTGACAAATTCTGCCTATTGAATTTATTATTAACTATTTCAAATTTCTGAATTAGTTGTTATTCCCACAAAGTCACCCATTTAGGTTTGATGTTGCTTAACTTGATTGTATGGAAACCGGTGTTTCAACACTATATGGCAGTAAGCCATATTAGGTCAGATTTTGTCATGTTGGTTAGGCTTAAAACTTTTCACTACATCCTCGTATATGCATGCGCTAATAAGGAAAGCAAAAGTATTGATCAGACATAGATCACTGATCATTTCGTTGTTACAATCAATACTTTGGATAAAATTAAAGCACTCATATTAACCAATTGAATGAAATTATTTTGATCAATAATATATTGTCCAACAGATTGCTTTTTATTGAATGAGACATAAACATCAGTTTTTATCCCTTCCCTTTTTTTTTTTCTTTTCTTCAATTCTATTAAATCACAAGTTAATTGATTATAATTTGCAAGAATCAATCTTATCAAAAAGAAAAGTAAAAAACAAAAAAAAGCAATGTCCAAAGTTCTTCCTGAATAGCTCTTGACGGAAAAGAAACGCTTTGCAAAAGATGATAAAAAATTTATTACTTATACACAGGGCTGTGGAGTTAAAGTTGTAGTCAGAAGCAATTAAGGGGTCACTGGAGTGGGAGCCAGTAAGTCTATACAGACTAACTCCAGTTGAATTTACACTTTATGTAAAATGTCTTACATTATAGAATTTTTATTGTTATTTCTTTGGCTGCATATTTACTATTTCCTTTAAAGAAAATCATCTTAACTTCTTTTTTGAAGTCATTTTATTTTTTTGTAGTTATTTTTTATTTGCAAGACTATATATGTAAAAAAATCTTACATTATAGAATTTTTATTTTTGTTGTCTTGTAAAATAATGTAAAAGATTATATTTCAACTTCTGTAATAAAGTAGTTTTATTTTTGTTCTGTACTTATTTCTCATTTGCAAAAATATATATATGTAAGAAGGCTTACATTACAGCATTTTTATTGTTATTTCTTCTATATCCTTTCAAAGATTTTGTCTCTAATTGTTAGAAAATATTGAAGAATGAATATAAAAGCCACAATATCTTTATTCTTTGATATAAACCAGTTGTAATGATATAGGCCTACTCAAATTAGAAGCATATGCATAGGCTTTCTGAGATTTGTAGGCTATGATCACTTAATTGCATAAAGAGGAGTCAGAGTGAGAGGTGCCAAAAATAGAGGAGTTGGAGTCGAAGGTTTTGTGTTCTGACTCCACAGTCCTTTGTATGCATTTCTTCATCGATGCAAAAGATTAAAATTCTGACTTCTAGCACACAGATACCTATATGAGACATGGAACTTATTCGTTCAGGTGTTTTTTGTTTTGTATTTTTTAAAAGGATGTTGCACAAATATCTTCCAAATTATGTTAAGATATTAGTGGCAATGGTGTCTTCATCTAGCTAATGTCTTACCATTATGTGGGAAGTATTTCTGCTGCATCCTGTATATAAACCATCAATCCATACCCAATTATAATTGTAACTTCACCTGATGATATACAAGCAATTTTCGGTTTATGTTAAAGATTATCTTGTTGTTAAGGCACTCAAATACCTGGATTTGGGTCACTAAAAAAAAGTAGCACAGATGAAGATTTCCATCTCCAGAAAAATAATTAGTAATGCATTTGTAATACATATAGGAGACTTATTCTATCTGTAATGCTTGCATTCATTCCTGACCACTGACAATCCCTTTCTTCCTGATTTTCAATGCATTCCTATAGTAAAATCATTAGTAATTCATTTACATTTATATATATAATAGCCCTATTATGCTTGCATTTTTTCCTAACTACAGATAATCTATTTCTTTTCAATTTAAAAAATGTAGATTGATGTCTTTACCAAAGAGATAAGTGTAATATGAAAACAAACTGTTGCAGCCAGAGTTTGAACTCTGTTCATCTATTTCATTTTCTGTGCTGGTTATCATTTCACCACTGTCTCACTTCTGTCCAATAATCTAATGTTTCAGGGCCGTACGAAAAGTTATATCAATAAATTATTATTAGTGTGTTACCAAAATAGATTAACTTGTATTAATGAGCCTCACTAACTCAGCATAACACACAGAACATCAATTGTTCAGTTCAATTATTTACCAGTAGATATACACAAAGGCAGTGCAATTATCCTGAGTGGCTTTGAGAGTTACAGAATAGAAGAAGCCATGTACCGTTGTTTACAAATCTGTTACCGCAAATAGCCATCATTTTTAAATGCAACTGAGACGGTGTTTCTATTGTGAAATGCCATAAACACAATGTATAAATGGACTGCCTGGAATTCCAGGAACCATCTTGTCGTGGGCAATTAGAACAGGTTTTCTTTGCAAGTAGTAGGCACAGTTTAGACTCAAGAAAAATCACTTACATATGCTGGCAGATGAAGATAGCGTATTTATTTGTGTATTTACATATGCTGGCAGATGAAGATAGCGTATTTATTTGTGTATTTACATATGATGCCAGATGAAGGTAGCATATTTATTTGTGTATTTACATATGCTGGCAGATGAAGATAGTATATTTGTGTATTTACATATGATGCCACATGAAGATAGTATATTTGTGTATTTACATATGATGCCACATGAAGATAGTATATTTGTGTATTTACATATGATGCCACATGAAGATAGTATATTTGTGTATTTACATATGATGCCACATGAAGATAGTATATTTGTGTATTTACATATGCTGGCAGATGAAGATAGTATATTTGTGTATTTACATATGATGCCACATGAAGATAGTATATTTGTGTATTTACATATGATGCCACATGAAGATAGTATATTTGTGTATTTACATATGATGCCACATGAAGATAGTATATTTGTGTATTTACATATGATGCCACATGAAGATAGTATATTTGTGTATTTACATATGATGCCACATGAAGATAGTATATTTGTGTATTTACATATGATGCCACATGAAGATAGTATATTTGTGTATTTACATATGATGCCACATGAAGATAGTATATTTGTGTATTTACATATGATGCCACATGAAGATAGTATATTTGTGTATTTACATATGATGCCACATGAAGATAGTATATTTGTGTATTTACATATGATGCCAGATGAAGATAGTATATATGATGGCAGATGAAGATAGCGTATTTATTTGTGTACACTACAGGAAACCTTGTATCAGAAACAAGTTTTCATAATATACAACAGTGTAATATTAGGGTGACTGATCAGTATCTTAAAGAATTGTGGCTTACAATGTGCTAAGTGAGGGACTTCTGGTTCGAATCAATCTCTTTACAGTCATAATAGTCCTCTCCACTAACTACTTTAGAAACTATGATCTGGTATTAGAATGAAAGCAACAATGTCACCTACCCTGAATCCAACATAAAAATACAGGATGTGGAATTAGTAAACAGAAAATGCTTCATGTATGGCATATGGATCAGCTACAACAAATTAAGTATAAGAAAAAAAATTGAATGTAAAATAGGCTGTGCCAGAGGTAGTTTTACTAAACAATGCAAATTGCTATGAAACCAAAACATCAACCTGAAAGCTCACATCATGTCCTTAAAAAGCCTTGTTAGATTGAGACTTTTACATAGATACCATCAATGGCACCAAACCTGTTCAGAAATATATAAACTGTCAGTTGTATACAACCTTTTCCTAAGATCAATGACGACAAAAGGTTTTGAGTGAGTAAAGCCTGAGAGTCTTGGCAAAGATCATCCATTTTTTTGGACATTGTGGACTGGCAATACAGAATCCCAAAAACAAAGAACTGCTCCAAATAACAGAAACTACATCACTTGAGAAGTACCAACCACAGCAACAACGAAAATGGATAGCACATGTAACTCAAAGAGAAAATAATAGCATAATCAAGATGTTAACATTCCATATCACGTTAAATAGGTTAAGAAGGAAACCCTCGTCAGTATTGCAAAGAGTGATAGAAGCTACTGGATATGAGAAGCCTGTTTTTTCAAAAAAGGAGTGTTTTCAGAGAAAGATTTTATAAATTAAACTGAAAACCATTTTCGCTGCTTGTAGGGAAATGGCTAATATTATCATTTATTTTAAACCTGTAACCCTCTAGGGTTGTAAGAGCACCCCATGCTGCAGCTGCAGTAGGGGTGGTATTTCCTGGGCAAGACAGTCTGACAGAGACCAATCCTCTCCAAACTGGTTTTGGATTCAAAGTTTTTCCTTTTCCTAGACTGGTTGCCACACAAGGCTATAGGATCCAGTCTGTCCTGCTATTTACCCATTGTTGTGGGGGAGAAGAGATGGAGTCATACCTTTCCCAAGGATATTAGCACATAAGTAAATGTAATGACTCGATTGGAATTTGAACCCGGCATTCCAATTTTTCAGTTCAAGCCATAACACTAATTTTTCTACTATTTCTATGTATCAAATTCGCCATGATCATACATAGACTATGTTGGTAGATGCCATCATCTTTGCCCTCCCTTAACTAGCCAAAAAGTCATGCTGGCAAGGCTTAGAATATGCTAACTGTATTCCCTTAGTTACCTTATGGGTAAATACTTGCAGACTCAGGTATAAACTAAATTCTTGTATCTTTGATGCTAGTCCAAAAATGGGCACACATCCAAATTTCTTGATGCCAGTCTAAAAAAATTGACTTGCATCTACCAGTTTTTGACACCAGACTAAAAAAAGAGAAAATAGTCCCATGTTTTTTTTTATTTCAGTCTAAAACATGAACCCATGTGTACCATATTTTCATGCCAGTCGAAAATGTGGACTTGCATTTAGCATTTTTTGACACTGGTCTAAAAACAGACACATGTCTATCATTTCTTCTTTAGTCTAAAAACAGACACATGTCTATCATTTCTTCTTTAGTCTAAAAACAGACATGTACTTACCATTTTTTGACACATATGAAATATTTCATATATAAAGCTTAGAATATGTTTATTGCATCTCCTGAAAGAGGTGTTGGACACCCACAAAAAAGGGCCAACTTCCATGTGAATAACTGCAGAATCTGGTATAAACCAGACCTCTGACTATAATCCTTTTATGCTAGTCTAAAAACAGACCCACATCTACCTTTCTTAATGTTAGTCTAAATGCAATCCAGTATCTATCTCCCCATTAATTCATCAATATTTTAATCCATAGGTCATATATTTGGCATTAAATAGCTCAGCCAGGGTTATTATATTGTCAAATTCAACAATTTAACCAGACAGATATATCAATGTCTTGGGTTTAAAAAACTTCTCAAATCATCCTATCAATATCAATTGTGTCTTCTGAATTCCTGTTCTTTTATTGTTCTCTCTCATTAATAGTGTTTTTTGTCTCACATTCTCTAACACTCAGTAACCTACTTGTGTTTTAGTGGCTTTATTGCCTTACATGGGGTGAAATGATTAAAAAAAAAAAAATAAGATAGATGGATCTGTTAAGATATGACTAGCAAGCTAATCTGTAATGAAGTAAATCCTTAGAGCTCCACATTTCAAGCCTTGTGTCATAGTGTAAAAAAAGAAAAAAAGTAAGGTTCACTTTGTACAAGACCTGAGAGCCATTCAAGGTAGAGAATTACATCAAGGGGTAGTTTATAAGGATAGAAGGGGAAGATAACGGTTGACTTGAACAGGTTAAGATTGTAATAATCAAGGAAACATCCTCTTGGGAGTCGGTTCCACAGAGCAGTGTTCATGGAAAGAAGCTGTTTGAGTGGAATTTACTTCTTGCTGATGGAATATGGAGGGAATGTAGGTGGTTTGCTACTACATAAGTGGCATGGTGGGTCCTAGCTGTGAAGGTTAGACCCGGCGGAACTAAGGAATGTAGTTCATTTGAGCACTTTCCATGGAAGTAGCGATAGAGCAGTGAGAAACTTGCCACACCCTACCCGTGAGAGAGAAGTTGGAGGGTGGAGAATAATTCTTCTTCAACAAGGACATGATGCTTTTGAACTCTATCAAGACTGGAAAGTGAGGACTGGGCAGCTCCCATCCAAATATGGCAACATGGCTCCATTTTAGGCCTGATCTGGCTCTTATAAAGGTAGAAGATAGCACGAGGAGTCAGGTACTTACTGGAGTGGCACAGAGAGCTGATCATTTTGCCTGCATCTTTAATGATGGTTAAATTGTCCTTGTAATGATGTTTTTGCTAATTCCACTGTAGCAGAATCAGCTATTGCCCAAGGGGTTGAAACCAGGAACACCTAGTAAACAGTATTCAAGTTACTAATACTTATATTCACTATACAACAGACTCTTGAAGAGGTCTGGAGAATAAAACAGCCAAAACATTATGGCTATAATGACACATGATGACAACAGTTCAAATAAATTGGTGTTTTACAAAAAAAAAAAAAATTTGTATCAAACTATGAAGTGATGTGCTATTTTATATTTTAAAATGCCTGGAATCCCATTAAGTATAAAGATCACAATGTATACAAATATAGCAATTTTAATAACGGGAAATATTTATTCTTTCAAGAGCCTTGAAATATTTGTCTTTTTCTAACTCAAATTCAATAAATTATATAAGGAAACCATTATTGATTTTGAACTAGTATACTTTCATATCTCTGCTTACATTATGTCCACTAGTAGTATTAGTAGTAATATTATCTTGAATTTTATAATTATTATTAGATGAAGCCTTGTCAATTCTTATTCATTTTTCACTAGTATTTCTTTCATCTTCATTTCAATTGCTTTATTTCCACTAGTAGTATTAGTAGTAATATTATCTTGAATTTTATTATTATTATTAGATGAAGCCTTGTCAATTCTTATTCATTTTTCACTAGTATTTCTTTCATCTTCATTTCAATTGCTTTATTTCCACTAGTAGTATTAGTAGTAATATTATCTTGAATTTTATTATTATTAGATGAAGCCTTGTCAATTCTTATTCATTTTTCACTAGTATTTCTTTCATCTTCATTTCAATTGCTTTATTTCCACTAGTAGTATTAGTAGTAATATTATCTTGAATTTTATTATTATTATTAGATGAAGCCTTGTCAATTCTTATTCATTTTTCACTAGTATTTCTTTCATCTTCATTTCAATTGCTTTATTTCCACTAGTAGTATTAGTAGTAATATTATCTTGAATTTTATTATTATTATTAGATGAAGCGTTGTCAATTCTTATTCATTTTTCACTAGTATTTCTTTCATCTTCATTTCAATTGCTTTATTTCCACTAGTAGTATTAGTAGTAATATTATCTTGAATTTTATTATTATTATTAGATGAAGCCTTGTCAATTCTTATTCATTTTTCACTAGTATTTGTTTCATCTTCATTTCAATTGCTTTATTTCCACTAGTAGTATTAGTAGTAATATTATCTTGAATTTTATAATTATTATTAGATGAAGCCTTGTCAATTCTTATTCATTTTTCACTAGTATTTCTTTCATCTTCATTTCAATTGCTTTATTTCCACTAGTAGTATTAGTAGTAATATTATCTTGAATTTTATTATTATTATTAGATGAAGCCTTGTCAATTCTTATTCATTTTTCACTAGTATTTCTTTCATCTTCATTTCAATTGCTTTATTTCCACTAGTAGTATTAGTAGTAATATTATCTGGAATTTTATTATTATTATTAGATGAAGCGTTGTCAATTCTTATTCATTTTTCACTAGTATTTCTTTCATCTTCATTTCAATTGCTTTATTTCCACTAGTAGTATTAGTAGTAATATTATCTTGAATTTTATTATTATTATTAGATAAAGACTCATCAAATATTCATTAATTGTATGCCATTAAGAAAAATTACCTCTTGTATGCCATTAAGAATAAAAAGAAATAGGCAAGGTCTTATATGCCATCAAATCTGGTATTTATTTCTTTCTCATCCAATTATCATCTTCCACATCTTGTTTATGAATAGAAAAAGTTAAGCAGAACTTGCAGATCAGCCGTTATAGCCCAAAGAAATATCTGTGAGGTTTAACATTTTATAGAATTGGACTGGTTCATTATTTCAAACTCGGATAAAAGAAAGCAAAGACCGATTCCAGACCAATTATTCTCTTAGCATTCTGCTTCCTGTTTCTGCCTTGGTAACGCAAGCCATTTCAAGTTTTGTGACGTGTAACCTTGAAGAAAATTGGATTTCCTTCAAACGGATTTGATTAGCATTGGCAGGTGCTTTGCACTCAGACAATAGAATGGAAGGCTTGCCAAACAGAACATTACTACTGTGTTGTGAGTTCAGTCCTCTCTGAGTGCTCCACACTTGTGCCCCTGTGCCAGGTTAAGCATTAAGCATCTCACTGTGCTGTTGACAAAATTGTTACAGTCATGTAGAGAGTTTAATCCTCACTGGATATCAAGTATTAGAGTATTTGTAATTTTGGACTTTATTTCACATCTGAATATAATCAAAGAGAAAAAACTGTAATCAGCCAAACATTTAGCAATTTCAACCCAAGCAAGGCAATAAAGCCACTGCATTACGGTGATAGGAAAATGACTGGAGCTAGGATGCCTGATCAGGACCAATAATATTGCAGATTCTTCTTTGGATTTTATCAAGAATCTCTAAATACATATATGAATGGTAGACTTATCAATATGTAAAATGGATTCAAGTCAGAAAAACTGTCTTGCATGACACAGTGAACAAACTTTACTAGTAGCAGACCTAACAATGGATTCAATATAATCTTCCATTAGCAGAAAACATTAAACCAAGAAAGCTCAATAAGTTACTCTCCTGGATGTTAGCATCAATTAATAAGTCATTTCTTGCCCGAGTTAACAATAGAATGTAGGTGAACTGCCAAACTGATCACAAAGAATAAAAAACCCCCCAAAAAACAGGATTATTAAGGAGAGGACAATAAAAGAACAGGATCCAGGAAAACAGTAGCTAACAACTGACACTGCATTTAAATCTTTGAAGATCAACAGTGGCTGGAAAGCAAGAAACTGGAAGAGAATTCCACAGACGAGAAGTGTGAGATAAAGAACTGTTAGCAAAGAACTTACAGTTACATCTAGACAATTCAAATGTAAAATGAAGAGACCTAGCTGCCAATCTAGTACTGTGCTTAAATTCATGAAGTCTGGATACGACTGAAGAAAGTTCATCAGAACAATTATCATTTAAAGTATTTAGAGAAAAGTTACAGGGAAGCTACGTTATGGCAGTGGGAAAGGGACTGAAGCCAAGATGCCAGGTCAGGACCAATAACATTGCAGATTCTTATTTGGATTTCATCAAGGATCTCTAAATATATAGCAGGAGCACCAAATCATATGTGGCAGCAATATTCGAATCATGGATTATTGGTAGACTATGTAGAATAGATTTGGGCAAGAAAAATTGTCTAGCATGACACAGTGAATCAACTTTCCTAGTAGCAGACCTAGCAATTAATTCAATATAATCTTTCCAATTCATATCAGGAAACGTTAGCCAGAGACGAAGCAAGGAGTCACTCCCCTGGAGATTAGTATCAGCCATGCTGATGGAAGGCAGAAAGGGTTCTCTCAGATGATTGATAGAGAGCAGTTTTGTTTTGGAGGTATAAAAATTAACAAGCCATTTCTTGCCTCAGTTAACCCCAGAATGTAGGACATATGGGAGATCAGATGCCAATATGACCTTAGTAAACTGATCAACTTTACTATTAAGACTGAAGTAAATAGTTGTATCACCAGCATTGATACTGATCCCATTATAAAGGTCTTTGATGAAAATTAGGAATAATATAGGTCCAAGGATAGAGCCATGGGGGACACCTGCATTAATATAAAAAGATCTAGAAGACTGGCCATTCAAGACAACTTTCATTTTGCAATTTGATAAGAAAGATTGAAGCAGTTAAAAAAATTGTCCAGAAATAACATTACTTTTAACTTGTGAAGAAGACCAGTATGCCAAACCCTGTCAAATGCCTTTAAG
>OZ010615.1:45394741-45482241 GCA_963932145.1 Acanthosepion lycidas | reverse complement strand
TTATATGTATAATGGAAATGCATTGCTAATTATTTTACTATAGGAATGCATTGAAAAAAAACAAGAAAAAACGGGTTGTCAGTGGTTGGGAATTAAAGCAATTATTATTGCCAAAATATGGCTATCATAAGTAATGTTTATTATTTAGCATTATTAATCTGCATGAATATATTTCAAAGTCAATCTCAAGACAAACAAATAACAACAGTAAAAGCAATGTGGCTTTTAACGATAAAGTCTTCAAAAAAGTTAGTTCATAAATTTTTGAGTCAGCAGGCAGAATCTTTTTATCTATAAATTGAAAAGAGTAAAAAACAATATTAAAGGAATTTGTTTCCTCTGGTTCATAGAAAATGGATAAATATGTGGTTTAAAAAAAAAAAAAAAAAAGGAAAAAAGGAAAAATTAAAAAAGGATTTATCACGTGTGTCTAAAATATTTACTTTGGGAAGATTCTAAGAGATTATAAAGAGAATATTGTTTGTTGAACTGCTAAGACCATTGATCTTTGGGTATTGTTATAAGAATCTTGAACGATGGTGGAGAGAATGAAAAAAAAAAAAAGATTCTCGAAATAATTTCTATTGAGATGTGGATTTTAAGTTAAAAAATTTTTTAAATAGCGCAATAAAAGGCTGAATATTGATTGCAAACTGATTAACAAATAATATGAAAAAATTTATTATTAGCACATTTTCTTAGTTTATACAAAAATTCTGCTTTATGAGGGCATATTTTCATGTGTTTACTGTACATTAACTAGATCAGCTCGCTTGGTGTTGTAACCTAGAAAGGGTTACTGAATGAGGAATAACCAAAGGTTGAAAATGAAATGGTAATCTTTATAACATCAACAAAATACAAGACTCGCCAGCAGCATGAAGTAGGTAAACCACCTCTAGTGGTCAACTACTCAGACATCATATTACCCCAACTTACAATAGTGTCCAACACATTTATGAGGATTGGGACATACCCATTAGTGTTCAGAGTTATGGTATATAACCCCCCCACTTTTTAGATTTACTTTGCACAGAGTCAATATCTCATCCTGGTTGCCAAAATGTTGTAACTTAGGAAGGGTTACTGAATGATGAATAACCAAAATGGAGGTTGGAAATGAAATGGTAATCTTTATAACATCAACAATAGACAATACTCACCAGCAGCATGAAGTAGGTAAACCACTGCTAGTGGTGGACTACTTAGATAGCATATTACCCCCACTTACAATAGTGTCCAAAATATTTATGAGGATTGGGACATACTCACTAGGTACGGTATATAACACTTGATGTTTGCCAAAAATTTTTGTTTGCAACCCCTAATGCAGAATTTTATTTTGGCCAGCTGACCCTCAAGATAGAAACGTAATTTTAATGTTTATTCTAGGTACCACCACAGAAACACGATAACTAAAGTTTAAAATTGATTTTTAAAAAAGAAAAATCTTTCTTGATGCTTTTATTTTAGACTAGCAGCATGGCCCGGCGTTGCCCGTGCTTGATTCAAAAATCATATTACTCATACAGCAATCGCTATCACTTGACTTAAAATATTTTTGCCCTTCCTTGCCTTTAAAAGAGTGCCCTTTGCCGTGCTGATGTTGCTACATGCCTTACTTCTTGCCTATCTCACACTGTGAATTTTTTCTAAGCTCTATACTAAACATTAAATCTGTTATGAAAAAACTAAACAAAATGAACGCAAAATGATCAGCTTTAAAAAAAAGGACTCGTAACTGGAAAAACCGAATGAAAAAAGAATAACAACAAATACTTTTTCGCATCCAACCCAGTTCTGTGGAATCAGAATCAAGTTGAGTTTAAGCAAGCGATTGAGCCAATTGGAGTTAAGTGCCATGCAAATTTAAATTTTTCCCACTTGTGATGAATGCAGGTATCGATTTTTTTGCATGCTAGCATGCTAGTTAACATTCATTTCAGTCAGCTGTTGGCTCTCACGCTGGCCAATAGAATCTTCCTGCCTATTCATGGCAGCCAGCTATAGACTCTCACTCTGGCCAGTAGAAAATGTCCGCAAACTACATGAAAACTGCTGTAGAAACATGAAAAAAACGATTATTTTCACTATCGATGGGAGTTGGGAAATGCAAAGTCAGTCTTGCCCTTCCCACTAACTTGGAGCATATGCATATAAATTTTGGTGAAAATCCGTCGAAAATTGCGGCTGTTCACACACACACACACACACACATCCTGCCTTTTATAGATAGAAATTTAATTGCAAGCTAATACATTCAATTTAATATTTCCAATAGGTAAAAAACTCCTTCCAGTCAATTTAAATTATTTTTGAAATACTGCAATTTCAAAAATAATTTAAATTGACTGGAAGGAGTTTTTATTTTGAAATCACTAATAATCATTGATTTTTGCATCATTTTTAAACATCTATCACCACAATGTAATTCTCTTTATTAAAAAATCTTTCAAAAATAAAATATACTTTTCTGAAATTTTATCTGAGGAATAATAGTTTAAATAATCTGATTTGAAATCAATACTTCTTACTTTTTGTTTAAAATATTGCAGAAATGCATTTTTTGATTTGGAGGTAGGTGTTTATTTAAGGTGTTGACAGATTGGCAGCTTGAATGACAGATGGAGATTTATCTAATTTTTTTCTACGGCAGACATATCTGTAAATATTGCTCGAGCAATATAAGGTGAGTGCCTTTCTTATATAATTTTTAACCACACAGTAATCTTAAAAATTTAAGAAAATATTTGCTGTAATGTAATGTTTTCTTGAATTTTAGATACTTTGGCTTTCAGTTTACTATAATTATTGTTCTTATTTTTTTTAATGTTATTTTATGGACATCCATATCTACAAAAATCGGCACATTTAAACACGCAAAAAAATTATTTTTAAAATATTGGGAGCTGTTGAGTTGTAGTAAACGTTTCCATTTATGATTAGTAAATATAGTTTTTACTTAATAACAGTATCACCTAACAGGTACAAATTAATATAAAAATTTAAAAGATTTAAAACTTTATAAATTATTCTAATTAAAATTCAAAAAATAAATGAAAACATTTCTTGCCAAAATTCATTATTCACTGAAATTTTTTTCTTATTCATAAAAGCAAATAAAAGATTATCTTATTCATAAAAGCAAATAAAAGATTTTCTAATTAAATAATATCTTAGTTTTCTTGAATCTTTTATTTTAGGATTCAGAGTAGATTTTTGGTCAATGTTTTACAAAAAAAAAATGATGATTTAAATTCGCCAACGAGTTCTACATAGAAATAATATAAACATTAAGAGGTACAAAAATGAATTTCTTGAAATTTCATAAAATTAAATAAGTGGTGGTTGGGGGGAAAAAAACAGATGTAAAAAAAAAAAAAATAAGTGGGGGGAGGGAAACAGATGTAAAAAAGATTTTTCACCAAGAATTTATAAAAAAGAAATATTTCTAAAATAATTTCATTCATTTGTGAATAAATCCTAAAATTTTCATTAAAATCCAACAATTATTTGACTTTTGCAAGAATTTCCAAATCCATGTATTTTTCACCACGAAAATGATGCTAAAATTTACAATACCAATCTTTGGTCACCACCCCCAAAAACCCCACTGATGCAAGAAAAACAAGATTTTTAACCAAACTTTAAAACATGCTAAAAAAGATCAAAAAATATAATTTATCAAAAAATCATTCAGTCTTTCGTTTTAATAATAACAAAGATTTTGTTGATAAAACTTTTTATTAAGTTTGGGGCATTTTTTCATCAGGTATAGTCTTTTTTTAGTGAATATGTGGAGGTGCCTTGTTTATTCATTTAGTTCTATCCAGTAAACTTTACAGAAATTTTACATTGAGAATCAATAATTTTTTTTGAATCAATTCACCCCAAACAAGGTGATGATGCCACTAAGACTGCAAGATGTTACTGGGACTGAAAGAGAATAAGAAGACTTGAGAAAAGGAAAATAAAGGAAAAGGATTCAAGAAGACGGCCGATGATGATTGACACTCGATTTAAATCATTCTTATGTTAAAAGAAAATGAAAGGTTCACCTTTATCAACATGTCTTACACTCATAACACAGCAATGCCAGAAGTGAGTAAGAAAGATACTGAGATTGGGTCAGGCTCTAGCCTCATTAGTGTACAAGTACTGAATGTGAACGGATTGGAAGGAGGATTTATTTTTTTCAGGTTCCAGATTTTCATTGACACTTTGTATTCCAATACATATCAGCACAAATTGTTTTAATTTCTAACTTAATTATTTTTCTTTATTTCGTTTTTTACCCGCCCCCCTCCCCTGCTCTAAGGGAATCTTCATTGAGGGATTTATCCACATGCCCAGAATTTGATCATGGGTGAGTTCCATGTGGGATTTTGGTTGTTATTCAAAAAGTTGCTCAAGCCTCATTGGCACTTTCCCTTTTGGGGGACATCTCAGACACTGGATAATGACCCCTAGTTGGATCATAAAGGATAGAACCACAGTTGCCTCCTAAAGGCTATAATTTTTTTTTTATTAGATTCATTAATGCCAAAAAAAAAATAAATAAATAAATAAAATAACACAATGTTTTAGGAACTTGTCTGAACTAAGACACTCACCAGCCCAACTAGATCAGGGAAAGCATAAGGATATCTCTGAACCTTTTTTACTAGCTTTCATTTAATAATAAAATTAAATACTAATACTGCTATTGAAATGAAGATCAAAGAAATACTAGTGAAAAATGAATAAGAATTGACAAGGCTTCATCTAATAATAATAATAAAATTCCAGATAATATTACTACTAATACTACTAGTGGAAATAAAGCAATTGAAATGAAGATGAAAGAAATACTAGTGAAAAATGAATAAGAATTGACAAGGCTTCATCTAATAATAATAATAATAATAAAATTCCAGATAATATTACTACTAATACTACTAGTGGAAATAAAGCAATTGAAATGAAGATGAAAGAAATACTAGTGAAAAATGAATAAGAATTGACAAGGCTTCATCTAATAATAATAATAAAATTCCAGATAATATTACTACTAATACTACTAGTGGAAATAAAGCAATTGAAATGAAGATGAAAGAAATACTAGTGAAAAATGAATAAGAATTGACAAGGCTTCATCTAATAATAATAATAATAATAAAATTCCAGATAATATTACTACTAATACTACTAGTGGAAATAAAGCAATTGAAATGAAGATGAAAGAAATACTAGTGAAAAATGAATAAGAATTGACAAGGCTTCATCTAATAATAATAATAATAATAATAAAATTCCAGATAATATTACTACTAATACTACTAGTGGAAATAAAGCAATTGAAATGAGGATGAAAGAAATACTAGTGAAAAATGAATAAGAATTGACAAGGCTTCATCTAATAATAATAATAATAAAATTCAAGATAATATTACTACTAATACTACTAGTGGAAATAAAGCAATTGAAATGAAGATGAAAGAAATACTAGTGAAAAATGAATAAGAATTGACAAGGCTTCATCTAATAATAATAATAATAATAAAATTCCAGATAATATTACTACTAATACTACTAGTGGAAATAAAGCAATTGAAATGAAGATGAAAGAAATACTAGTGAAAAATGAATAAGAATTGACAAGGCTTCATCTAATAATAATAATAATAATAAAATTCCAGATAATATTACTACTAATACTACTAGTGGAAATAAAGCAATTGAAATGAAGATGAAAGAAATACTAGTGAAAAATGAATAAGAATTGACAAGGCTTCATCTAATAATAATAATAATAATAAAATTCCAGATAATATTACTACTAATACTACTAGTGGAAATAAAGCAATTGAAATGAAGATGAAAGAAATACTAGTGAAAAATGAATAAGAATTGACAAGGCTTCATCTAATAATAATAATAAAATTCCAGATAATATTACTACTAATACTACTAGTGGAAATAAAGCAATTGAAATGAAGATGAAAGAAATACTAGTGAAAAATGAATAAGAATTGACAAGGCTTCATCTAATAATAATAATAATAAAATTCCAGATAATATTACTACTAATACTACTAGTGGAAATAAAGCAATTGAAATGAAGATGAAAGAAATACTAGTGAAAAATGAATAAGAATTGACAAGGCTTCATCTAATAATAATAATAATAAAATTCCAGATAATATTACTACTAATACTACTAGTGGAAATAAAGCAATTGAAATGAAGATGAAAGAAATACTAGTGAAAAATGAATAAGAATTGACAAGGCTTCATCTAATAATAATAATAATAAAATTCCAGATAATATTACTACTAATACTACTAGTGGAAATAAAGCAATTGAAATGAAGATGAAAGAAATACTAGTGAAAAATGAATAAGAATTGACAAGGCTTCATCTAATAATAATAATAATAATAAAATTCCAGATAATATTACTACTAATACTACTAGTGGAAATAAAGCAATTGAAATGAAGATGAAAGAAATACTAGTGAAAAATGAATAAGAATTGACAAGGCTTCATCTAATAATAATAATAAAATTCCAGATAATATTACTACTAATACCACTGGTGGAAATAAAGGAATTGAAATGAAGATGAAAGAAATACTAGTGAAAAATGAATAAGAATTGACAAGGCTTCATCTAATAATAATAATAATAAAATTCCAGATAATATTACTACTAGTGGAAATAAAGCAATTGAAATGAAGATGAAAGAAATACTAGTGAAAAATGAATAAGAATTGACAAGGCTTCATCTAATAATAATAATAATAATAATAAAATTCCAGATAATATTACTACTAATACCACTAGTGGAAATAAAGGAATTGAAATGAAGATGAAAGAAATACTAGTGAAAAATGAATAAGAATTGACAAGGCTTCATCTAATAATAATAATAATAAAATTCAAGATAATATTACTACTAATACTACTAGTGGAAATAAAGCAATTGAAATGAAGATGAAAGAAATACTAGTGAAAAATGAATAAGAATTGACAAGGCTTCATCTAATAATAATAATAATAATAAAATTCCAGATAATATTACTACTAATACTACTAGTGGAAATAAAGCAATTGAAATGAAGATGAAAGAAATACTAGTGAAAAATGAATAAGAATTGACAAGGCTTCATCTAATAATAATAATAAAATTCCAGATAATATTACTACTAATACCACTAGTGGAAATAAAGGAATTGAAATGAAGATGAAAGAAATACTAGTGAAAAATGAATAAGAATTGACAAGGCTTCATCTAATAATAATAATAATAAAATTCCAGATAATATTACTACTAATACTACTAGTGGAAATAAAGCAATTGAAATGAAGATGAAAGAAATACTAGTGAAAAATGAATAAGAATTGACAAGGCTTCATCTAATAATAATAATAAAATTCCAGATAATATTACTACTAATACTACTAGTGGAAATAAAGCAATTGAAATGAAGATGAAAGAAATACTAGTGAAAAATGAATAAGAATTGACAAGGCTTCATCTAATAATAATAATAAAATTCCAGATAATATTACTACTAATACCACTAGTGGAAATAAAGGAATTGAAATGAAGATGAAAGAAATACTAGTGAAAAATGAATAAGAATTGACAAGGCTTCATCTAATAATAATAATAATAAAATTCAAGATAATATTACTACTAATACTACTAGTGGAAATAAAGGAATTGAAATGAAGATGAAAGAAATACTAGTGAAAAATGAATAAGAATTGACAAGGCTTCATCTAATAATAATAATAAAATTCCAGATAATATTACTACTAATACCACTAGTGGAAATAAAGGAATTGAAATGAAGATGAAAGAAATACTAGTGAAAAATGAATAAGAATTGACAACGCTTCATCTAATAATAATAATAATAAAATTCCAGATAATATTACTACTAATACTACTAGTGGAAATAAAGCAATTGAAATGAAGATGAAAGAAATACTAGTGAAAAATGAATAAGAATTGACAAGGCTTCATCTAATAATAATAATAAAATTCCAGATAATATTACTACTAATACTACTAGTGGAAATAAAGCAATTGAAATGAAGATGAAAGAAATACTAGTGAAAAATGAATAAGAATTGACAAGGCTTCATCTAATAATAATAAAATTCAAGATAATATTACTACTAATACTACTAGTGGAAATAAAGCAATTGAAATGTAGATGAGAGAAATATGACTGAAATTAATAATTGGCAATGCTTCATGTCATATATTTAAAAAAAAAGTCTTGGCCATTTGTTGCAAAAGTTTCTATTATTTCTAAAGTAAAAATAAAACAAAAAAACATTACTTTCCAAGTGTTTCGAACACACATGATATAAGGACATCAATAAGTTTTTAACCTAATGATAAGAAAGTATTTCTTTTACAAAACAAATATTTCTCTTTTTAACAATCTCTTTTCTTGTCAATTCACTTCAATTCAATGATTAATATTAATCAGACGGCACATTATGCAATGAAAATTCCAGATCAAAATTAATCAAATATCATGTCAGGCTACAAATTTATTGATGCTGCTTCATATATTAATTTTTTTATTATATTCATTAATGCCAAAGAAAACAATGATACTACGTTTTAGGAACTTGTCCACGCACGATCATCTCTTATGACCCAAAAAAGAGCCATTACTCAACTTCTGTCATAATTAGAAGCAAAAACACAATAATCATAATAATGGATTTTCATGTCAGATTCATTTGAATCTGGCCAATTTTATGTAAAATGTTTTTCATAAGGAAATGGAGTGTTCTTCTCTTTTCTGTTATATGCATTTATCCTCAACAGTAACAATTATCATTTGTAATCATTCAGTGTAAGACTATAATTTCCTTTTTTTTTGTCATTCAAATTTGGACTAGAATAATATCCATGCTTTGAAAAATGTTTTAAGTATAATTTCACACAAAAAAAAAAAAAAACAAAAAAAAAAAAAAAAAAACCCTTAATAGTTTTCAAGTTTTTAACATTACAAGCAGGAAAAGATAAGTCTGCTTATCATCCGGTTTGTACTCCTCCCAGGTTTTTGGACCAGGAGTAGAACTTTATCCTTTATGTAACAAAGAATTCAGTCAGCTCGATAAAAGACTCCGAGTTGGTTGTATGTGGTGCTGTAAGCAACAGGAGTTGTGTCCCATTCCACAATGAGCTGTTGAGGGAAGACCTTCTACTTAGATGGTGCTGACTATTCGCATATGAACAATACTAGGCAGGTATTAACCAATATTCAGCATGGGGGTGGAGCTGGGAACTGGGAGAGCTATATAACACCAGTGTCTTCTCAATCAGGATAGGTGCTCTCAACATGTGGACATGCAAAAACCAGACAAGACGAACACACCTTGTTTCCTGTTTAGAACTGGGTTTCTGGTTCTTTATAAAGTCTACACCTTAACTCCGAAATATTATTCACTAATTTTTTTTTCTCTCTCTCAATAGGAGTAGATAGTTTTGCCTATCATCCAGTTCACACTACTCCCCATTTTTTTGAACAGGTGTATCAGTTTATTCTTTGTTTTCTACTTAGGATTGGATTTCTGGTTCCTTGTAAAGTTTTTCATTTTCTTTCATTCTGTTGCATCTTAGTGGCATTAACACTTTGCTTGGGGGTGAATTAATTAAAAGAAAAAAAAATGTACATAATGCCCATATACATAGGCACATCAATAAGCCTAATGACAAAAAAAGCATCTATTTTACAAATATTTACCTTTTTTTTTAAACATTACTTCCTTGCAATGCATTTAAGTAGTGAATATTAATTGTATAGAGTGAGTATTATACTGTAAAAAATTTAAAATAATAATTAATTGAATAAGAATATACCAGGCTACAAACTTATTGATGCACCTTTGTATAATAGAGTATAAATTTTTTATTAGACTTGTCAATGCCAATAAAGCAGATAACGCTACATTTTACGAACTTGTCTCCACATGATCAACTTATAACCGAGAGAAGAGACATAACTTGACTTCATTCATAGACAAAAGCAATATTCGTAATGGGTTTTGATGTCAGATTAAATGTGGTTGTCTACACAAAATATTAACTGGATTAAAATGGTTGTTTGACTTAAAACTAGTGCGCAGTTGGCCATGTGGTTAGAATGTCAGGATTCTAACCATGAGATGCAGATAAAAATCAGACCATGAGACCCAGTTTAAAATCAGACTATGATCGATTTTTCAAGGAGGTGGCTTCTTGGAGTTATCAGCCTTGGGAGATGATCCCAGCATGTTGTACCAATCAGAAGTGTCTGAAAACCATGCTACAGATTGATCCAAACATTCTAAGTGGAATTGGGTATCTATCCAACAGTTTCATGTAACTGGCTCTTTGACAGCGTTTTACTAGCTTGGCATTACAAAACTAGTAACATCTCATAATCAATAAGCAGACCACGTGCATCAATAGACTCAAAGAAGCTCCTTGCCTTGAACACCCAGTGGGTGTAAAGCTCACTCACGCTTATGTTCTGGGGCCCAAGAACTAAGAAGAGACCTACAGCAACCATGCAACACCCATCCTCTCCTTGAGAACAAGCACTTTTTACTAGTCCCAACTCAACATACACTTACATTCATATACTCAAAACTCAGTATACTTATCACACTACACTTACTTCTTTTTATTAGTATTTATTATTAACTAACTTAAAAGCCACCTTATTGGTCGGCATTTAAGCTAGCTCCTGCAGATGGCTCTTGACTGGGCCTTCATCACAATAGGTAGGGAGGAGTAGATGTGATAGACAACAATAAACTACAGAGGAACTCAAAATTGATCACTACATTTAAATATTGCATTAACATTTAAGCTTACGATAATTCTGCCGCCACTTAATTTAAAGACAATTTGATGTATGTAGGTCCTTGCTTTCCATTTTATTTTTCATGAGTGACTTTCGCTGGATTTCATAAATAATTTTGATTATTCCCAAATTTATTTCCAAGTTATAAAAATTGTTATCACACAAAAAAAAAAAAAAAAAAAAAAAATGTCACACGAAAACACGTAAAAAAAAAAATTGCCAAAAACAATTTCAGTAAAGAAAACTTGGGAATTCCAAATTTTGTGATCATGGGTCCGGATCCAGCCCGGAATGTTTTTAATTTGCTCACAGAGTTGGCCTGATTCCAAAATGGTATGATATATTGGGCTACGGCCTCTAGGAGTAAAGCTGAAAAAGTGAGACACAGTGACATTTGCATTTATTATATAGATCATTGTAACCCAGTTGTGTAAATATATGATAACACCAAGAGTATTTACCCGGGGTAGATGCATAAATGCGTCAATTAGCGTCATGATTTGACTAGCACACACCAGAACTTTTCTGTCATCATTTACCTGTATGTAAATGTAGCCATCTCTTCTACTCTAATAGCTTCATGTCTTGCACCTCACGCCTGTGGAACTCCCTTCCCTATTCCAGTTTCCCTGAGAGCTATAATCTCCAGCTATTCAAGTGTAATGTCAATCGACATCTCCAGTTGCCTTGATCTATCCACTACCCTTCTCCTCATAGTCTCTTCTATCACTCCTATCTGATCTCGCTCTATATTTTCTGTAACCCCTTGCGTCCTAATGGCTTCCCGCCTTGCTTAAAAAAAAAAAAAAAAAAAAAAAAAAAAAAATTTTTTTGTTTCACAAGGATTTTATGTATTGCAATTGTCAGAGAGTTCAAGATCTTATTAATATGAAGGTTTAAAAAGCATTTCACTATGACAAAACCTAAAAAGTAACTGGTGAATAGTAAATACTGACTTATGTTGCTGCATTAATTGAATATGTTTGTTACATTATGCTATATCTGATCATAGAAATAATGCAGTTATGAAAATTTACATGCAGATTCATTGGACCTCAAATCCTCAATTTTAAGAAAAGTCTTTGCCTGCCTTGAGACCCCAAAGGGTTTCTTGTCCTTTCTTGCAAAATTTCTCTTGGAGGCCTTGCTCCCAGCCTTAAATAGAACCTGTACATTTGTGCCATCACTGGAAGAATGGTCAGTTCCTTGTATCACTCCAGGAAATATCCAACTCCTGCTGCCATTCTCTATCTTTAGATCAGACCAAGAACAGAGTATTTCTGCCATATCTGGCCTGGTGCTGCCCAGTTCTCACTGTCCAATTTCGACAGAGTTCAAAAGTGATTATGCAGCCTTGTGCCTGATGAATTATTCTCCACCCGGCAAGCCTTTTCCCCACAGATGAAGCAGTGCTAGCCTCTCACTTCACTATTGCTTTTACTATGGCAATTATTCGGACAAGTTCCATTAGCTCGAACTTTTCCAGCTAGGACACCTGTCGTACCATGTTTATGGTGGCAAATCATCTTCATTCATGCTCTTTTGATAAGGAGTAAGTCCCACTCAGACAGCTTCTTCTCCAGAACTGTTACTTTGTAGAACTACCGAGAGAGTGCTTCCCTGACAACTACAATCTTGGTCAATTCAAGTCCAATCAATATCTGTCCTACATATCCTCATAATCTGTACTTCTTAATTATTTCTTTGCCATCCCTTACAACAATCCTTTTCAGTATGCCTCTATCTTGAGTGGCCCTTGAGCCTTGCATTATGTAAATTAAGAGTACTATATATATATGAGTATAGTGCAAATTTTTATGATCAGTTTAAAAAGAAAAAAATACAAGGTTGCGCTATACACAGGTAATTTTTTTTGAGTTAGTGCAGTCAGGCAGGGTGATTTATTAAGCATGGCTTTGTTGCAACACAAGGCTAAAAGTATGTGGCACCCAGTGAGAAATAAACTCACTACTCCATCGTAATTGTTCTAGTGAGACAAGCTTGCTATTACACCACATCAATGTGCCCAAAGTGCACAGTCAGGCATGAACAAAAACAAAAGTGTTGTATCTAAATCTTTGTATTCGATATTTTTACGGTTATTTTAGAGTAGATTTGTACAAAAAAAAAAAAACAAAAAAAAAAACGATTTAGTTGCTACAAAATATGTCCATGATGATGACCAGTGCTGCAATATTTGACTATGGTAGGCTGACTGGTATTGCTCAGAAGCTGGGATCGCGTTATACACAAGTTATATAGAAAAAAAACCAAAAAAAAACAGGTCTTTCACAAAAAATATTGCACTATACACGAAATAGTCTTATACACGAATATATATGGTATTTTAAAAAAATTACATTGCTAAGAAATCTTTCAAATGTCTTCACCAACTGTGATCTAAATCTTGATTTCCTAATCAACATAAACAAGTACTGTATATTTCTACATATATTATCACGGTGTGGGTTAATCAAGAACAAAAGAGGTGGTGAGAAAAAGAATACAGATGATTTTGGCTAGAATGAGAAAAAAAAAAAAATCTTTCAAAAAATATTCTTTCAAAAGATTATTGAAACTACCTGTGTCTCGTTTCGTGTGCATGTGTAGATGTGGCAACGTCATCACAGCTCAGTCTGATGAAATCCTAACGGATGAAATGCGCCACAAAAAACCTTTCCAGTTTGTTATATTTTTCTAAATCATACTTATTATAAAACCCAGGTTGTGTGTGTGTGTCTGTTCGTTTATATATTGGATCAGATTTCCTACATTTTTCAACCGATTTCAACAAAACTTCACAGGACTACGTAAAATTACCTTGCAGTGGTTCTGACAGCACCAAAAATTGGAAAAACACAATTGTTTTTGCACAAAATCAATTTGAAAACACGATTAAGAGGCATTGCTGTTGCGAGAATGAAAGGGGGACAACTCATATCGAGTTATACTTATTATAAAACCCAGGTTGTTTGTGTGTGCGTGTGTGTTCATTTATATAGGGGATTGGATTTCCTACATTTTTCAACTGATTTCAACAAAACTTCACTTTTTTTTTGGCAGGTAGTGTTTCTTATTGTCTTGCAGAATTTTTTCTTTATTTTTACATTCAGAATGCTTAAAAACCTTCCATTTACAAGACAATTGTTTATAATAAAATTCCATTCAATTGGTAGACTCATAACAATTGAAAACAATGTTTTTGTTTGAGTTTGGGTTTGACCAATTCGTAAAAAAAAAAAAAAAAACAAATCAAGACATGTGTGTCCGTCAACCATAAACAATAATCTTTGTCAGTTTTATTTTTTAGTCTTTATGATGGTCGATACTTGATCTATCTCTTAATGTTACATCCCCAGTCAACGCCGGGCTCTACTCCTAGTACTGTAGAAAATTATATATCATTCCCACATATAAGGTGACTTAAGAAAAAAATCTAGGTAAATGTTTATGATATCCACAGTATAAGATGACTAATAATTATATATGTGGGTATCTTATGATTTTTATTGTAATGAGAAATAAAGATTTTATGGCATCTTAAATGTTTTGTTGCTCAACACAAAAAAAAAGCAATGTATAAAGTACGTTATAGAAAAATAGTTTGCTTGTTATACGAAATGTTGTTATTTAACAACGCAATGATAATGAATTTTAATTAGAAATATAGAATTTATGTTATCTTAAATGTTATTTAACACTACTATGGGAAATAATGATCGGTGTGAATGCACCCATAGCTCTACAAATCAAAAACAAAAGATTGGTTTACATTACTTGTGCATGTTGCTCAGCAGAACTTTTGCAAATTGCTGCGTAATCGTCTCTTGAATATTGCATTTTAATATGAAATCAAGAAGTAAAAGTAGTTTTATTACATTTATAACTCTAGTACAACATTAAAATGTGAACTGTTTCAACTAGAAATATTTACAGCAATACTTGCCATACTGTTATATAGGAATAAAGTGTTACTGCCAACACTTGAGTTTGAACATATTAGGTTGGTGCAAAAATAATGTCGTTTTCTCACATATGTTACTATGTGAGAAAACGACATTATTTTTGCACCAACCTAACAGATCACCAGTGAGCAAACACGGGCAATCCCGTTATTGAATTAAATAGACCATGTGACCATAGAGGAAAGGCACATATGTAGAAAGAAGCTAACGATTAACGATCATCATTTCTAGTCTATCCTCTATTACTATTTGGATTTGTACTGCTATTTCTCCTCTATCACTATACAGACCGCTATACTTCTATTCGGATCAATACGATGGTTACTTTTTGAGTTAGTATTATCGAGCAAATACTATTAGTGCAAGTGCTATTCAAAAGGTATCTGACACCAGCATTATTCAATGGTATATTATAATTGTATCTGCGATTACAAAGGCTCTACTACAACGAGCAGTGACAATGAGTATTCGTTGACATCACAAAAACATACTAAGGCAGTTGTTATCCTACTGCAATCCATGGCGCAAGCATACTAGCCTACTTACCAGTGCCAATACACCACAGGATTTGAGGTTAGCTTTTTTGTAACTGTTGTATTAGATGACACCCTATTTTCTTCTTTTTTTTTTTTTTTTTTTTAAGAGAGGGGATTTTTAAGATTTAATGGTTGCCTTGTGTTTGGAAATACATGGTATTTCAGCTAGTATTAAACGAAACAAACAACATTCTTTTTAGTTTTATCTCATGTGACAAAATATCTAGGAAGTGTTTTAACAGAGAATAGAAAGAGTGACACTAAAATCCAAAGGTTCATTTGGATAGCCAAAGATATGTTCCAAAAACGAAGCAGTGTATTATGAAACAGAAAAACTTGGTTAAAGACAAAGGAAAAAGTACAGAACTGTAATTTACATGATATATGTCCTCCTATATATAAAGAGTACTGAACTGTTATGTAATATCAGTCCGCCTATATGGCAGTGAATGATGGACAATCTCCTCACAGATGAAGAAGAGACTTGAAGCAAGAGAAACAAAGAAAAGAGTACTGAACTGTTATGGAATATCAGTCCTCCTATATGGCAGTAAATGCTGGACAATCTCACAGATGAAGAAGAGACTTGAAGCAAGAGAAACAAAGAAAAGAGTACTGAAATGTTATGTAATATCAGTCCCCCTATATGTCAGTGAATGCTGGACAATCTCCTCACAGATGAAGAAGAGACTTGAAGCAAGAGAAACAAAGAAAAGAGTACTGAACTGTTATGGAATATCAGTCCTCCTATATGGCAGTAAATGCTGGACAATCTCCTCACAGATGAAGAAGAGACTTGAAGCAAGAGAAACAAAGAAAAGAGTACTGAAATGTTATGTAATATCAGTCCTCCTACATGGCAGTGAATGATGGACAATCTCCTCACAGATGAAGAAGAGACTTGAAGCAAGAGAAACAAAGAAAAGAGTACTGAAATGTTATGTAATATCAGTCCTCCTACATGGCAGTGAATGATGGACAATCTCCTCACAGATGAAGAAGAGACTTGAAGCAAGAGAAACAAAGAAAAGAGTACTGAACAGTTATGGAATATCAGTCCGCCTATATGGCAGTGAATGATGGACAATCTCCTCACAGGATGAAGAAGAGACTCGAAGCTAGAGAAACAAAGAAAAGAGTACTGAACTGTTATGTAATATCAGTCCTCCTACATGGCAGTGAATGATGGACAATCTCCTTATGGATGAAGAAGAGACTTGAAGCAAGAGAAACAAAGAAAAGAGTACTGAACTGTTATGTAATATCAGTCTTCATATATGGCAGTGAATGATGGACAATCTCCTCACAGATGAAGAAGAGACTTGAAGCAAGAGAAACAAAGAAAAGAGTACTGAACTGTTATGTAATATCAGTCCTCCTATATGGCAGTGAATGATGGACAATCTCCTCACAGATGAAGAAGAGACTTGAAGCAAGAGAAACAAAGAAAAGAGTACTGAACTGTTATGTAATATCAGTCCTCCTATATGGCAGTGAATGATGGACAATCTCCTCACAGATGAAGAAGAGACTTGAAGCAAGAGAAACAAAGAAAAGAGTACTGAACTGTTATGTAATATCAGTCCTCCTATATGGCAGTGAATGATGGACAATCTCCTCACAGATGAAGAAGAGACTTGAAGCAAGAGAAACAAAGAAAAGAGTACTGAACTGTTATGTAATATCAGTCCTCCTATATGGCAGTAAATGCTGGACAATCTCACAGATGAAGAAGAGACTTGAAGCAAGAGAAACAAAGAAAAGAGTACTGAACTGTTATGTAATATCAGTCCTCCTACATGGCAGTGAATGATGGACAATCTCCTCACAGATGAAGAAGAGACTTGAAGCAACAGAAATGTGGTTTTACAGAATTATGTTGAGGATATCATTGACTGAATATGTAATGACAAAGTTTTAGAGAAAATGTTAACAAAAAGGAAACTTACTTAACATCAGCAAGAGACAGCTGAAATTTCTTAGCACATAATGAGGAAAGTGCGCTTCAAAAATATGATATTCACAGGACAGATTAAAGGCAAGTGGGACAGAGGAAAACAGCATGTAACTTACTTAGTGTCAGCCAATTATGTACCATGCATAATACACGCTTAGGTGATCATGTATCTTTCGATACATGACTGACAATGCAGATTTTTTCCCACAGTAGGCTGCCATTTCTTTCTGTAGTAGACCAGTTGTCAACCAAGGCTATAGAACCCGGTCTGTCCTGCTATTTACCCATAGATGGAGTGGAGAAGAAATGTATTAGAACGTAAGCGAATGTAATGGATTTGACTGGAATTTGAACTCGGCTCTCTGATTCCTCAATCTGAGCCGCTATTCATCACTCCACCGTCCCTGGGTAAATAGCAGGACAGACTGGGTTCTATAGCCTTGGTTGACAACTGGTCTACCACAGAAAGAAATGGCAACCTACAGTGGGACAAAATCTGCCTCGTCAGTCATGTATCGAAAGTTACATGATTGCCTAAGCATGTATCACGCATGGCACATAACTGACTGATAATGATTTCATGTCATTGAAAAATGTGAGCCCAAGTAGGTACAAAGTGTTGCTCTCCTGGAGTTTAGCATCAGCCATGCTGATGGCAGGCAGAAAAGGTTCTCTGTGAGGATTAAATGAAAGGAGTTTTCTGTTATTTTTGCAGGGATTTTCTGTCACTATCTCAGTATCCCAATTGTATAAATAGCTTCTCTCAAAATGCTAATTTAATTTTGAAACACTGAATTTGTTTTACTTTCAGTGACTCTGAATCAGATATGACTAAGGAGCTGACACTTGAGCCACACCCCAAACTTATAACTCCAGTCACCGACCTTCATTTTATAGGACATGGGGTGTTTTTTGGAGACATTTTATTGTAAGGAAGCAGCAAAATAAGGTAAAGAAAAAAAAAAAGCACTTAGTGTCAGGTGACAACAAAGCTGGACATAGAGAACTTCTGGTTACTAGTCTATATTAATAGTCAAAGTTGGGATTGAGGAACGTCATTTTTGGTTCAGCCTTGACAGGGGTTGTAATTGTTTGTTGTGTGGTTCCAATGCTGCCTGTTCATATTGCTTGCCACATGTCATAGATGAGCAGGTGGTATTAGGATGGAAGAGCTGAACTTTTAGACTGACAGGGTAGAAACTGTTCCAAGTGTCACCTACCTACCCACTCAGACTGAACAATTGAAGCCCCTGAATAAAACACACAAATATATTGTAGACAGGGTCTGAGTTCTCATTTTTCAACATGACGTTTGTTTTCATCTTTGTTTTATTGTGGACGTGCAGTGAACCTTTCCCAGTTTTTGTGAACATGACCAAGAATGGAGACACAACACTGAGCAGTCATTGGCTGGTCATTGTATGTTGACAAGGTCTCCAATGGCCCATACCTGAACCTGCAATGCTTATAATTAATTAAACTAATGGACATAATTACTGATGAACCTATATACTTACATTTGCTTTATACTTAAGATTCTTGGTATAGACTTTGTTTTTTGTTTTTAGTTTTTGTGGTTGGGGGGGGTGAGATTTTATTAAAGACTGGACTAGGCATCAGGTGTAAGAGAAGTGGTCAGTTTCTGGTATCTAATTTAAACGTTTGAAGTTTCCACCATCTAATCAACATGGAAGAAGTGACAGCTTCACCAGGTGAGCCAGGGCGCTTGTCATTTCCTCGGGTTAGTAGCACAAAGGACAAGCCAAAGTAATTGAACAAGTCAAAATGGATTAAGGAACAAAACCAAAGAGATTATTTACTTTGCCTCACATTACAAACATGCCTTAAAAAAGGTTACGAGACCCTATTAAGTGATCTTAATGGAATCAAATATGATAATAAAAATGCTCCCAGGGATAAAAATGTAAAAAGAAAGTTATTTACATTTTATTTCCTCTTCATTCATTGAGTTGCTTTTTTTCTGAGGGGTTTATAGAATTTTATTATTAATTTGAATATTACGGCAATATTTGGTCTGGTGTTCCTGCTATACATTTAGAGATTCTTGATAAAATCCAAAAATAATCTACAATATTATTGGTCCTAACTGTCATTTTACAGTTGAAATGACTAGATGTAACCGTAAGTTCTATGCTAATAGTTTCTTCTTTTTGCTTGTGGAACTTTCTTCCAGCTTCCCAGTCAATTTTGATCTTAAAAAATTTAAATGCAATGTCAATTGTTATCTTCTATCACCTTAATTCTCATTCTTTTATTGCTTTCTCTCCTTAATAGCATTTTTCTCATATATCCCTGCATCTTAGTGGCTTTATTGTCTTGCTTAGGGTGAAATGATTAAAAAAGAAAATCAGGTGTAGCTAACCACATATGGAGGAAAAAGGGAGATCACTGCAACCTGTGGGATGAGGTTGAAATAATAGACAGAGAACATCACTGGAAAATACGAAAAATTAAGGAATCAGCACATATGCTAGGCCACAAAAATCTTCTAAGCTGGCCAAGCATAGAAATGAATACAATATGGGAACCAGTAATACAGTGTGCTAGAGAAAAACAATAACAACAAAATTTCAATATGAGCTCTGGTAAAAAATGAAAACTGAGACATTAAGTTTATAAGTCCCAAAAATTCATACACTGATGTCCTCAAGGACACATGGCCCAGTGGTTGTGAGTTCAATACCTGGCTACTGCAGAAAACTTGGAGAGTTGAGTTAAAGGGATATAACTGAGACATCCAGAAGAGGCATGACACGTGGAACAAGAACAATCTACCCCGGTGGACGTAATAAAAGGTTCAGTTCGAAATTCCAATCACCTGAAGAAGGCCGGAGCGTACAAGGGCCGAAACGTCGTGAATATGGCAATAAAGATTAGGGCAACAGTCCAAAACAATGTTTGTAAATAATGTAAGTAAAAAACTCAAAAAAAGAAAAGAAAAAATTGTTCCGTCAAAACAAAATAGATTGTTAAAATATTCCTCCTACACACGAATTTGGAGCATTATTAGAATTATTTTTTTTGAATAAGAAAAATTAAAAAAAAAAAAAAAAAATGTGACAGCACGGAGAGAATGATTTAAAAATAAGAAACTTAAATTAAATTCCAAGATTTTAGAAAACCAGTTAGAAAAATAAAAGTTGTTTCTTCTCTGACATAAAAATAAAATCATTGAGAGAAGGAAAAAAAAAAAAAAGCAATCAAAATCAAATTATATTTTTGTAAATGTCAAGTAAATCTTTTTACAGTCTTAGAAGCTAACTCGGGTAGAGGGAGAAAATTTCATTACAGCTCGACAACAAACGGCTTCTTTAACTTTTAAAAACTATGAGAAAAATTAGACGTTGAGAGTTAAAAAGTCGGAAAAAAGTTTTACTTTTTTCCTGGGTTTTCATTAATTTTTACCACAACTCATATTGCAAATGAGTTTTTTTTTTAGTTAAAAGAAAAAAATAAAAGATGAAAAATTTTATTCTCTTTTTTCTTCATAATTTACAGTACATTGCGAGCTTCAAACTTTCAACAGTGGGTGAACTTTTAAATCCTCACCTCTCCTAAAACGTAGGAAGAGAGAAGAGACTTAACTCCAAAAAAAGAAAAAAGAAAAAAGAAAAATGGCGTTTTCACTGAAAACGAAAAATGAAAATTAATTAGACTGAAAAATTAATTTTAAAACAAGTTAGCACAATTCATTTTGTTAGTATAGCAAATTTTCTTTCAAAAAAAAAATAAAAAAATAAAAAATAAAAAAATAAACTGCGATGTTGAATTTATAAAATTATAATTTATATAGACAGGGCCGGCACGTACTACCCTCGAGTCCTACCTGACGGGGTGGGAGAGAGCCTGATTTGGACCCCCGGGTAGTTTTGTGACCCTCGCTATCTTACCAATATTTGCTTCTTTTTTTTCTTTTTCTTTTTTTTCTACCTTTATATATGTTACGCACAGTAAACTAAGCACAATTGACTTATTTTAAAAAAATGGACGAGAAAAATTTTCGCGGATTTTGACGTCATTTTGGGATTCTTTTTTTTTTTTTTTCGTCCAAATCCGTGAAAAACACTAAATAAAAAATAATAAAATTCACCATTTTTTGTCCTTAATATTGAATATGTTAGATTTTTTCAACGTTAAAACTTAATCAAGAAAGAACCTCAAGTTCATAATTACCGCACAAACAGATTCCACCACAGAGTGTTTTGCTTACTGGAAATAGTAAATTAAATCTTTTGGCTTTCAATTAAAGCTAAAATGAAAGCTTCAAGAAAGCCTTTTTCATTCATAAAATCATTTTAAACCTTAGATATCGCGAATTAGTGGAGGTGCCTTACGCAAAACATTGTTGATTTATTTAATTACTAGCTCATGCGGAGGGCTCTTGATTGGGCCTTCGGCTTGTTCAGGAGTTTGAGAGTCTCTAAGTCTTTGCATATTCTCAGCATTGGAAACTCTCCTGGCTGCTGTTTGATCTGGGTTTTCATTTCACGGGATTTTTTTTCCTTGCTGCAGCCTTGGCTCTTTTGATTGCAATATGGTCTTCTATTGATGGGGATTTATTTTTGTGAGGAATACTGCTACCGTATGCGATAGGCAACAATAAACTACAGAAAAACTAAAAAATGATCGCTGCATTTAAGTATTGTATTAATTTAATATTTAAAAGTTCAACGATAATTCTTCTGTCGCCACTTAAAAACAATTTAATGTTACGTAGGTCCTTACTTTCCGTACAAACAATTATTTTTATTTCCACAGGTGACTTTCGCTGGGTTTCGCAAATTCATTTCGGTTATTCCCAAATTTATTTCCAAGTTATAAAAAGTATTATCGTACAAAAAATTGGTTGCAAAAAATCGCGGAAAACAATCGCAGTAAGGAAGACGTGAGAACCCAAAATTTCTGTAACATGAGCTATTGAAAGTTAGAGTTGTGTCCCTTTAATTGAAAAAGTGTAACATAGTGGCATTCGCATTATATGGAAGATGGGATGATCTATGACATATCTCTAATAATTAGAGTCTAATTTGTATTTAGATACGTTGTATTTATTTTGAATTTTTCTAGTTGAATTGTTCACCTATATTGCAGATGATCCATTACTGTATATACTTAGGTTACAATATGTATTCTATTTTTTATATGAATTGAATAACTAACCTTATGAAAATTGAGATGTAGCAGGGAGCGTGTCATAGATACGCATAAGACCCTTGCATCGGCCCTGCTTATTTAATCATAGTAACTATATTGAACACTTTGGAAAACTTCTATTTTGACATGTTTTATCATTAATGATCCAGCGTCACCAGAAAAAGAATTTTATTTTACAAGAAAATCGACATTTGCACAAGGAAACGATAATCTCGTTAAGTGGATAAATGATTTTTTAACTTCAGCTCTCTCGTTATAAAAATAAGGATTTTAATTTCAATGAAGTTTTTTTTTTCATTATTAACTAGAAAGGAATGTCACATGTAACTCAAAGAGAAAATAATGACATAAATCAAGACACTATTTACATTATTCGGACTATTGTCCTCATCTCTGTCGCCATGCTTATCACAATGTTTCGGCCGTTGTACGCTCCGGCCTTCTTCAGGTGGTTGGAATGTCGAACTGAATCCTTTATTTCGCTCACTGGGGTAAACTGTTCTAGTTCATGTCTAATGGATGTCAGTTATCTCCTGTTAATTCCCCTCTGAAAGTCCTCCACTGCATTAACCAGGTATTGAACTCACACTCTTTGGGTCCTGTCACTGAATCTAACTAACGCCTTTATCCACTGTGCCATGTGTCCTTGAGGACATCTGTGTATGAATTTCTGGGTATTATAAACCTAATGTCTTCAGCAACCGTTTTTTTTTACAAGTGCTCATATTGCAATTTTTGCTGTTATCATTGCATGTATTTTTTTACCAGAGCTCATATTGCAATTTTTGTTGTTATTATCGCTTTTCTCTGGCACTCCTTATTACTGGTTCCCATATTATATTCATTTCTATGCTTGGTCGGCTCAGATTTTTGTGGCCTAGTATATGTGCTGATTCCTTAACAGGGCATAACTGACATCCATTAGACATGACACGTGGAACTAGAACAGTCTACCCCAGTGAGTGAAATAAAGGACTCAGTTTGACATTCTAACTACCTGAAGAAGGCAGCAGCGTACCGCAGCCGAAACGTTGTGATAAACATGGCGACAAAGATGAGGACAATAGTCCGAATAATGTAAATAGTGTACATAATACCTCATCTCAGAAATATAGAACATATAAATCAAGACGTTGATCTTCCACAATACTCCAAATAAAAGTTTAGGGAGGAACGCTCACTATCAAAACAGAAAATAGCAATAACAACTATTGGATCTGAGAAACCTATTTTAAAGTTACCCGAAAAATTGTTTTAGAAGAAAGATTTAAATTTCAATCGAAAACAGCACTGGCTGCTCGGTCAATGAGTGCCGAATGTTTCCTTATAAGGAAAGGATTAATTACCATTACCATAGGAGATAAGGAAATTGAACATCGAATAGGCTGTACTAAGGAGAGTTACGCCCAACACCTCAAGTTGGTACAACACCAAAACATTAACTTAACCCCTCCCCATCAATACTGGAAAGAGCAATAACTAGACTTGAGAAACCAAATTTCCTGAAAACATGTTTTAAGAGCATTGATTGATTTGGTTTTTACGGCTTTATTTTAGTTTATTTAAAGCCAGAAAATATTTTTGTAATAATTTTTTGGAGGTAATAATAATTTACCGATACAAAAGTTCTACTAATTAACCCCTTTTACCCCTGCTGAGGCAGGGGTAAAAGAGGTGGATTCATAACTCTCCAAAGGCTAAGGGTATTTGTATGTAATTCAATAACGAACACGACTGGAGTCGGAACTCGGCTTTCTGATTTTCAAGTCAGAGACGACCCATCCATTACACCACCCGCACATCCAAGCTTACGGTACCTGGTATTCACAAGCGGTCACCCATCTAGGTACTGACCAGGCTCGTCGTTGCTTAACGTCAGTGATACTAAATACGGGAACCGGTGTTTCAATTTGATGTGGCCATAGAGAAGGATTTTATAAATTTCAACTGACAGCAGCACTGGCTGCTCGGTCAGTGAATGGTGAATGTTTCCTTAAGGAAACAGCTAATATTATCGTTACTATTAGTGATGAAGAGAACAGATACTACACTTTAATCTCAACATGACGTCAACTGTGTGAAAAAAATCGTTACTCGATTAGTACTGGCTGCTCGGTTACTGAATGCTGAATGTTTTCTTATTATAAGGAAACGGTTCTGATAATTCCATTACCATTTCATAGGTAAATTTTCATTTTAACACCCGAGCGCTAATATCCCTTCAAATTTTTCCAAAATAGTCTTATTTCCGTGCACTCAAATCAACAATTAGATATTGAAGAAACCTACCTTTTTGGATGTTAACGACCCGAAAAAAATCGGACTTTTTCCTGGTCTTTCGTCAGCCATTACCGGCTTATTGATAAGTAATTAAGTGCTGAATTTTGTTGGTGGACGTATACAATTTGGGTCTATTTACTTCCTTCATAGTAATTGCTTGTAGAAATTAGTACGCGCTTCCGTAAAGCGATTTTTTTTGTACTTAATTTAAGAAGAAAGTTAACTTTCAAATATAAACATTGACAAATAAAAAAGAATAACAAAGTAATTTTTTAAAAGAAGAAACTTAACTTTCAAATTAGGGTTAGGTGTTTTTTTTTTTTTTTGGTTATTCTTTTATTTTTTTATTTTTTATTTTATTTGTCGATGTTTACATATATTTGAAAGTTAACTTTCTTCTTAAATTAAATACAAAAATCGCTTTACGGATGCGCGTACTAATTTCTGAAAGAAAATAGTTCTACAGTGAATGACGCTCGGGTGTTAAAATGAAAATTTACCATTTCATAAACGGTAAAGGATAGCGCATCCTACAGTCTAACTCATAATTTAGTAAGAACTAGCGATAAACTGAAAGAAATCGGTTGTATTACGTGGCCGGTGGTATATGAAATCCCGGGCTTTGGCTGAGATTTCTCATATTTTAGTTTTAAGCCCAAGCTCAAGGGGGCCTTCCCCACAGGCAGTACCTCTCCTACGGGTGAGGGCTAAGTTTATTGCACCGCACCTGAAGCCTCCCCAAAAGGGGAAGTGCCAAAGGGGCTGGGCATTTTTTCCACGGTATTGCAGTTCCCACTCTAAATCTCGACGTGGGCGCGAGGAAATAAAACCTGTATTACGTGGCCAGTAATAATAAAGTCACAGAAAAAAATGCTACAACTTGGTTTTGCCGAATGCACACACACACACACACACACACACAAAACAAAAACAAGTTGACATTTTTTTTTTTTGTGATTTTATTACCGGCCACGTAATTGTGCAGCAGAATTTTTAACCACGCTTATTATTACTGTCAATAATTTTTAGGACAGGAGGCGTCAAAATTATTTTTCTCTAAAGTCTAAATAAACCCAAGCATTGTTGACCCACAAAGACTGAGATCCTAGATTTCCTTTACTCACGCTGTCTTCAAGTTGGGGTAGGGTTTAAAAAAAAAAAAAAAAAGACGCAGAAACAGTGCTAACATTGTGCTTTTTTTTTTCCTGTGACTTTTTTTTTTTACCTGGATTCGTATCGGAGTGTGGGTGATTTTGTTTTATCTCCACCTGAATAAATTATTCCCTTTTTAGTTAATTTAAAAAAAAAAGAAAAAAAAAAGTAAAAAACGCTATTTTCCAGGTCAAAATTCTGATGCATTTGAAGTCAGGTGTTTTAATTTTAAGTTCTTTTTTTTTTTTTTTTTTAAATTTATGCACATATATTCTTTTAAAAATGATTTTTCTTTAAATTTCGGGATGTTTCGCCGATGTAATTGAGGGGGACAATGAGTAGACATTTCTTTTGTAAAACAAACTTAAAAATAAAAAGGCTTTTTTGTGGTTCAAATAGATGAGTTAGGTAAGGCGATATTGGGCAAAAAATAAAAATAAATAAAATTCGTTCTATTCCGAATATATTCTGGATTTTACTCGGTGATGATGATCTTTCTTTCTTTTTTTTTTTACTTAGAGGCAAAAATTCGCGCCTCACGTCTCCCTCATTATCTTGAAAATTTATACAGGCTTAAATATTAAAAACAGTTATAAAACAAAAATTATCATTAATTAAATTAAAATATAAACTACCATCTAATTTCACGAAAAGCGATCACTTTATTTTTATTTATTTTTTTTACACACCAGCTGAGAGAGCAGACGACCCTCAAGGCGCCATTCACTGAAGATCAAATGACGCTAAAGTCTCTTGTTGGTTTTTTGTTGTCCGTATTTTTTTTTATTTTTTTTCCCTCAAGTCTTCCTCAGTTTCCCTAATTCAGAAACCAGAATTAATATTTTCTTTCAAAATGTTTGTTCATCCTTAATATCTAAAAAAAAAAAAAAAAAAAAATCATTTATAATTTGACTTCCCTAAGGAAGCCAAAACAAATATGCTCATCATACAACGTGATTTTTAAATAAAATTATTTTGTAATCTAGAAAGATTAATCGACAGTAGAGTACTAAGAAGAAAAAGGAATTTCACATTATGAATTTCCAATTAGAGAGCGATAGAGGGAGATGTATGATGAAATAAAATTAAAAACATGTATTGTATATACAGTATATACACGCATATACTTGCACCTATATATATGTGTGTGCGTGTGTAAAAATATATAGAAAATAGGAAAGAACTCGTTAGGTAAATAATCCAAAGTTCTTTAGTATTTTTGTTATCATTTTTAAAAAACAGTGCTCGATACAAAAGGAGAGCCTAAATATAATTATTTATTTAAAAATATGATTCCATCGCTACATAAGAGTTCTCATGTTTCAAAACAAGAGCCGAAAACTTCAATATAATTATTTGAATTAAACTGAATTAAAGTACCAAGCTCTGTTCCATCTTCAAGCGAACAAAAAAAAATCGCTTGAAGATGGAACAGAGCTTGGTACTTTAATTCAAATAATTATATTGAAGTTTTCGGCTCTTGTTTTGAAACATGAGAACTCTTATGTAGCGATGGAATCATATTTTTAAATAAATAATTATATATATATATATATATATATATATATATATACATACACACTCAGTGCTAAATGTTATATAACAGTTAAGTATATATTAGTCACTAATAATTAGTGAATCTACGTTGAGAACATGACTCGGAGTTAAGCGTTATGAAATTCGCGTTGTCGTGGTGCTGTGATTAAATCACGTTGTATGAGCATATTTTGTTTTGGATTCCATAGTGGGGATCAAAGTACAGCCTTGGTCGGCATCCATTTTCAGAGAAAGCCAAGTTTGAATTCTTGAGAAGACAACGGGTGAAATCACTTTCTCAAAAATAATCCCGACACCGTGCAGTCTACAGGAAATGTTGCTGTAGATAGTCGTGATGTATCATTTATTTTTTACCCTAAACAAAGCAACAAAGCCGCTAAGACGCAAGGGGTTACTGAGTGAAAAAATATGAGAAAAACAAAAACATTATTAATGTGAGAGAACACTGAAAGAACAGAAATTAAAAAGGCAGAATATAACAATTAACATTGAATTTAAATATTTTGGAGATCAAAGTTGACAGGAAAGAAAGAAGCTGGAAGAGAGTTCCACAAAGTGAGAAGTGCGAGAGAAGAAGCTGTTAGCATAGAACTTAGGGCTACTAGGCATTTCAACTTTATAATGAGGAGACCTTGCTACCAATCTAGTATTGCGCTTAAATTCGTAAAATCAAGGTACTAAAGAGGAAAGTAATATTTATTTCTGTAATATGCAAAAAATGTAGCACATGGCCATGAAGAGATGGGAGAGGCTGGTTTTCAAACTGTCTTAATTAAGCTAGCCACAATCACAGACCCATACAAACAGCAATGTTTCTTACACAAAAACACATTCTTACTTACCATTCTTACAACAATCACCATATAATACCACAGTATCTTCATGAAGTTTTAATTAGTCTTCATATGTACAATTTGCTTAAAGATGAAAGCTCATCAGAACAATTACCATGGAAATATTTATAGAAAAAGCATAGGGAAGCTACGTTAAGGTGGTGGGAAAGTTACTGAGATGCCAGGTCAGGACGAATAACATTGCAGATTCTTTGAATTTTATCAAGAATCTCTAAAAATGAAATACATAGCAGAAGTGACAGCAACATTTAAAGTCTTGAACACATCGTAAGATACATAAATAAAATAAATAAAAATACCCGGCTAAAAAATATTTGATTTCTAGCTTGGCTTTTTTTTTTTCTCTTTTTTTCAAAGTGTTTGACGTAAGAAAGATATGCATTTTAGGACAACCAATAACTAAATTCTTGACTCGTAAAATAAAATGACTAAAAAAATAAAATCTCTAAAAAAAAACAAAACAAAAAAAAACGTTAATTTGACTATTCTTTAAAAAATATAATTTTCTGTTTTGTGAGAGAGGAAGACGTATTATTTGGATTTGTGAGAAAATAGAGACAACTTGTTTGTCCCCCACCCAAATCATCATCATCATCTACGTGCTGCGTCCCTTCAAGACATAGGCGATCATGACTCTCCACAACTTTTTACACCTTGTGGTTCTTCGCAGTTCCCCACTGCGTTCCGTCATTCATTCACACAAGCTCTGCATTCGTCTCTCTCTTGCCCTCAATATGCCCCTTGCCGTTAAATTTCTCAAACCCTCCTTCCTCAATATGCGTCCAAGGAATTTCAGCTGTCTTTTACTAATTTGGAGTCTGGACTGTTCTTTGTGTTGCCATTTTCCCTAAGACCTCTTTGTTCTTGTTGCTTATCTTTAAATAACGTGATTAAGTTTTAAAATCGATTAAATTTAAAAAAGATGACTTTAAACATTATTGAACAATTTCCCTAGTAATTAACGAGAGATTATAACTTAATAATTAAAAAATAATGGGATCTCTCAAAATTTTTCAATAAATATCACATTTTTTTTTATCATTGCTATTAAAACAATTATTAATGATAATAATGATAAAAAATTGTGATATTTATAGAAAAAATTGAGAATCTGATTATTTAATTATCAGCTGTTAATTAAAAGTTCCCAGAAAGGGAAATAAATATGTAAGAAAAGTGCCAGTCTCGTTTTAGGGGTGCTTTCTGCTTAAAAATTAAATAAAAATCTGCTTTCATTTTCAAATCGATACTACAACGAAATTTAAAATAACGTTTATGATTTAAGAATAAGATAATTCAAAAGAAAAAACACTTTTCTTTACTTCTTCTTCAAAAAAAAAAAACAAAAAAAAACTAAATTTCAAGCCTTAAATTTATTAAAAGAAAAAAAAAAGTTGTTTTTTTTTTTGAATTTCGGGAATATTTTTTATTTCTTTAATTATTTTCTAAAATAAATAAATTAATTAAGGGAAAGAAAACAAAACTCGTTCCCAAGACGGAAATATCTCTGCATGTCGAGCTGTTTGACAGCAATGGGATCACGTGATCAAACACACCTTTTAGCCCCACGTCTAAATGATAAAGAAATTCCTTTATCTACTTAACTAGAAATAATCTTCAGTTTTTTTTTGTTTATATATATATATATATATATATATATATATATATATATATATATATATATATATATATAATAAAATAGTGAAGAAAAATTTTAATTATATTGTTATTTTTATTTTCGGAAGGTCGGGCATTTTTTAATCTTTTTTTAATTTTTATTTTTTAGTTAGGTAGGTCTCTTCAACAAAACAACATAAATGTTACTGTTGTTTAGTTTACTTTAAAAAACTATGATTCCCTCTTTTCCTGGTTTCAATTTTTGATATTATCTAAAAAAAAAAAAAAATAAATAAATAAATATGTAAACATTCTTTTTCTTTTAAAATGACTAACAACTGAAAATTTATGAGCGATTTCAACCCCATTCATTTGTGGTAAATTAATTTCTTGAAATGAGAAAATAAAATAGCTTGTTTTATTTTGTGTTACTTTCAAATTAAAGGTTATTTTAAAATTGCTACAGGCGGAAATAAACGAGGAGTAGAATTTTATTTTTTAATTAAAAAAAAAAAAAATTGTTTATAAAAAAGATGATGCCCTAAGGTTGTATTTTGTGCAAAATGGAAAACTGGCTTTATTGATTTCAAAAGAAAAACCCACCTAAAAAAAAAACAACAACAAACAAACAAACAAAAAACATAGACATCTTTCTTGATGTTTTACCAGATTTTAGTAAACTAAAAATTGAATTGCTTATCTTATTTCTCTGGCAAATAAATAAATAAAAACAGTACGAATAAAGAGCGGTTTCTATTTTTAAATTAATCTTTCTCTAGTCTAAGTAAATGTATATTTCACTCAGGTAAAATTTTATCCCAAAATCGTGTGTAGTTAAAAAGAAAGCCTACGCAATTTAAGTCACTTGGTAGCCCAGGTAAGTCATTTAGTAGCGATAACTAGTTTCTTTCTTTTTAGCCTTTAAATAATTTTGTTTTTATTAATTACTAAAGTCGTACACATACGGTGAAAAAAAATTAACAAAATTTGCTTTAAAAAATTTAATTTATCAAAAAATCTAGGTGTGTCATTTTTTTATTTTATTTACTTATTTATTTTTATTTTACAGACCAATGAAATGAATGGTATTTAAATTTTGAGGGTTAAAAAAAAAGGCATGAAAATACAACAGCATAATGACAACCAAAAGAGAACATATTTTTTAATTTAAAATACAACGAAAGATGTTTTTTTTTTTTTAAATGTTCATTTCACTGCCCCCCCCCCCGCCGCATCTACGTTTGTTTTGAGATGAATGTCACGCCTGTTGCAATATAGATTTAAAGAATAACAGAAAAAAAAAAAAAACAAACTTGAAAGGAATTCATCATCAGAGAATTAGAAAAATATATAATCTTGATAAAACCAGACACAAACAAAAACTACCTACCAAACCAAATCAATAGCGACTGCAATTCAAAAGAATTCATCTAAAAAAAAATTAACTAAACTTCATGTAAAATTTTACAACTACTTCAGAGTGAAGATAATAAGAGATTAATTAATAAATCGATTATTACAAAACAACATCCTAAAATAAATCAGAAGCAAAAATTTTCAAAATAAACTATAAAAAAATGTCATACATACCATTTTTACAGCAGGTATTCTTAATAAAGTATGACATTTTTTTCTACATTATTACACAGTATTTTTATTTTTACATTTTTTTAAAAAAATATACCGTAAAAAAAAAGTTATTTATTAATAACTTTTTTACGGTATATTTTTTTAGTAATTTTGTTACAATAACTATGACATTTTTACGGTATATTTTTCAACAAGGTATAACATTTTTTATGGCACATTTTTTAAAAGGACATTTTTAAAACGGTATATTTTTTACAGTTTGACATTTTTAGTATATATATATATATTTTTTTTTAATTTTATAGTAAATTAAATAAGATATATGTTTTTTGCAGTATGACATTTTTCTTTCATATTCTTTCTTTTATTTTTATTTTTTACAGTATGACATTTTTCATAGTTTTTACAGTAAAATAAAAATATGACATTTTTTTAGGGTTCATTTTTTATTTTTTTTTACAGCAAAGTAAATTAATTTATAAATATATGTCATATATGACATTATATTTTTTCAGTAAATTAACAATAACATTCTTTCTTTACTGTACGGAGGTAACTAGTGTATATTTTTTAGTATACGACATTTTTACGGTATATTTTTTTTACAAAACATGACATTTTTTACGGTATATATTTTTACTACAACAGTGACAGTTTCTTACGGTACAGTATATATGACAATTTTTTACACACAATATATAAGTGTACAGTACACTTACAGTGTGACATTTAACAACAAAAAAAAGGCACATTTTTATTTTACAGCACAGTATGACATTTATTTATTTAACCAAAATGTTATATATTTTTACTTGCACAGTAACGGTGTATTTTTTTGTTTTTAAACAGTCTTGTTCTTGTACACAAACACATTTTAATTTTATCAATATATTTTTTATGAGTTTTTTTACAGTACAAACACATAGAGGGAGAGAGATTTTTTTACACTATTTACATTACAATATGTTTCACTGACTGAATGTGATGGACAAAAAAATGTTATATAATTTTCTAATGTTCTTACACAATGTTCATTAACTGGGGACTAAAAGTGGAAAAACTATAAGAAGAACATTAGAAAAAAAATGAATGAAAAAATATTGAATAAAAAAATTTCCCTTGTCTGAATGAAGCATGTATAAAAGAAGGATTGCTGCCCAAATATACACCCACAATAGGAAAAGGAAAATAAAGAAATTATCATTATTTTTAATTTAAATAAAACATTTAATAAGTTGATTAGACAGACAAAAATAAAATGAAATATAAAGTACTAAAGAAACATTTTATTTTGATGAAGTTGTAAATTCTTTTCAAAGAAAAATCTGTCTTTTTTTTCTTTTTTTTTGGTCGCTTTTAAAGGGAATCACTTTCTTTTTAACTGGATCCATAAAATTGGATCATTAATTTTTAAAATTCATCTTTTGTTTTTTTTTTAACAAAAAATAAATAAAGAAAAATACACTGAGTTTGTAATTGTATTGTACTTTTATGAATATAAAATAAATAAAAAGTAATTTTCTGAAACAGAAATAAACTTGGTGTAAAATTAAAAATAAACACGCTCTTTTATAATATCAAAGCATTAAAATAAAAAATACCAGAAATCAAATTTAAAAAATGTTTATGGTTTAATTAATTTCATTATTATTTTAATTAATAAATCAAATTTTTCAGTTGTATTTAACTCGAGTCATTTTTTTTTTTTGTATACAAGGAAAAAAATGTAAGTCATACTAAAACTAAAAACACGCATTTAAAAAGATTAATGATCACAGAAATAAATGATAAGCTTAAGTTTAGCTTATTTTATCTACGTTTGAATTGATTTATAGCAAATTTTCCAGCAATATAATTACAAAAAGATATTTTTCACCAAGGTTAAAGTCTGACATACGAAAACAAAGATCTTCTTTAAAACAACGGTTTTTTATGGCATTTTAATTTTCCATATCATACCAATGAATTTATGAATATTATATTCACTATTCAGAATACAAACAGAAATGTACTATTTCTTACCTTCTGTCTTCGTTGTTAGTTATTTTTAATCCAAAATTATCCTTTTTTTCTCAGCTGATGATCATTACAAAGTTTAATATTGACATCTTCCAAAGCCAAAAAACATCATAGCCATACGTACGTGTTTTTTTCTGTCTTAATCTTTTTTTTTTTTAATTCTACCAAAAAAAAAAAAAACCTATTTATAAACCCAAGACCTGATTGGTTGCTTTTAATTTCTTTCGTGTTTCTTTAGAACCATTAAAAAAAAAAACAAATCTTATTAATATATAAAAACAAACAAGCAAACACGTAAGTAGGAGGTGGAGACTGAGAAAAATTAAAATAAACACTTCCTATGGTTAGGCGTTCAGCTTGTTGATTGTGAAAATACGGACCGGTGTCATTTCTTTTTTTGTCCCCCCTCCTCCCACTCGCTCTTTCCGAATAGATTCTTGTACAGTACGACGAAATTCGGTGTCGCTTGATTCTGGTCTCCTCTTTTAAAACTTCCCGATTTCTCGAGACGTCAATTGGTATCTAAACCGATAACGCCCACTCGAACAGAATATGACACAGGGAAGATTTTAAAATGGTAATACCAGGCAAAAAACAAAAAAGAAAAAGAAAAAAAGTAACTAAGTATACTCTGGTACAAAGCCATAGTTATAGGACACCCAGTGACGATCTAAGTAACTACTCAATAATGATCAAAGAGCAAAGACTAGCTTGCTAATGGCAATGCTATATACTTTCATGCTACCAAAGTCAACCAATACATATCAATAGTATCTACCTAAACGTGTGTGTGTGTGTGTGTGTGTGTGTGTGTGTGTGTGAGAGAGAGAGAGAGAGAGAGAAATGGATACTGAGGTGAATGTGAACACTGAGTGGTGACAGTCGGTTTCATGCTTGAATTCAATCTTGGCCTGAAAATTACATTCAAGCATAAAACAAACTGTCAAACTGTCATCGCTTGGTGTTGACCTCAGTGTCCACTTTTATATTTACATTTGCTCTATCTCTGATATTGAGTACTTTTACCCAGAAATGTAGCATACCTTAAAACTATATTTTTATCACACATATATATATATAATATATATATATATATATATATATATATATACAGGGTGTCCCAAAATAATGTATACACTCTTTGACTCATTATAACTTATTCATTTTATGTATTTTGACTTGTAAATAAGATTAATACAAGAGAAAGAATACACATTTAAAGAATTTGAGAGTAAAATATACAAAAACTTAGAAAATTAACTTTCATAAGATAAAAGCTACTTGGGGCAATGGCAGAATGTTCATATAATGATGAATTCACATTAAATGCTCAAACTGGTTGCCGTTCTGTTCAATACGCTTTTCGTATCTTGAAGAAATAGACCTACAAGTATCATTTCCTCTGGTATTTGAGCACATTCTTCTTCAATTGCTACTCTCATTTCAGCAATTGTTTCAGGTTTCCTGCTATAAACTTTGTCTTTTAGAAACCCCCACAAAAAGAAATCCAAGGGTGTCAAATCTGGTGATCTAGGAGGGTATTCAACTGTCCCTATTCTTCCAATCCATCTGTTTTGCATATTTTCATCCATATAAGTTCTCACATCATGGTAATGTATTATTAACTATTAATATTTAAAGAGTGTATGCATTATTTTGGGACACCCTGTACATATATATATATATATATATATATATATATATATATATATATATATATATAAGGGAGAGTTTATAGCTGTTCCAATGCAAGAAAAGTGTATATTTTAAAGAGAAGAGAGAAATCATACATGTTTTGGGCTATATCGTGGACTTTTCAAAATATATATTACACTTTATTTTCTACATGGAATTTGAGGTTTCTCTCTTCTCTTTAATATATATATATATATATATATATATATATATATATATATATATATATATATATATATATATATCAGGAAATTTTAACCCACGTGTATTCTTTATATCTTCACCACCATGGTCCACTACATATAGTTTGATACTTATGGATGTTGACTCTTCAGTACTTTCAATAAGGTATACAAAGAAAAAAATATTTGTATATATTGATATATATATTACCAATATATAGATATATTTTATTAATCCAACAGATTTTTATCACATTAAACATTATTTTTAGTGGAGTCTACCAGCCTGAATGTTTGAGAAGTTTTATTAAAGAAAAATTAGCGCTCTCCAGCAGGAATTGAACCCAAGTTTCTCAGTGAAGAGGGAGCTACCAATTAGCCCAGCACCCCTTATTACCTTGGCCATGTAGAACCGTTGGTCAGGTGAAGCAAAATTTTGTGCTTTCAAGCGAAATTTCTTGTCAAAGATCTCTTGAAAATTTTCATATCTACAAAGTTTCATATCGAAATGTTAACAAAAAGATTTTTAGAATGGATTTTTATTAATCTGACAGATTTTTATCACTTTAAACGTTATTTTAGTGGAGTGATAAAAATCTGTCTGATTAACAAAAAATATATTCTAAAATTCTCTTTGTAGCTTGGTTTAAGGATCTATATTTTCTCACACACACATATATATAGTCATCCACAGACAGGCTGTTTTACTGTATCACAGCTCTTCAGTGTGGCTAGACATCTGACTGCTTCAAGCCGGGATTGAAACTCAACTAATTTGACATCAGTCAGATATATAACCATCAGATCATTCTCACACGGCAGAAAGGAAGGGAATTTTAATGTTTTTCTGTATATGAAAATATTCCAGCAGCTTGGAGAACTCAATTCAATTTACTTGAAGAGTAATGCTTAATTGCAGTAGGAGCCCCTTTTACCTAGAGAGCTAAACCGAATTTCTGGGAGCATATACATATATATATATATATTCATCCACAGAGAGACTTTTTCATTGTATCACAGCTCTTCAGTGTGGCTAGATATCCAATTACTTCAAGCCAGGATCAAAACCTGACTGATTTGACATCAGTCAGATATCTTACCTAAATATATATATATATATATATATATATATATATATATATATATATATATGTGAAAATATTGTAGAAAATAGGAAAGAAACTGGTTTGGTAAATAATCCAAAGTTCCTTAGTATTTTTGTAATTATTTTTAAAAAATAGTGCTCGATACGAAAGTAGAGCATAAATATAATTATTTATTTAAAAATATGATTCCAACTCGCTACATAAGAGGTCTCATGTTTCAAAACACGAGCCGAAAACTTCAAAATAATATTTGAATTAACTTGAGTTAAAGTAGGCTCTGTTCCATCTTCAAGCGAAATTTTTTTGGGATTCCCAAAAAAATTTTGGGTGGTTAGGCTACCAGCTATGTGAATCCCCAAATTGGTGTCAAAACATTACTGGACTCTCTTGTCATTTTCAATGTATGAAATCAAGCAACTCAGTTCCTAGGGACTGACAGCCAGACATCTACACATATGATTTGATTATAGTGTTGGAGGCTTTGTGCAGAACCAACCACACTTTTTAAAGGGCCAAATACAGAGACCTGGTGCACTATGTTCAACAAGGTCCCCAAACAACCCTCCACAGGTTTTGAATTCAGTGTTGTCCTTCTCCTAGACCAGTTGCCATCCAAGGCTATAGAACCCAGTTTGTCCTGCTATTTACCCATAGCTGGAGGGAAAAGAAGAGGATTCATACCTTTCCCAAGAGTATTAGCACGTAAGCAAATGTAATGGATTCATCTAGAATTTGAACTCAGCTCTCCGATTCTTCAATACGACCCACTATCCATTTTTTAGTAAAAAAACTAGCAATACACTTTCATAGTAAAAAAACAAAAAAATATCAGCAGTACATTATTAGAAAAGGATGAGAAAAATCACCAGAAATACATTTATAAAAAAAAAAAAAAAGTTACCAAAACTTCTCCAAAAATTAAATTTCAGTATTAAATGACCTACAAGGAGTTGATGTGCCATTAAACAAATTAAACCAAATTCTGTCTCAATTATGCATGTAATCCTAAACTCCTGTTTAAAAGACTGGGAAGGAGTGTGAACTGGATGATGGGTGATTCTATCTCTCCCTGTTGGTGGAGGAGAGAAAAAAATAAAAGAAATAATTAGTGAATAAAACTTCAGAGATCAAGTGCAGATACTGAAGCAAACTTTAGAAGGAAAGTAAATATTTTGCAAATAAAATGTATTTCCTGTTACATAGAATTTCTATTTGTCCTTGTGTGGGGCTAAATATTTTTTGACACCAAAAATGGGTGACAAGGAAGAAAAGAGAGACACTTGTCTAGGGTACCATAACACATGCTAATAAAAAATGACAAACATAGACCTTTGTACTTGCAAAAAAACAGTGTTTCAAAAGGATGGTCTTTCCATTGACACTGCTATTATTTTAACTACATTCACTCTCACAATGTTTACAATGTAGGAATATTATTATTGTTACAAATAAATGAAATAATAATAATAATAATAATAATGAAAATTATAAATAAAATAAAATAAAACAATAATGTTTAAACCTTGTTTAAAATAAATAAAAATAATAAAATTACTCCCAGCATGCAACAAAAACTGTTCTGGCTGTAAGTACAGACATCCTGCCAAAAGATGTGAGATTCATTCTCTTCACCCAAGAACTGTCGGGATGACAACAAGTGTGTAACTTCCCTCTGTGATAGGACTTGTAATATTGGAAAATAACATACTCCCTTTTACAACATGAACATCATCACAATTGTAATGTAAAATACACAATACAAGTACATAGATAAAATTGTATGAAATTACCATACAATTTGTCATACCTTCTCTGTATTGTGTACATTTATTTTTCTTGTTTTTATTTTCGTAAAAACAAGTCTAAAATTCTGCTGCCATTACTCCTATGATGTGAGTGAATACTCCCACACAATATAATAAAAACTTATTTACATTTTATAAAGATTTATTATTTATCATTTTATAAAGAAATAAATGTGAAAAGAAATATTTTTATTCAAAATTAAAAAAAGAAAATTACAAAATTATCAAAATATATAAACCAACTACAAGCAATAAGTTTTACTTTTAAAATATCAACTAATTTCCAATTACATTACAATATATTAAACAATACCCAGACAAAACAATAATGATAGTCTGTTTTTGTTTATAGTTACGTTGTTCTGGAATTGTCATCAATGGTCAACTGAACTTGTTTTGTTTCAATAAATTTTGTTTTTTATTGTTGGAAAACAAAAAAAAAAATTCCAATTTTACCTACCTTTGTTCCCTTGGCAATGCTTATTGTTTTAAAAAGCGATGATCAGAATTTTAATAAAATGCAAACATATGAAACTGAATTTTTCATTTTCTTTGAGAATTTACAACAAAAATATTTAAATGCTATTTATTTATTAGATTGTTTATTTACATGTAAAAAGGGGGGTAACCTATAATTGCTGGAGTTTCAGGCCTTGGATTTCAAGCTCCATGATATAAAAAAATTTGGAAAATATTGGATATAAACATATGAAATAACCTGAGAAGAAAATGTATTATGTCCTGAAAAATGATGTTTATTTAAATTTTATTGTTCATAGATATTTTTTTATAAAATTAAGCATTAAAAAATACTTGTTTTCATAATTATCTATTCATAAAATGGCAAATAATAACAAATATTGTGTTGTAGTTGTTTACATATTTTGATAATTTACAAAATTATCAAAATATGTAAACAACTACAACACAATATTTGTTATTTGCCATTTTATGAATAGATAATTATGAAAACAAGTATTTTTATAACTTTTTGAGAACACTATATTGGTGTGGCAAAAATAGATATGATTTCTTAATTAAAATTTTATTGAACAACATATTCACTCGTCTTAACCCACTGTCTTCTGAATTCTGTCCTCCACAGAAATTTTTCATTCTCACCAAATAATTGTTTGACATGTTTTGTTTTTTTTTACAGTCTGTCAAAGAATAGAATTTTTTTTCCATTAAGAGAATTATGCAAAATCCCAAATAAATGGTCATCCAAAAGTATAATATATAATGAATATGCCAGATAAGTGAAAACTTCCCAACCAAGCCTATTTATATCTGGGAATATCAGGAGCTGTAAATTTGGATGTGTGGCTGGTGTAAAGTATAATGCCTTGGAATTGTTAATAGGAGAGCAGAGTTCCAATTCCAGTTGGATTCTTTATATTCACTTATATGCAAATACCCTTGGGAAAGGTATCAAAGATACATGCTAATGCTTGTGTTTAATGTTTCTCTTCTTATTTATCTGCTAATCCTCATATTGTCTTTACTGCCGACCAATGTGAAAAATCAATACATCAGGATGTTCTGCCTCCTCTGCAGATTACTTTAATTATTTATTCTTTTAAATGTCAATGTAGTGCTGACTATATTTATTACATTTTATATAAAACTACTTTCTGGGTATATGTTATTTATATAAGACTACTTTCAGGCTATATTTTGAGCCCGTTTAGTACCTAGGTGGGTAACTGCTTGAGAATACCAGGTGCTGTAAGTTTGGATGTGTGGCTGGTGTAATGTATAATGCCTTGGAATTGTTAATAGGAGAGCAGAGTTCCAATTCCAGTTGGAGTCATTATATTCACTTATATGCAAATACCCTTGGGAAAGATATCTACCTCTTCTCCCCCCAGCTATAGGTTAAATAATAAGACTTGTATCACTAAATCATTATTATCTAAAAAAAAAAAATTCTTATAATCTAAAAATATTTATTCAATTTTATATAAAACTACTTTCAGGGTATATGTTATTTATATAAAACTGACTTCAGGATATATGTTATTTATATAAAACTACCTTTATGGTATATGTATAAACTGTGTATGTAAAAGGATATTGTGTTTATGCTTGGGTTCAATCCCAAGCTGCCCCATTTTATAGATGCTATGTGCAAATTAAATAGCCTGCATTCCAAAACTAAAGCACTTCCGGTCCCAAGAATTTCACATAAAGGATTTTCAACCTGTATAATGAAATCTTTATTCTTCACCAAATTATAAAGAAATAAATATGAAAACAATTTTTTTTTTATTCATAAATTTATAAAACTTTACTAAATTATAAAAATATGTGAACCAAGTACAGGTTGAATATCCTTTATCTGAAATTCCAAAATCCAAAAGTTTTTCAGGGGTAAACTTGACTTGCCACAAATGGAAAATTTCAGAAAGCTCTGGGAAGGTTCCTAGGTGATGTACTGCTTTTGTAAGTGACCTCATCTTCCTTGGGTGAAGGTTCCCCAACCCAGCTACGTAGCTAATCATTTTTATTAGCTATCATCACAGCAACATCTTCATTCATGGATTACTTACCAGATTTTTTGTGTTCAGTTAAGATATTCAAAATGTCAAAAAGTCCTGCATTTATATATTTTTTTTAAGTAGTGATCATGTTTTTTGTACACGTACAAAAAGTACAAAACGTTATTTTTATGTGAAATTTTAATTTCACCACTTAAAAATCCGTGTGAGTATTACATGACTAGTGTCATTACTTGTATCTATATGAATGTAAAATTTATTAAATTTTATATAAAACTACTTTAGGGTGTGTTATTTATATAAAACTACCTTTATGGTATATGTATAAACTGTGTTATGAAATGTAAGAGGATATTGTGTTTATGCTTGGGTTCCATTTCCAAGCAGCACCATTTTATAGATGCAATGTACAAATTAAATAACCTGTATTCCAGAATTTGAAAAAAAATCTGAAAACTGAACACTTCTGGTCCCAAGGATTCAGATTAATGATTCTCAACCTGTATAATGAAATTTTTATCATTTCCCATTTTATAAAGTTTGGATCAATTGGCAATTAGTTGATCCTAGATCACAATTCTAAAAAAAAAAAACAAAAAAAAACTACTTTCTGGGAATATGTTATTTATATAAGACTACTTTCAGGGTATATGTTGAGCCTGTTTAGTACCTAGGTGGGTGACTGCTTGAAAATACCAGGTGCTGTAAGCTTGGATGTGTGGGTGGCGTAAAGTTTGAATTGATTGGCAATTAGTTGATCCTAGATCATAATTAGTAAAAAAATTGGAAAATTAAAACAAGAATTAATTTGTGATATAAAAAAATTTGAGATGAAAATGTTTCAAAAAATTACGTTTATTTAAATTTTCTTGTTCTAAGATATTTTTTTATAAAATTATGAATAAAAAATTGTTTTCATAATTATCTATTTCTATAATGGTAAATAACAAATATTGCATTATCGATAGTTCACATCTTATGATTTTGTTGATTTTTATAAAATATCGCAAAACATTTTTGATTTATATAAAATGGAATCATCTGTTATGACATGTCTCTAATTTGTATTTATTTTCAGTTTTTCTACTTGAACTGTTCACCTATATTACATACAATCTGTTATTGTACATAATTAAGTTACAATTAAAATTTGTATTTAATTACATTATTTATATTGTTTCGACTGTTGTCCTCATCTTTATTGCCATATTCGTGATGTTTTGGCCATTGTATGCTCCTGCCTTCTTTAGGTGATTGGAATTTCAAACTGAACACTTTATTTCATCCACTGTTGTCCTCATCTTTATTGCCATATTCGTGATGTTTTGGCCATTGTATGCTCCTGCCTTCTTTAGGTGATTGGAATTTCAAACTGAACACTTTATTTCGTCCACTGTTGTCCTCATCTTTATTGCCATATTCGTGATGTTTTGGCCATTGTATGCTCCTGCCTTCTTTAGGTGATTGGAATTTCAAACTGAACACTTTATTTCGTCCACTGTTGTCCTCATCTTTATTGCCATATTCGTGATGTTTTGGCCATTGTATGCTCCTGCCTTCTTTAGGTGATTGGAATTTCAAACTGAACACTTTATTTCGTCCACTGTTGTCCTCATCTTTATTGCCATATTCGTGATGTTTTGGCCATTGTATGCTCCTGCCTTCTTTAGGTGATTGGAATTTCAAACTGAACACTTTATTTCGTCCACTGTTGTCCTCATCTTTATTGCCATATTCGTGATGTTTTGGCCATTGTATGCTCCTGCCTTCTTTAGGTGATTGGAATTTCAAACTGAACACTTTATTTCGTCCACTGTTGTCCTCATCTTTATTGCCATATTCGTGATGTTTTGGCCATTGTATGCTCCTGCCTTCTTTAGGTGATTGGAATTTCAAACTGAACACTTTATTTCGTCCACTGTTGTCCTCATCTTTATTGCCATATTCGTGATGTTTTGGCCATTGTATGCTCCTGCCTTCTTTAGGTGATTGGAATTTCAAACTGAACACTTTATTTCGTCCACTGTTGTCCTCATCTTTATTGCCATATTCGTGATGTTTTGGCCATTGTATGCTCCTGCCTTCTTTAGGTGATTGGAATTTCAAACTGAACACTTTATTTCGTCCACTGTTGTCCTCATCTTTATTGCCATATTCGTGATGTTTTGGCCATTGTATGCTCCTGCCTTCTTTAGGTGATTGGAATTTCAAACTGAACACTTTATTTCGTCCACTGTTGTCCTCATCTTTATTGCCATATTCGTGATGTTTTGGCCATTGTATGCTCCTGCCTTCTTTAGGTGATTGGAATTTCAAACTGAACACTTTATTTCGTCCACTGTTGTCCTCATCTTTATTGCCATATTCGTGATGTTTTGGCCATTGTATGCTCCTGCCTTCTTTAGGTGATTGGAATTTCAAACTGAACACTTTATTTCGTCCACTGTTGTCCTCATCTTTATTGCCATATTCGTGATGTTTTGGCCATTGTATGCTCCTGCCTTCTTTAGGTGATTGGAATTTCAAACTGAACCCTTTATTTCGTCCACTGTTGTCCTCATCTTTATTGCCATATTCGTGATGTTTTGGCCATTGTATGCTCCTGCCTTCTTTAGGTGATTGGAATTTCAAACTGAACACTTTATTTCGTCCACTGTTGTCCTCATCTTTATTGCCATATTCGTGATGTTTTGGCCATTGTATGCTCCTGCCTTCTTTAGGTGATTGGAATTTCAAACTGAACACTTTATTTCGTCCACTGTTGTCCTCATCTTTATTGCCATATTCGTGATGTTTTGGCCATTGTATGCTCCTGCCTTCTTTAGGTGATTGGAATTTCAAACTGAACACTTTATTTCGTCCACTGTTGTCCTCATCTTTATTGCCATATTCGTGATATTTTGGCCATTGTATGCTCCTGCCTTCTTTAGGTGATTGGAATTTCAAACTGAACACTTTATTTCGTCCACTGTTGTCCTCATCTTTATTGCCATATTCGTGATGTTTTGGCCATTGTATGCTCCTGCCTTCTTTAGGTGATTGGAATTTCAAACTGAACACTTTATTTTGTCCACTGTTGTCCTCATCTTTATTGCCATATTCGTGATGTTTTGGCCATTGTATGCTCCTGCCTTCTTTAGGTGATTGGAATTTCAAACTGAACACTTTATTTCATCCACTGTTGTCCTCATCTTTATTGCCATATTCGTGATGTTTTGGCCATTGTATGCTCCTGCCTTCTTTAGGTGATTGGAATTTCAAACTGAACACTTTATTTCGTCCACTGTTGTCCTCATCTTTATTGCCATATTCGTGATGTTTTGGCCATTGTATGCTCCTGCCTTCTTTAGGTGATTGGAATTTCAAACTGAACACTTTATTTCGTCCACTGTTGTCCTCATCTTTATTGCCATATTCGTGATGTTTTGGCCATTGTATGCTCCTGCCTTCTTTAGGTGATTGGAATTTCAAACTGACCCCTTATTTTTCGTCCACTGTTGTCCTCATCTTTATTGCCATATTCGTGATGTTTTGGCCATTGTATGCTCCTGCCTTCTTTAGGTGATTGGAATTTCAAACTGAACACTTTATTTCGTCCACTGTTGTCCTCATCTTTATTGCCATATTCGTGATGTTTTGGCCATTGTATGCTCCTGCCTTCTTTAGGTGATTGGAATTTCAAACTGAACACTTTATTTCATCCACTGTTGTCCTCATCTTTATTGCCATATTCATGATGTTTTGGCCATTGTATGCTCCTGCCTTCTTTAGGTGATTGGAATTTCAAACTGAACACTTTATTTCGTCCACTGTTGTCCTCATCTTTATTGCCATATTTGTGATGTTTTGGCCATTGTATGCTCCTGCCTTCTTTAGGTGATTGGAATTTCAAACTGAACACTTTATTTCGTCCACTGTTGTCCTCATCTTTATTGCCATATTCGTGATGTTTTGGCCATTGTATGCTCCTGCCTTCTTTAGGTGATTGGAATTTCAAACTGAACACTTTATTTCGTCCACTGTTGTCCTCATCTTTATTGCCATATTCGTGATGTTTTGGCCATTGTATGCTCCTGCCTTCTTTAGGTGATTGGAATTTCAAACTGAACACTTTATTTTGTCCACTGTTCTCCTCATCTTTATTGCCATATTCGTGATGTTTTGGCCATTGTATGCTCTTGCCTTCTTTAGGTGATTGGAATTTCAAACTGAACACTTTATTTCGTCCACTGTTGTCCTCATCTTTATTGCCATATTCGTGATGTTTTGGCCATTGTATGCTCCTGCCTTCTTTAGGTGATTGGAATTTCAAACTGAACACTTTATTTCGTCCACTGTTGTCCTCATCTTTATTGCCATATTCGTGATGTTTTGGCCATTGTATGCTCCTGCCTTCTTTAGGTGATTGGAATTTCAAACTGAATACTTTATTTCGTCCACTGTTGTCCTCATCTTTATTGCCATATTCGTGATGTTTTGGCCATTGTATGCTCCTGCCTTCTTTAGGTGATTGGAATTTCAAACTGAACCCTTTATTTCGTCCACTGTTGTCCTCATCTTTATTGCCATATTCGTGATGTTTTGGCCATTGTATGCTCCTGCCTTCTTTAGGTGATTGGAATTTCAAACTGAACACTTTATTTCGTCCACTGTTGTCCTCATCTTTATTGCCATATTCGTGATGTTTTGGCCATTGTATGCTCCTGCCTTCTTTAGGTGATTGGAATTTCAAACTGAACACTTTATTTCGTCCACTGTTGTCCTCATCTTTATTGCCATATTCGTGATGTTTTGGCCATTGTATGCTCCTGCCTTCTTTAGGTGATTGGAATTTCAAACTGAACACTTTATTTCGTCCACTGTTGTCCTCATCTTTATTGCCATATTCGTGATGTTTTGGCCATTGTATGCTCCTGCCTTCTTTAGGTGATTGGAATTTCAAACTGAACACTTTATTTCGTCCACTGTTGTCCTCATCTTTATTGCCATATTCGTGATGTTTTGGCCATTGTATGCTCCTGCCTTCTTTAGGTGATTGGAATTTCAAACTGAACACTTTATTTCATCCACTGTTGTCCTCATCTTTATTGCCATATTCGTGATGTTTTGGCCATTGTATGCTCCTGCCTTCTTTAGGTGATTGGAATTTCAAACTGAACACTTTATTTCGTCCACTGTTGTCCTCATCTTTATTGCCATATTCGTGATGTTTTGGCCATTGTATGCTCCTGCCTTCTTTAGGTGATTGGAATTTCAAACTGAACACTTTATTTCGTCCACTGTTGTCCTCATCTTTATTGCCATATTCGTGATGTTTTGGCCATTGTATGCTCCTGCCTTCTTTAGGTGATTGGAATTTCAAACTGAACCCTTTATTTCGTCCACTGTTGTCCTCATCTTTATTGCCATATTCGTGATGTTTTGGCCATTGTATGCTCCTGCCTTCTTTAGGTGATTGGAATTTCAAACTGAACACTTTATTTCGTCCACTGTTGTCCTCATCTTTATTGCCATATTCGTGATGTTTTGGCCATTGTATGCTCCTGCCTTCTTTAGGTGATTGGAATTTCAAACTGAACACTTTATTTCATCCACTGTTGTCCTCATCTTTATTGCCATATTCATGATGTTTTGGCCATTGTATGCTCCTGCCTTCTTTAGGTGATTGGAATTTCAAACTGAACACTTTATTTCGTCCACTGTTGTCCTCATCTTTATTGCCATATTTGTGATGTTTTGGCCATTGTATGCTCCTGCCTTCTTTAGGTGATTGGAATTTCAAACTGAACACTTTATTTCGTCCACTGTTGTCCTCATCTTTATTGCCATATTCGTGATGTTTTGGCCATTGTATGCTCCTGCCTTCTTTAGGTGATTGGAATTTCAAACTGAACACTTTATTTCGTCCACTGTTGTCCTCATCTTTATTGCCATATTCGTGATGTTTTGGCCATTGTATGCTCCTGCCTTCTTTAGGTGATTGGAATTTCAAACTGAACACTTTATTTCGTCCACTGTTGTCCTCATCTTTATTGCCATATTCGTGATGTTTTGGCCATTGTATGCTCCTGCCTTCTTTAGGTGATTGGAATTTCAAACTGAACACTTTATTTCGTCCACTGTTGTCCTCATCTTTATTGCCATATTCGTGATGTTTTGGCCATTGTATGCTCCTGCCTTCTTTAGGTGATTGGAATTTCAAACTGAACACTTTATTTCGTCCACTGTTGTCCTCATCTTTATTGCCATATTCGTGATGTTTTGGCCATTGTATGCTCCTGCCTTCTTTAGGTGATTGGAATTTCAAACTGAACACTTTATTTCGTCCACTGTTGTCCTCATCTTTATTGCCATATTCGTGATGTTTTGGCCATTGTATGCTCCTGCCTTATTTAGGTGATTGGAATTTCAAACTGAACACTTTATTTCGTCCACTGTTGTCCTCATCTTTATTGCCATATTCGTGATGTTTTGGCCATTGTATGCTCCTGCCTTCTTTAGGTGATTGGAATTTCAAACTGAACCCTTTATTTCGTCCACTGTTGTCCTCATCTTTATTGCCATATTCGTGATGTTTTGGCCATTGTATGCTCCTGCCTTCTTTAGGTGATTGGAATTTCAAACTGAACACTTTATTTCGTCCACTGTTGTCCTCATCTTTATTGCCATATTCGTGATGTTTTGGCCATTGTATGCTCCTGCCTTCTTTAGGTGATTGGAATTTCAAACTGAACCCTTTATTTCGTCCACTGTTGTCCTCATCTTTATTGCCATATTCGTGATGTTTTGGCCATTGTATGCTCCTGCCTTCTTTAGGTGATTGGAATTTCAAACTGAACACTTTATTTCGTCCACTGTTGTCCTCATCTTTATTGCCATATTCGTGATGTTTTGGCCATTGTATGCTCCTGCCTTCTTTAGGTGATTGGAATTTCAAACTGAACACTTTATTTCGTCCACTGTTGTCCTCATCTTTATTGCCATATTCGTGATGTTTTGGCCATTGTATGCTCCTGCCTTCTTTAGGTGATTGGAATTTCAAACTGAACACTTTATTTCGTCCACTGTTGTCCTCATCTTTATTGCCATATTCGTGATGTTTTGGCCATTGTATGCTCCTGCCTTCTTTAGGTGATTGGAATTTCAAACTGAACCCTTTATTTCGTCCACTGTTGTCCTCATCTTTATTGCCATATTCGTGATGTTTTGGCCATTGTATGCTCCTGCCTTCTTTAGGTGATTGGAATTTCAAACTGAACACTTTATTTCGTCCACTGTTGTCCTCATCTTTATTGCCATATTCGTGATGTTTTGGCCATTGTATGCTCCTGCCTTCTTTAGGTGATTGGAATTTCAAACTGAACACTTTATTTCGTCCACTGTTGTCCTCATCTTTATTGCCATATTCGTGATGTTTTGGCCATTGTATGCTCCTGCCTTCTTTAGGTGATTGGAATTTCAAACTGAACACTTTATTTCGTCCACTGTTGTCCTCATCTTTATTGCCATATTCGTGATATTTTGGCCATTGTATGCTCCTGCCTTCTTTAGGTGATTGGAATTTCAAACTGAACACTTTATTTCGTCCACTGTTGTCCTCATCTTTATTGCCATATTCGTGATGTTTTGGCCATTGTATGCTCCTGCCTTCTTTAGGTGATTGGAATTTCAAACTGAACACTTTATTTTGTCCACTGTTGTCCTCATCTTTATTGCCATATTCGTGATGTTTTGGCCATTGTATGCTCCTGCCTTCTTTAGGTGATTGGAATTTCAAACTGAACACTTTATTTCATCCACTGTTGTCCTCATCTTTATTGCCATATTCGTGATGTTTTGGCCATTGTATGCTCCTGCCTTCTTTAGGTGATTGGAATTTCAAACTGAACACTTTATTTCGTCCACTGTTGTCCTCATCTTTATTGCCATATTCGTGATGTTTTGGCCATTGTATGCTCCTGCCTTCTTTAGGTGATTGGAATTTCAAACTGAACACTTTATTTCGTCCACTGTTGTCCTCATCTTTATTGCCATATTCGTGATGTTTTGGCCATTGTATGCTCCTGCCTTCTTTAGGTGATTGGAATTTCAAACTGACCCCTTATTTTTCGTCCACTGTTGTCCTCATCTTTATTGCCATATTCGTGATGTTTTGGCCATTGTATGCTCCTGCCTTCTTTAGGTGATTGGAATTTCAAACTGAACACTTTATTTCGTCCACTGTTGTCCTCATCTTTATTGCCATATTCGTGATGTTTTGGCCATTGTATGCTCCTGCCTTCTTTAGGTGATTGGAATTTCAAACTGAACACTTTATTTCATCCACTGTTGTCCTCATCTTTATTGCCATATTCATGATGTTTTGGCCATTGTATGCTCCTGCCTTCTTTAGGTGATTGGAATTTCAAACTGAACACTTTATTTCGTCCACTGTTGTCCTCATCTTTATTGCCATATTTGTGATGTTTTGGCCATTGTATGCTCCTGCCTTCTTTAGGTGATTGGAATTTCAAACTGAACACTTTATTTCGTCCACTGTTGTCCTCATCTTTATTGCCATATTCGTGATGTTTTGGCCATTGTATGCTCCTGCCTTCTTTAGGTGATTGGAATTTCAAACTGAACACTTTATTTCGTCCACTGTTGTCCTCATCTTTATTGCCATATTCGTGATGTTTTGGCCATTGTATGCTCCTGCCTTCTTTAGGTGATTGGAATTTCAAACTGAACACTTTATTTTGTCCACTGTTGTCCTCATCTTTATTGCCATATTCGTGATGTTTTGGCCATTGTATGCTCTTGCCTTCTTTAGGTGATTGGAATTTCAAACTGAACACTTTATTTCGTCCACTGTTGTCCTCATCTTTATTGCCATATTCGTGATGTTTTGGCCATTGTATGCTCCTGCCTTCTTTAGGTGATTGGAATTTCAAACTGAACACTTTATTTCGTCCACTGTTGTCCTCATCTTTATTGCCATATTCGTGATGTTTTGGCCATTGTATGCTCCTGCCTTCTTTAGGTGATTGGAATTTCAAACTGAACACTTTATTTCGTCCACTGTTGTCCTCATCTTTATTGCCATATTCGTGATGTTTTGGCCATTGTATGCTCCTGCCTTCTTTAGGTGATTGGAATTTCAAACTGAACCCTTTATTTCGTCCACTGTTGTCCTCATCTTTATTGCCATATTCGTGATGTTTTGGCCATTGTATGCTCCTGCCTTCTTTAGGTGATTGGAATTTCAAACTGAACACTTTATTTCGTCCACTGTTGTCCTCATCTTTATTGCCATATTCGTGATGTTTTGGCCATTGTATGCTCCTGCCTTCTTTAGGTGATTGGAATTTCAAACTGAACACTTTATTTCGTCCACTGTTGTCCTCATCTTTATTGCCATATTCGTGATGTTTTGGCCATTGTATGCTCCTGCCTTCTTTAGGTGATTGGAATTTCAAACTGAACACTTTATTTCGTCCACTGTTGTCCTCATCTTTATTGCCATATTCGTGATATTTTGGCCATTGTATGCTCCTGCCTTCTTTAGGTGATTGGAATTTCAAACTGAACACTTTATTTCGTCCACTGTTGTCCTCATCTTTATTGCCATATTCGTGATGTTTTGGCCATTGTATGCTCCTGCCTTCTTTAGGTGATTGGAATTTCAAACTGAACACTTTATTTTGTCCACTGTTGTCCTCATCTTTATTGCCATATTCGTGATGTTTTGGCCATTGTATGCTCCTGCCTTCTTTAGGTGATTGGAATTTCAAACTGAACACTTTATTTCATCCACTGTTGTCCTCATCTTTATTGCCATATTCGTGATGTTTTGGCCATTGTATGCTCCTGCCTTCTTTAGGTGATTGGAATTTCAAACTGAACACTTTATTTCGTCCACTGTTGTCCTCATCTTTATTGCCATATTCGTGATGTTTTGGCCATTGTATGCTCCTGCCTTCTTTAGGTGATTGGAATTTCAAACTGAACCCTTTATTTCGTCCACTGTTGTCCTCATCTTTATTGCCATATTCGTGATGTTTTGGCCATTGTATGCTCCTGCCTTCTTTAGGTGATTGGAATTTCAAACTGAACACTTTATTTCGTCCACTGTTGTCCTCATCTTTATTGCCATATTCGTGATGTTTTGGCCATTGTATGCTCCTGCCTTCTTTAGGTGATTGGAATTTCAAACTGAACATTTTATTTCATCCACTGTTGTCCTCATCTTTATTGCCATATTCATGATGTTTTGGCCATTGTATGCTCCTGCCTTCTTTAGGTGATTGGAATTTCAAACTGAACACTTTATTTCGTCCACTGTTGTCCTCATCTTTATTGCCATATTTGTGATGTTTTGGCCATTGTATGCTCCTGCCTTCTTTAGGTGATTGGAATTTCAAACTGAACACTTTATTTCGTCCACTGTTGTCCTCATCTTTATTGCCATATTCGTGATGTTTTGGCCATTGTATGCTCCTGCCTTCTTTAGGTGATTGGAATTTCAAACTGAACACTTTATTTCGTCCACTGTTGTCCTCATCTTTATTGCCATATTCGTGATGTTTTGGCCATTGTATGCTCCTGCCTTCTTTAGGTGATTGGAATTTCAAACTGAACACTTTATTTTGTCCACTGTTGTCCTCATCTTTATTGCCATATTCGTGATGTTTTGGCCATTGTATGCTCTTGCCTTCTTTAGGTGATTGGAATTTCAAACTGAACACTTTATTTCGTCCACTGTTGTCCTCATCTTTATTGCCATATTCGTGATGTTTTGGCCATTGTATGCTCCTGCCTTCTTTAGGTGATTGGAATTTCAAACTGAACCCTTTATTTCGTCCACGGGGGTAGATTGTTCTAGTTCCACGTGCCATGCCTCTTCCAGATGTCTCAGCTATCTCCCTTTAACTCAACTCATCGAAAATAATGAAATAAAGGGTTCAGTTCGAAATTCCAATTCCCTGAAGAAGGCCGGAGTTTTATAATTTCGCAGTTTTAAAAAAAAATTTGTGAATAAAAAGATTTCTTTACACATTTATTTCTTTATTGTTTGTTTTGCTTGTTTAACAGCATGTCATTTAATGCTGAGATTTAATTTTCTTGAGAACTTTGAATTAATAAAAATACATTCTTCAGCTTTCACAATTGAATACATGGTAGATGATACTCAACTTTTGTACATATACATGTTTGTATGGACATAATTACGAGAGGTAGTGATATATGTGTTTTATGTTGTAGTTTTATTAAAGTTATATTTTACAATACAATTTGATTTAAGAAATTGTCGGATATTATAGGATTAATATCATAGTAGATGATATTCAACTTTTGCACATATACATGTTTGTATGGACATAAGTACGAGAGGCAGTGATATATGTGTTTTATGTTGTAGTTTTATTAAAGTTATATTTTTGAATACAGTTTGATCTCTTTAAGAAATTGTAGGATAGTATATGGATTAATATCATGAAAGAGTTCTTTCCTGTTGGTTGATTTTGTTTAGTGGCATATCAACCAATATGGGTTATTTAATGCCAAAATCTAAATATTTTGTATGCAATTGCATGCCTTTAACTACAGATAAAATGCATTGTTGGTAATTCTACTATAAAAGCTGGTTATTTTCTATAAACAGGTATTGTTGGTAATTCTACTATAAAATGGAGAGCTGGTTATTTTTCTATAAACAGGTATTGTTGGTAATTTTACTATAAAAATGTATTTTTATCCTTTCATAGTGTTCCATTTTTCTTTGCCCATAGCTGGGACCCTAACTTTCTCTTTCTCTCACTCTCTCTCTTTTGCTCTCTTTCTCTCACTCTCTCTCGTTCTCTTTCTCTCTTTCTTGCTCTCTTTCTCTTGCTCTCTTTTTCTCACTCTCTTTCTCTCTTGCTCTCTCTCTCTCTCTCTCTTGCTCTCACTCTTTCTCTTGCTCTCTTTCCCTCACTCTCTCTCTCTTGTTCTCTTTCCCTCACTCTCTTTCTCTCAATCTCTTTCCTTCACTCTCTCTCTCTTGTTCTCTTTCCCTCACTCTCTCTCTTGTTCTCTTTCTCTCACACTCTTTCTCTCACTCTCTCTCTTGTTCTCTTTCTCTCACTCTCTTTCTCTCACTCTCTTTCTCTCACTCTCTCTCTCTTGCTCTCTTTCCCTCACTCTCTTTCTCTCAATCTCTTTCCTTCACTCTCTCTCTCTTGTTCTCTCACTCTCTCTCTCTTTCCCTCACTCTCTCTCTTGTTCTCTTTCTCTCACACTCTTTCTCTCACTCTCTCTTTTGTTCTCTTTCTCTCACTCTCTCTTTTGTTCTCTTGCCCTCACTCTCTCTTGTTCTCTTTCTCTCACTCTCTCTCTATTTCCCTCACTCTCTCTCTCTCTCTCTCTCTTGTTCTCTTTTTCTCTCTCTTGCTCTCTTGCCCTCACTAAAAAACACTCCAATATTTATTTCCAAAAGTCATGGCAATTCACAAATGATATAGATGTTGTACTGTGATCTTTTATGGCACATGATAAGTACTCAACTTCTTTTTATAATTTCAATGAAAGTCAAATTCAACAATTGTCTGACGTGTACTATAGCTGAAATTTTCATTATAGCTTCACAACCTGCCGAAGCTAGAAAGAGGTCAGTTATTTCATTTTCTCCTTCTTTTGCCTGGTATTCTTTCAATTTTTTAACCCTAGCCTGGGCTGCAAAACACCTCAACAAATTCTGGTTCATCCTATTGGCAATGGCATAATAGAAAAGGGTTTTGTGGAGAGCCTTGACTGGCTACATTCTAGTCTACCCTGCTATTAAATGCTCTGGGATAGCATTTAATTAAATATAATGGGTTAAATAGATTGGTAGACTAGGAATTTTATCCTTGGTTGGCAGCCAGTCTAAAAGAAAGAAAGCTCTGAATTCAAAACCACGGAGAAGGAAACAGGACACACCAATATCTATTCACAAATATTAGAGAAAGGAATTTGTGGAGACCAATGATTACCTACTTTCTGAAGAGATTTTTTTTTAATCTTATCACTCTATGTAAGGCAATGAAGCCACTAAGACACAAGGGGTTACTGAATGTGGAAGAACAAGAAAGAGAAGAGAAGCATTAGGGAGCAAGAATACTAGAAGAATAATCAAGACAGAAGATAATGATTGACATTGCATTTAAATTTTTAAAGATCAAAGTTGGCTGGAAAGTGTGGAACTGAAAGAGAGTTCTACAAATTAAAATTGCGAGAAAAGAAACTGTTAGCATAGAACTTACGGTTACATCTAGCCAATTCAACTGTGAATTGATGAGATCTTTCTGCCAATCAAGTACTGTGCTTATATTTATAAAGTCTAGGTACCATAGTGAAAAGTTCATCCAAAGAATTACTATGAAAGTATTTATAGGAAAGTCTACATTATGGCAGTGTGACAGTGATTGAAGCTGAGATGTCAGCTCAGAACCAATAATATTGCTGATTCTTATTTGGATTTTATCAAGAATATCACTAACTCACTTTAAAAGGAAAATGATAATCCCATCCGGCTCCTTTCCATCACTACATTCAAAGCTTACAGGTTCAATTTGGGAGGGAACCCAGCCGCATGCAGATCTCTTCTGATGATGTCATTTATTTCTGCATGCCTTGGAAATCAGCCGGCACTATGACAACAGGAGAGAGGATGCAAACCAAACTCACCAATGGAAGCTCCACATCTGCATCTGTGGTACTCACAGAATTTGAGCTCAAGAAACTATTTTAAAAAATCCAACAATCTTCACAGATTGCTTCTCATCCTTTTAACTTGTTTGGTTGGACTTTCTGTGACAAAAGACATGACTTACCTCAGAATTCGAAATGAGCGGGAATGTGTCTTGCACGCAAAGTGATGACAAAAAGAAATATGGCCGCTACTGAAGATGCAATTTATGCGTGCCGATCTTGTCTTAAACGAGACAATATTTGCACACATGCAAATTTCGGCCGTGTTAGAACAGCATAAAAAGTGCCAGCAGCATGACTGAATTGGGAGTCAATCGGCAGACTACATGCGGTAGAGCTGGGCATACGAATTGACAGATGAACAAAGTCGAAGTAGGCACGGCTGAGATTGGTGTCTGTTTCACAACTGCCCAACCAGTTCGCATTATTTAAATCTAATGGGTTAAAAACATCAGTGTGGACATAAAATTTTATCCTTGGTTGGCAGCCAGTCTAAGAGAAAGAAAACTCTGAATTCAAAACCATGAAGAAGACATCATAAACCCATCCCAATTAATGGGTGAAATGGCTGCATAGCGACACAGATTGAGGAATCGGAGAGCCAAATTTGAATTCCAGTTTACTGATGTGCTAATACCCTTGGGAAAGGTATGTATCCATCTCTTCTCTTCAGATATGGGTAAATAGCAGGATAGAGTAAGCACTATAGCCTTGGTTGGAAACCAGTCTAGGAGATGGAAAACTTTGAATTCAAACCAGCCTGGAGAGGATTGGACTCTATCAGGCTGTTATGCTGAAGACACACCACTGCTGCTATTGTTGCAGTAGATGTGGTACCTCTGTGACCCTAACGGGGTGGTAGCACCTGTTAGAGTCCCATGTATAGGCAAATAATTAACCCCCAAACTGGGTTCAAAACACTATGAAAGTATAAAAATAGATTTTTATAGTAAAACTACCAGCAATACTTTTTGGAAAAAAAAAAACATTACCATCAATCTATTTGACTCTCGACAAAACTCCTCTTTACAAAAATATATCAATGAAATCTGATCTACAAACTGATTTCTTACAAAGAGTACATATTCTATTCATATGAACCTATCTTAAAAATTTTGTCAGCATTAAATAGACAATTACAATATACTGTAAAACAAAATAAACCAAACCTACAACCCTAAGGGGTAACAGGATTTGGGATTCATGGTTTAGTTTATTTTGTTTTACGGCATATCAACACCTCAATGGGTTATTTAATGCCAAGATTTTTTAGGATATCTTTGTATGAATAGAATATGTATTCTGTGTAAGAAATCAGTTTGTAGATCAGGTTTGGTTTATTTTTTTTTACGGCATATCAACCTCAATGGATTATTTAATGCCGACAAGATATTTAGGATAGGTTCGTATGAATAGAATATGTATTCTTTGTAAGAACTCAGTTTGTAGATCAGGTTTCATTGATGTATTTTTTTAAATTGGGGTTTTGTCAAGAGTCAAATGTATTACTGGTAATATTTTTTGTTTCAGAAATGTATAGCTGGTATTTTTACTATAAAAATTCATTTTTTTATACTTCCATGGTGTTTTGACCCCAGTTTGGGGGTTGATTATTTGCCCATAGCCGGGACTCTAGCAGGTGCTACCACCCTGTTAGGGTTGCAGGAGTACCACATCTACTGCAACAATAGCAGCAGTGGTGTGTCTTCAGCAAGACAGCCTGACAGAGTCCAAGCCAAGCTGGGACCCTAACAGGTGCTACCACTCTGGGTGGACCTGGGAACAACAGCAATTAAGGTGGGTGCATGTTCTTGAAAATCTCTTGCTGTCTGATGTAGTTTATCGTCATATCCAGGACATGGGATTCATATTTGTGTTGTGTTGTGGATTCCGAGATGGATTCGGTCTCCAAGGAACGACAAACGCAATAATTAAATATAAGAAATAAAATGTATTTACACAATAACACAAAGAGTAATACTGTTAGTAAGTCCAGGAACGTGGTCAGTAGCAAATACAGATAGATATATACAGTATCGAAATAGTACTTCCTTAGAGTCTACGTGCTTGTAACTGACTTCTACGAGAAGTTACCTCACACTATCTCCGTTCGTATATTCTCCCACTCTTTGACTACCGACCACTGACTACTACTGCCATACGACTAGTATTTAGTCACCCCCCCACGAGGGTATCATGTGGCACAAGGCCGGTTTAATGTGGGATCTCCGAGCCCATGGGCTCGGCCAAAAATATGCCCTTTGAACCCGCATAAACAGGTTCAGGGTCAGTTTACCTCCCCAAACGAGACTACGCCCTATGGCGTAGCCTCGTTCAGGTTCCTCCCCGCCCGAAAGCAGAAAGTTCAACTGTTCAGCCGATCATCCGACATCGACTGCCATACGACTACCCTCACTGACTGTAACTCTGGGTATTTAACGGCAGCAGTCCAGGTACACTTGGTAGAGTCCACATATGAAAAAGGGGTGGACCCCATAACATGTTATTTGCTTAACTTTGCTCGCAGCATAGGGTGGATTTGATGGCCTTGGTTGGCAGCCTTGTAATAGAAAGAAAACAATGAATTTAAAACAGTGACAAGGTAATGGAGATAACACTTCATGGACTAACCCCCCTCTCCAGACATCATGATAGCTCACAAATAACACAGAAATGGAACTTATGGAGAGCCACGATTGCCCATGTCTTCTGGAGACATGGCATTAAAACAAAAAAGTTAGTTGTTCTGAATGCATGGGAAAGCATGTGTGAATATAATAAAAGTTCTACTGCGGATGCCATTACAATATTTAATACCATAGCCAATGTCCATGAACTTTCGTTTTAGCAACAGTAAACCTAGAAAAAAATAATTTTAAAACAATTAAAAGAAACAGTAATAGGTTTTTATTTTTATTTTTGTCTTCATAGGATTGGCTAAGAGACAAACTTGTTTATTGCTTCTATTCATGTGAATATTATCTGAGAGACTTCTCATAAGACATCTCGCACTTTCAGCTCAAGAGATAAACTCGATCAACCTGTACTTAAGGGATTTTTGGCTGAAGTGGTTGTAGCGATTTTTAAAAATTTTTCCTCCATGTGTCCCCTCAAGATGTGGGTGGTGCTTATGGCCATGTCATGTTGAAACTTTCGTTCCCATACAATCACCGAAGTTAAGTAATGTTGAGCCTCGACAGTACATAGATGGGTGACCACTTGGGAATAACAGGTGTTGTAAGCTTGGAGAAGTGGTTGGTGTAATGGGTAATGGCTTGGAATTGTTAATCAGATAGCCGAGTTCCAAATAATATTAGGGTGGTGCAAAAATAATGACGCAATAATGTCGTTTTTTGACGTGTTTTTTAACGTCAAAAAACGACATTATTACGTCATTATTTTTGCACCAACCTAATAATTGTCTCATTACCTGTTCCTCCCAATTCCTGTTCTGCTATTCCTTTATACAAGCTCATGAGGCAGATTACTCAATGTTTTCCAATGATTTCTTACAAAGAATACATATTCTATTCATATGAACTTATCCTAAATCTTCAGATCTTTCCACTAACCATTCCGTTTCAGATCTTTATATGTCTTATGATGAGTCGGTGATCGGCTCACAAAATCTATCATATTTTTAGCAGGAATGTACTCCGTGACCCAAGCCCTGACTTATTTCCAAGTTATTTGAAATTTAACCATGCAGATGTCATAGCACATCATGTGACTTGTCTTATCCAATCAGGTTCCAGAAACCAATTATTTAATTTTGGAGCTGTGTTTTGTACAGTATTGTAAAGTTCTTTTGTATCTACTGATTTTAGTAGTATTAATTTGTAAGTGTTTCTTTCTTGTTTTGTGCTTCACTTATTGGTCACAAAATATTGGAGTTTATATCATATAGACATCAGGCCAGATTTTAACTAGGATCAAAATGTTTGACAAAATTCCAGTTTAAAATGGTAGACATTGTGCCAGTTTCAAACTAGAGTAAGAACATGTAGTCATCAGTCCAGTTTTAAATTAGCGTCAAAATGTTTAACATAATTCCAGTTTTAAACTAATCAAAAAAGTCAACATCAGGACGGTTTCAAACTAGAGTTAAAAATGATGCAAACGTCTTGTTTACACTCGAGTCAAATATCAAATTGTTGACATAGATCCGGTTTTCTATTAGTTTAAAAGGTAGATATCAGTTTCAAACTAAAGTAATAAAAGTAGACATAGGTCTAGTTTTTACCTGAAACTGCAAGTATCTTTTTTTTCTTTTTTAAAGCAAGTTACCCTCAGCAAGGTGGGAGTGCCACTAGCACGCAAGGGGTTTTAGAGGATTGGGGAGAGAATAAAGAGAAGGACAAAGAACAAGATCAAGGTATCAGAAGATGTCAATTGACATTACACTTGAATATTTGAAGATTATAGTTACCAGGGAAGCAAGTAAGAGGAAAGGAGTTCCACAGATGGGAAGTACGATAGAAGTTATTTGAGAAGATGAGATGGTTACAATTAACCATTTTGACAGTGAAAGAGTGGGACTGAGATGTCAGCCTAGTAGCGCGTTTAAATTCATGCAGTCTGGGAACCAGCAAAAGTAGGTCATTGGAACAGTTGCCATGAAAATACTTGTAGAAGAGACAGAGGGAAGCAACAGAGAAAGCAACTGTAGACTAGATGCCAGATCAGGAGTTATCACATTGTATATCTACTTGGGAAGTGGATGTTTTTGAGTGGTGAGCCTTACCTTTCTGTAGAAATGCAGTCAGCTTATTCTAATCTAATTTTTTAATATTTGCAAGAAGTTGGTACTAGTTTAAGGCAAATGGATTACCAATGTATTGAAATTTATATTTTAGTCTGACTGGCAATTAAGAGCAAATGTATTGTTTGGCTGTTAATTTTCTGGAATCTTTGTTTTAGTGTGGATTAGTACTCTTGTTAATTTCTCCATTCATTCTATTTTCCTACAGCAACCTACCCATTCTTATTAAAAAAAAAAAAGAAAAAAGAAAAGAAAAACAAATTCATTAATTGATGACCATATAATTCAGTTATCACTCCATCTCTTTTTCACTTTTCCTCGACTTCTTTTTGCCCGGTATCATACCCTCAAGACACAAACCCTGCACTAGATCCTTTAATGTACCCAAATTGATTTAAAGATTTACTATAGATGGTATTGTAGGAATGTAGAAGGAAACTATCTCTATTTGACAGGACAAATTTACTGATGTACAAAGGTGACATTGAGAGACATGGAACAGCCCATGGGTGAGGATAATCAGCTGCTGCTTAGATCACGACAGAGACCGATGTTGCAGACAACTGAAGTTCAGCTGACTACGGCCATGGCACAATTTCTATGTATCTTAAATAAGACACAATAAATGAACTGTGCATCTCTTGGGATCATTATAAGTAATATCTTCTTTTTATTCATCCCCTTTCATTTACTGCTTGCTTTTTTATGTGTTTTAATTTTGCTGTGTGGAACAATTTGTGAAACACACACATTATTTATGATAGGATAAGGAACAAATAAGAAATGTTTGTAAATTTGACATGTTTCGCTTTTATTTAAGCTTCACCAGAAAAGGAAATATGAGGAGAAAAAAATAATTCTGGTATTTTAATTTTTGTGTTGTCAAACACACTTTTATTATATTATCAACTTTTATAAAATCCATACTTAAAGAATCTAAGGTATGTCTACCTACAACCACAACTGGTGTAACTTAAATTCTTTCACCCTCACACAAAACATCTCCAAATCAATATATGGACAACCATCAAAGATAGCTGAAAATGCTTACTAGACATTCAAATGAATGCAAACGAATACAGATTATTAACTAAATCCCATATAGATAAACTATAATTATGATACACCCACACATATGAATTATACTGACAAAGGCTGCTTGACAGGACAGATACACATGAGGTTTGCTTAACCAAAGAAAAGATAAGACAAAAATAAAAATATCAGAATTTTCTTTTCTCTTCCATATTTCATTTTATGCTGAAGCTGTAGGGCCATTATTATTATAAATAAATTCATTATTATTATAAATAAATTATAAAATAATAATAATAATGAAAATTATAAATAACATAAAAACTTTGTATAAAATAAATCAAATAAAAAATTAAAATAATAAAAATTCTCCCAGAATGTAACAGTAACTGCTCCTGCTGAAAATCCTGTCAAAAGACATTAAACTCAATCTCTTTGCTATGAACCTTTGAATGGGCAACACTTATCCCAACTTCACTATCTGTGACATTGAGTGTAATAATATGAAGTGAATTCTCCCTTTCATCACATGCAACCATGAAACATTTGTAACCAAAAATACACACATCAATACACAAAAAAGATAAATAAATTGTATGAGATTAGTGTACAATTTACCATGATTAACTGTTATCTATGAATGCTTTATTTTCTGCGATATATGATTTTATACCCATGTGAACACAAGGTTATTTCTGCTGCTATCATTTTGGTAACTCTGACATGTATAAAAAACAACTACATCATTTTGATGATCACTGACATACAAAAAACATATTATACACCACGAAGCTGAAACATCTTAAATTTTTCCTTTTTGTTCTTCATCCTATCATTCTGTCAGATTCTAATTCATATATATTTATATATTGCACCTTAGGAATCAATTTTCTTTGGTTGGTGGGGCATTTCAGTTCTTTAATATATTGTGTTAAGTTATTAGTATATCATAGATATACTAATGTCTATAGTGGGCCTTGGAGTGAGGAAAAACAAGATATTTCTCCCCTCTTTCAACACTCCTTTTGGATTTAATTCTGGTAAGATGACATCAACAAACAACTCCAGTAAAATGCATACCTCTTCAATAGAAAACTATTCATCTGCTTTGTTGACCACACAAAAGCATATGATCATGTCATTCGAGACTTTCACTTGTCATCTATTAGAAACTGTTTCCCAAACACTTTCTCTACTGCATGTCTAGATCGGAAAAAAAAAATTGTTTTTTCTTGTGTATAAAATAAACAGTTTCTGAAGCCAAAAACATGGAATTAATTATGTCCTTGAATATAAAACACCCCTCTGTTTCTGAAGCTAAAAACAGGTAATTAATTATATCCTTGAGTATAATACACCCCTCTGAATCTAAAGCTAAAAACAAGGAATTAATTATATCCTTGAGTATAATATGGCCTCCCTGCTTCTGAAGCTAAAAATAGGGAATTAATTACATCCTTGAGTTTAATACGCACCCCCCTGTTTCTGAAGCTAAAAGCAATGAATTAATTATATCCTTGAGTATAATACACCCCTCTGTTTCTGAAGCTAAAAACAAGGAATTAATTATATCCTTGAGTATAATATGCCCTCCCTGCTTCTGAAGCTAAAAACAGGAAATTAATTACATCCTTGAGTTTAATACGCACCCCCCTGCTTCTGAAGCTAAAAATAGGGAATTAATTACATCCTTGAGTATAATACGCCCCTCTGTTTCTGAAAGTAAAAACGGGGAATTAATTATATCCTCTACTATATATATATATATATATATATACGCCCCTCTGCTTCTGAAGCTAAAAACAGTGTCTTAATTATATTCTTGAGTATAATATGCCCTTCTGTTTCTGAAACTAAAAAACAAGGAATAATTTACATCCTTGAGCATAATATGACCCAGTGTTTCTAAAGCTAAATACAATGAATAAATTATATCCTTGAGTATAATAGACCCCTCAATTTCTGAAGCTAAAAATGGTAAATAAATTGCTTCCTTGATTATAATACAAACCTCTGTTTCTGAAACTCAAAACACAGTATAAATTACCCCCTTTAGTATTATTTGCCCCTGTGTTTCTGAATCTAAAAACAAGGAATAAATTACATCCTTGAGTAATTTAATAACCCTGTGTTTCTGAAACTCAAAACACTGTATAAATTACATCCTTTAGTATTATATGACCCTGTAGTACAGCCATACTTAGGAAATGATTCATCAAACCAATACATGAAGAAATAATTTGATTATTGGAACTATTAGGTTGGTGCAAAAATAATGACGTAATAATGTTGTTTTTTGACGTATTTTTTAACGTCAAAAAAACGACATTATTACGTCATTAATTTTGCACCAACCTAATATATCAAGAAATAACAAGTAGTTAAACCAACTTTCCTTGGGTTCAATATTTGGGGAATGATTGGTTAACTGAACTTTACTCGGAGTTATCATTTTAGAATGTAGAAATAATACTAAATATGGTTTCACATTATGAAATGGACAATGTCCGACAATTATTTTAAGAATGTATAAACATAAAAAATGTCTTAAAAATAATTGTCGGACTTTGTCCATTTCATAATGTGTGACGTCATTTGTTTATATTTGAATACGCATCGAGCAGATATGAATGTACGAAAGAAAATCATGGAGAATTGTAGTTTAAAAGCAGTAAAATCGACCTTGCTAACCGAAACGCTCCTCTGTGGCTCAATCAGTAGAAGCATGTCAGGCTATATGATGGTTCTGTATAGGATACAGGTTCGATTCCTGTCGGAGGACGCATATTTTCTATGACAATTTCTTGGACATTCAGGCCGGTAAATGTTGTTAATACTGTTTATTATAAACAAAGCATTTACTTAAATATTTGTTTCTATAAAAAGAATGTATAAACATAAAAAATGTCTTAAAATAAATATGGTTTATAATAAACACAACAGTTCATATACAATTTAAGAGAGATTACAAGGAAAGTAAGACTAATGTTTAAAGATTTTATTTGTTTCATGTAGGGTTTATAAGTAACTTACCATGTAAATTGAAAGCCCATTCACCGGACAGCATGTTTTAAGTTCACTGAGCATCTGTGTGCATGTGACTTCTGACTGGCTGGTTTTGAAACTGTTATCAGGACTGCTGTCAATACAAAATGGTCCATTTTATATTGACTGACATGTCTTCTGTTAATTTGCATTTTAATATGATGATTGATGTCTGTACAAGATTCGTTAATTGACAAGTTAATCTTTGAGAGAGTGTGGTGTGTGTGTGACCAATGCAAGACTAATGTTGTTTTTGATTATTGATATTTGAGATGCAATCTCCTAAAGAACATGAGAATTCATAAATAACATTTTTTTTTTACATTGGTATTTTTGAGATGCCGATTTATTGGTAATATCTAGTTTGAGGAAATGAATCATCTACCCAAACTTTGATAAACAGTTATTGAGTATTGAAACTACATCAAGAAATAAGAAATAATTACAAGGAAGTTTTATAATAATGATAATAATATTATAATTATAGTAATGTTGTTATTATAATTATAATAATTAAAGTATAGAAAGAAAAGCACTTTTTCTCTTTGTAATGTTTACATTTTTTATTTGTTTCATGCAGAGTTTATAAGTGATTTACTGTGTAAATTGAAAGCCTGTTTAGTGAGTAGCATGTGTTAGATGCATTGAGCAACTATGTATGTATCTTCTGACCAGTCAGTTTTGAAACTACTATGTGTGCCATTGTTACAACATGACTTTGACTGCTGCTACTGACAGCTACTGTCAAAACTGGTATTACTAACTACTGTTACTTGTGAGTTTGGTTAAATTAGGGATAATGTCCCTACAATCTGTAAAAATTTTATTCCCTACCAAATCCAAGTTCTTGTGCAAAACACAAAATCTTAGTTGGAATAGCAAGTCATAATACGTGCAAAATTACAAACAAGACTCAAGCACTGCATAAAATTTTAAAAGGAAAACACTAAAATTTCCTTTTGTGCACATATCCAGGCAAGATAACAATTTCAGATAAAAAGATTGCCATAAAAAAAAAAAAAAAAAAAAAAAAATAGCTTGGGAAAAGACAAAGATTTTGAAAAAGACAAAAAGAGAAAACGAGAAGGCAGAAAAAATAAAGGTGCAACCGCTTTTTTGAAAAAAACCCCAAAAAGGCTTAACTTTTACTTGCCCCATGAGTGTCTTTGGGATATAAAGTAATTTTTGAAAAGCCCTTTTAAAATCACACTGTTCATGCTTGGGAAAATTTCTTTGTATTTTCATTCTTGGCTGTTCAAGCTAAGAACAAAAAAATTCAAAGAAACTGTCACTTGGAGAGAATTGTCTCTTGAACTTCAAAATTCTTTCCTCTTTCTGTAGCTGGCTGGTAACTGTTGCCTTCTTGATGTCAAAAGCCTTCTTGCTCCTTGATGTCGCAACAGACCAAACAATTGATTAAATATAATCCTTCCACTCTATGGTGATCAGAAAATGACTTTTTTGTTTGATATGACTTTTCTACATTTCTATATATTAATAAAATATGAAAATAAAAATATTGCCTTTCGTTAAGAATGAAGAGAGAAAACTTTATAAAAAAAGCAAAAAATTAAAATATAAACAAACTTTATCTTGTGAGCGAAACTTAGACAAAAGATATTCAGTTATATAGAAACATTTTATAAGAAGGGTAAAAATAATTAAAAATAATAAAAAACATTAAGTTTGTTAATTCTCTTTCTCTTGAGGGAAGAATATAAAAATTTAAATAAAAAAATTTAAATTTATTTAAGGATTAATAAAAAAATGTGTAGATAAAAAATAAATGAATATGATATAACGAAGCCTCCCTTTAACATATATAAGATTATATAATGTCTCCCTTCACATATATATGATACTAGCAGCCATATCCAGCTGATCAATCAGAAAAAGCATTCAATTAGAATGGAGCAAAAACAGCATCATATTTAGATGTAACAGAGTCTATCTTCTTCAATTACTTTAAAGTACTTTCATTAAAATCATTTTGAATTAAGGCAGTTACTGATATAACAGAAATAGTCTGTATTTATTCAATCAAAGTTAGCCGAGCACATGAAGGGGTAAAACAGGAAGACCCACTTCAGACGACAATTATTTTGGAGTTTTTGAAATTCAATTTGTTAATGTGCCAGCAGGGATGTAAAAGAGGATACATTTATAAATCAAGTGTTAAGTTTGATGGAAAATGGTTGAAAGATCAACGAAAAATAAGAAAGAAACCAGTAAAAATGGCCATTTATCGCTACTTATGTAAGTTTTCATTATATGGGTGGACTCAGTGGCACGTGGACTCATGGCACGTGGAACTAGAACAGTCTACCCCAGTGAGCAAAATAAAGGATTCAGTTCGACATTCCAACCACCTGAAGAAGGCCGGAGTGTACAACGGCCAAAAGCTTGTAATAAATATGGTGACAAAGATGAGGACAATAGTCCAAATAATGTAAGTAATGTAAAATTCAAACAGTGTAAAAATTTCAGAAGGTGTAAAGTTTTTGGAAAGTACAGAAGTTATAAAAATATCAGAAGCCATCAGAAGGTTTCAACAAGTTGAAAGTACCCAGAAGGAAAAGCTATTCTCACTGTCACCAGTGGATGAACCGGGCAGTTTATTATGAAAGAAGTAACATTCAAACAGAGAGAGAAATAGAAAAATAAGTAACTTGCAAATGGAGACAGAAATAGAAAAAAGTCACATGCAAATGGAGACAGAAATAGAAAATGAAGTAACATGCAAATGGAGAGGGCAATAGAAAAATAAGTAACATGCAAACGGAGACAGAAATAGAAAAAAAGTAACATCTAAACGAAGAGAGAAATAGAAAATAAAGTAACATGCAAATGGAGAGAGAAATTGAAAAATAAGTAACATGCAAACCGAGACCGAAATATAAAAATAAGTAACATGCAAACAGAGAGAGAAATAGAAAAATAAGTAACATGCAAACGGAGAGTGAAATAGAAAAATAAGTAACATGCAAATGGAGAGAGAAATAGAAAAAGAAGTAACATGCAAACGGAGAGAGAAATAGAAAAATAAGTAACATGCAAACCGAGACCGAAATATAAAAATAAGTAACATGCAAACGGAGAGAGAAATTGAAAAATAAGTAACATGTAAACCGAGACCGAAATAGAAAAATAAGTAACATGCAAACGGAGAGAGAAATAGAAAAATAGGTAACATGCAAACAGAGAGAGAAATAGAAAAATAGGTAACATGCAAACGGAGAGAGAAATAGAAAAATAAGTAACATGTAAACGGAGAGAGAAATAGAAAAATAGGTAACATGCAAACAGACAGAGAAATAGAAAAATAAGTAACATGTAAACGGAGAGAGAAATAGAAAAATAGGTAACATGCAAACAGAGAGAGAAATAGAAAAATAAGTAACATGCAAACGGAGAGAGAAATAGAAAAATAGGTAACATGCAAACGGAGACAGAAATAGAAAATGAAGTAACATGCAAATGGAGATAGAAATAGAAAAAGGACAACCAAAGTGAAACAAGCAAAGTGATTTGAGCTGTGTTCAAGAAACGAATAATACACAAAAATCAGAGAGATGCTGGTGAACCCTGCCAACACCTTCTCAATTTTGACTTTCAGTTAAATAAGTGCATATGTTTGACAAGGGAGTGTATTTCAAAACCTTTCTAAAAAGGAATTTGTTTTTTAACATTTACATTATTCAAACTGTTATCCTCATCTTCATTGGATCTTACCAACACCTTTATCCACTGGGCCAGTGGTGAACCAACAAACTTGGAGAGTTGAGGTAAAGGGAAATAACAGAGACATCCGGAAGAGGAATGGTACGTGGAACTAGAACAATCTCCCTGATGGACAAAATAAAGGGTTTGGTTCAAAATTACAATCACCTGAAGAAGGCCAAAGCATACAACGGCTGAAATGTTGCGAATATGGAAATGAAGATGAGGATAACAGTTCGAATAACTTAAATAATAATAATACCTCATCTCAGAGATATAGACAGAAAAGGAATTTGTATTATAGTTTCTCTAAAGATCTTTCCATTGTTAAAAGCTTGTACGTTTTGAACATTTTTAAAAAGAATTTGTATTGGAGCTTCTGTAAAGATCTTTCAATTGTCAAATGTTTGTATATTTTGAACATATTTAAAAAAAGAAACTTATACTGTAATTTTCTAAAGTTAAAAACTTCAATTGTTAAAAGTTTGTATATTCTGAAAGAAAGGAATTTGTATTGTACTTTCTCTAAAGATCTTTCTATATTTTGAAACATTTTTGAAAATGACCTTATATTATACATTCTGTAAAAATTGTTAAAAGTTTGTATATTTTTAACTTTTTTTCAAAAAGAGATTAGTATTGTACCTTCTCTAAGAAATCATTCAGTTGTTAAATTTTTGTATTCCTGGTAGAATTTCCAGTTCTCTCAGAATTGTTTTGCTGTATAGGTTGAATAAGTCTGGTGAGAAGACACATCCTTGCCTTATGCACCTTTCTATTTTTGTATATATGCTGAGCTCATTTATCTTTATGCAGACAGTTTGCTGCCTGTAGAGGTCTTTGATTATTCTAATGTCTTTCCTGAATATGTCAAGGTTGCTGAGCAGCTCTAACAGATTTTTGTGGCATAATTTATTGAACGCCTTTGCATAGTCTATAAAACACAGGTGCACGTTCTGCATTTCTATTTTTTTTTCTGAGAACATTCTGGATTAGCATATGTGCTGATTCCTTAATTTTGTAAGTTCCAAAAATTCATACACTGATATCCTCAAGGATACATGGCCTAGTTGATAAAAGCGTTGGTTGAATCCAGTGACTTGACCCAAAGAGTAGTGAGTTCAATACCTGGCTACAGCTGAGGTGATTGAAAACTTGGAGAGTTGAGTTAAAGGGAGAACTGATACTGAGACATCTGGAAGAGGCATGGCATGTGGAACTTGAACAATCTACCCTGATGGATGAAATAAAGGGTTCAGTTTGCGTACAATGGCTGAAACATTGTGAATATGGCAATGAAGATGAGGAAAATAGTCCGAACAATGTAAATAGTGTATTGTAGATTCACAAACAATCTTTTAATCGTTAAGTTTCTATACTTTGAACCCTTTTTTAAAAGGAATTTTTATTGTACCTTCTGAAGATTTTTTTTGCAATCATTGAAAGTTTGTTGAATAATTTATATATATTTTTTGTGCGTTATATTTCAGTTTGTTATCATGCCTTTTACAAGGTGAGCAAAAGGAAATTTTTTTGTGCAAGTTTTTTTGTAAAATTTGTATTTTGTTCATATCATATTGGAAGAAAATGAATCACTACTGACACTAAGGTTTGAGCATGACACTCTAGACTTATGAATTTATGTTTTCCACCAGGTGTATAAATAGTGGTGTCAGTCTACTGACTGCAGTGATTATTAAGTGACTATTGAGTGGAACTATCCAGTTGAATTAGTGTGAATTATTGTATGTCATTGATTGAGGTTTTCATTTAGGATTTACCGGACGTTAAGCTGAATTGTGCTACTAAAAAGGTTTTCACTGAAATGGTTAATTATCTTTGGTTGACTTTTACTTCTTTTTCTTGTTAAGTATTTATTTGTAGTTGTAATTAAATACTGTTTTATTTTAACATTGAAGTCTTGAGTTTTACTTAATTATTAATAGCCACCGTACGTCACAAAAAATTTGAGCCCTTTTTAAAAAGGAATTTTTATTGTATCTTCTCAAGTTTTTTGCAATCATTGAAAGTTTGTTGAATAATTTGACACATGGCGTAGTGGATAAAGACGTTAGTTAGATCTAGTGACAGGGTCCAAGGAGTGTGAGTTCAATACCCGGTTAAGGCAGTGGAGAACTATGGAGAGGGGAATTAACAGGAGATAACTGATAACTGACATCCATTAAACATGGCATGTGGAACTAGAACAGTCTACCCCAGTGAGCGAAATAAAGGGTTCAGTTCGACATTCCAACCACCTGAAGAAGGCTAGAGCATACAACAGCTGAAGCATTGTAATAAATATGGTGACAAAGATGAGAACAATAGTCTGAATAACGTAAATAATGTACATAATAACTCATATCAGAAATATAGACAGATACTGAAAGGCCTAAACGTTGTAATAAATATGGCGGCAAAGATGAGGACAATGGTCTGAATAATGTAAATAATGTATATAATACCTCATCTCAGAAATATAGACAGATACTGATGAGCCAAAATGTTGTAATAAATATGGCGACAAAGATGAGGACAATAGTCCGAATAATGTAAATAATGTACATAATACCTCATCTCAGAAATATAGACAGATACTGAAAGGCCGAAACGTTGTAATAAATATGGTAACAAAGATGAGGACAATAGTCCGAATAATGTAAATAATGTACATAATACCTCATCTCAGAAATATAGACAGATACTGAAAGGCCGAAACCTTGTAATAAATATGGTAACAAAGATGAGGACAATAGTCCGAATAATGTAAATAATGTACATAATACCTCATCTCAGAAATATAGACAGATACTGAAAGGCCGAAACCTTGTAATAAATATGGTAACAAAGATGAGGACAATAGTCCGAATAATGTAAATAATGTACATAATACCTCATCTCAGAAATATAGACAGATACTGAAAGGCCGAAACGTTGTAATAAATATGGTAACAAAGATGAGGACAATAGTCCGAATAATGTAAATAATGTACATAATACCTCATCTCAGAAATATAGACAGATACTGAAAGGCCGAAACGTTGTAATAAATATGGTAACAAAGATGAGGACAATAGTCCGAATAATGTAAATAATGTACATAATACCTCATCTCAGAAATATAGACAGATACTGAAAGGCCGAAACGTTGTAATAAATATGGTAACAAAGATGAGGACAATAGTCCGAATAATGTAAATAATGTACATAATACCTCATCTCAGAAATATAGACAGATACTGAAAGGCCGAAACGTTGTAATAAATATGGTAACAAAGATGAGGACAATAGTCCGAATAATGTAAATAATGTACATAATACCTCATCTCAGAAATATAGACAGATACTGAAAGGCCGAAACGTTGTAATAAATATGGTAACAAAGATGAGGACAATAGTCCGAATAATGTAAATAATGTACATAATACCTCATCTCAGAAATATAGACAGATACTGAAAGGCCGAAACGTTGTAATAAATATGGTAACAAAGATGAGGACAATAGTCCGAATAATGTAAATAGTGTACATAATACCTCATCTCAGAAATATAGACAGATGCTTTTTTTTGCATTTTTGTTTCTGCTGTCATGTCCATTAAAATATCTAAATATGCAACATATTTCACACATAAAACTAATTATTATGTTTTTTTTTTGTTTTTTTTTAAGCATTTCACCCCAAGCAAGGCGGGAAACCACTAGGACGCAAGGGGTTACAGAAAATTTGGAGCAAGTTCAGATAGGAGTGATAGAGGAAAGGATGAGGAGAAGGGTATTGGATAGATCAAGGCAACTGGAGATGTTGATTGACATTACATTTGAATAGCTGGAGATTATAGCTCTCAGGGAAACTGGAATAGGGAAAGGAGTTCCACAGGCGAGAGGTGCGAGACATGAAGCTATTAGAGCAGAAGAGATGGCTACATTTAGGAGTTTCGACAGTGAAGGGGTGAGAGCAGGATGCCAGCCTCGTAGCGCGCTTGAACTCATAAAGTCTGGGAACCAATGAATACAGCTTCTCGGAGCAATTACCATGAAAGTATTTGTAGAACAGACAGAGAGAGGCAACGGCACATCTGTGAGAAAGTGACTGTAGACGAGATGCCAGAGCAGGGCCAATTATATTGCATATCCGCCTCTGGAGCCTATCGAGAACCCTGAGGCAAACAGAAGGGGCTCCAGACCATATAAGGCAGCAATACTCCATGCAAGGGAGCATTGTTGATTTGTAGATCTGGATGATCGATTCCGGGGAGAAAAATTTCCTGGCACGGCACAGGGAGCCAACTTTCCTTTCGACTATAGTAACATATTTTGTCCCAATCATTCTAATTAATTATAAACTTATTAATTGTAACCTATCAGAAGTATTTTCAGGCAAATATAGCTTTATAAATATTAAAACATACCTCCAAAATATTTATAAACAAATAACACGCAAGAAAGTGTTTACATCTCAAAACATACCAATTATACTGTACAATACAAAACCATAGAATATAAATCAGAAAGGTTGTTTTATTAGTCATTATAATTTAGGTCTACTGTCAAAATACCGTGTGGAAATAGTAGTAAGCATACCATGTCACTTTTTAGGGCCAATTAGGAATAACTAGTTATATAATTCAGGAAGGACCTCCAATCAGTTGTAGACTGGGGTAGGAATTAGCTGGTTAACTTTAATGCCCCAAAAACAAAACAGCTGTCTATTACTCACCACAGAGAACCATCCCTGCCTCCCATTAGAATGCCTGACGTTCAACTCCACGATAGCACCTCTTTGTGACTGCTTGATCTCACATTGTCTGCTGACCTGAGATGGAACAAATACATTCAGTCCATAGCTTCATCCACCACAAGGAAATTTGGCTCTCTGTGCCTCCCCAGGAAATTTTTCTCACTGGATTCGATCCTTCAAATCTACAAATCAACTATTTGCCCTTGTATGGAGTACTGCTGCCATATACGGTCTGGAGCTCCTTCTGTTTGTCTCAAGGTCTTTGATAAAATACAGAGATGGAAAAGCAATGTAATTGGCCCTGATCTGTCATGGTAGCTGCTCTAATGACCTGCTTTCGCTGGTTCCCAGACTTCATGGATTTAAGCTTTCAACTAAGTTGGCATCTTGCTCTCACCCTTTCATTGTTGAAACTGTTAAATGTAGACATCTCTTCTACTCCAATAGCTTCATGTGTCGCACCTCTCGCCTATAGAGATCCCTCCCCTTTTCTTGTTTCCCTGATAGCTATAATCTCCAACTATTCAAATGTAATGTCAATTGACATCTCCAGATGTTTGATCTATCCTCTATCCTTCTCTTTATCCTTTCCTCTATCACTCCTCTTTGCTTTATTTCCACTAGTAGTATTAGTAGTAATATTATCTTGAATTTTATTATTATTATTAGATGAAGCCTTGTCAATTCTTATTCATTTTTCACTAGTATTTCTTTCATCTTCATTTCAATTGCTTTATTTCCACTAGTAGTATTAGTAGTAATATTATCTGGAATTTTATTATTATTATTAGATGAAGCCTTTTCAATTCTAATTCATTTTTCACATGTATTTCCTTCATCTTCATTTCAATTGCTTTATTTCCACTAGTAGTATTAGTAGTAATATTATCTGGAATTTTATTATTATTATTAGATGAAGCCTTGTCAATTCTTATTCATTTTTCACTAGTATTTCTTTCATCTTCATTTCAATTGCTTTATTTCCACTAGTAGTATTAGTAGTAATATTATCTTGAATTTTATTATTATTATTATTAGATGAAGCCTTGTCAATTCTTATTCATTTTTCACTAGTATTTCCTTCATCTTCATTTCAATTGCTTTATTTCCACTAGTAGTATTAGTAGTAATATTATCTTGAATTTTATTATTATTATTATTAGATGAAGCCTTGTCAATTCTTATTCATTTTTCACTAGTATTTCTTTCATCTTCATTTCAATTGCTTTATTTCCACTAGTAGTATTAGTAGTAATATTATCTGGAATTTTATTATTATTATTAGATGAAGCCTTGTCAATTCTTATTCATTTTTCACTAGTATTTCCTTCATCTTCATTTCAATTGCTTTATTTCCACTAGTAGTATTAGTAGTAATATTACCTTGAATTTTATTATTATTATTATTAGATGAAGCCTTGTCAATTCTTATTCATTTTTCACTAGTATTTCCTTCATCTTCATTTCAATTGCTTTATTTCCACTAGTAGTATTAGTAGTAATATTATCTTGAATTTTATTATTATTATTATTAGATGAAGCCTTGTCAATTCTTATTCATTTTTCACTAGTATTTCCTTCATCTTCATTTCAATTGCTTTATTTCCACTAGTAGTATTAGTAGTAATATTATCTGGAATTTTATTATTATTATTATTAGATGAAGCCTTGTCAATTCTTATTCATTTTTCACTAGTATTTCCTTCATCTTCATTTCAATTGCTTTATTTCCACTAGTAGTATTAGTAGTAATATTATCTGGAATTTTATTATTATTATTATTATTAGATGAAGCCTTGTCAATTCTTATTCATTTTTCACTAGTATTTCCTTCATCTTCATTTCAATTGCTTTATTTCCACTAGTAGTATTAGTAGTAATATTATCTGGAATTTTATTATTATTATTAGATGAAGCCTTGTCAATTCTTATTCATTTTTCACTAGTATTTCCTTCATCTTCATTTCAATTGCTTTATTTCCACTAGTAGTATTAGTAGTAATATTATCTTGAATTTTATTATTATTATTATTAGATGAAGCCTTGTCAATTCTTATTCATTTTTCACTAGTATTTCCTTCATCTTCATTTCAATTGCTTTATTTCCACTAGTAGTATTAGTAGTAATATTATCTTGAATTTTATTATTATTATTATTAGATGAAGCCTTGTCAATTCTTATTCATTTTTCACTAGTATTTCCTTCATCTTCATTTCAATTGCTTTATTTCCACTAGTAGTATTAGTAGTAATATTATCTTGAATTTTATTATTATTATTATTAGATGAAGCCTTGTCAATTCTTATTCATTTTTCACTAGTATTTCCTTCATCTTCATTTCAATTGCTTTATTTCCACTAGTAGTATTAGTAGTAATATTATCTTGAATTTTATTATTATTATTATTAGATGAAGCCTTGTCAATTCTTATTCATTTTTCACTAGTATTTCCTTCATCTTCATTTCAATTGCTTTATTTCCACTAGTAGTATTAGTAGTAATATTATCTTGAATTTTATTATTATTATTATTAGATGAAGCCTTGTCAATTCTTATTCATTTTTCACTAGTATTTCCTTCATCTTCATTTCAATTGCTTTATTTCCACTAGTAGTATTAGTAGTAATATTATCTTGAATTTTATTATTATTATTATTAGATGAAGCCTTGTCAATTCTTATTCATTTTTCACTAGTATTTCCTTCATCTTCATTTCAATTGCTTTATTTCCACTAGTAGTATTAGTAGTAATATTATCTTGAATTTTATTATTATTATTAGATGAAGCCTTGTCAATTCTTATTCATTTTTCACTAGTATTTCCTTCATCTTCATTTCAATTGCTTTATTTCCACTAGTAGTATTAGTAGTAATATTACCTTGAATTTTATTATTATTATTATTAGATGAAGCCTTGTCAATTCTTATTCATTTTTCACTAGTATTTCTTTCATCTTCATTTCAATTGCTTTATTTCCACTAGTAGTATTAGTAGTAATATTATCTTGAATTTTATTATTATTATTATTAGATGAAGCCTTGTCAATTCTTATTCATTTTTCACTAGTATTTCCTTCATCTTCATTTCAATTGCTTTATTTCCACTAGTAGTATTAGTAGTAATATTATCTTGAATTTTATTATTATTATTATTAGATGAAGCCTTGTCAATTCTTATTCATTTTTCACTAGTATTTCCTTCATCTTCATTTCAATTGCTTTATTTCCACTAGTAGTATTAGTAGTAATATTATCTGGAATTTTATTATTATTATTAGATGAAGCCTTGTCAATTCTTATTCATTTTTCACTAGTATTTCTTTCATCTTCATTTCAATTGCTTTATTTCCACTAGTAGTATTAGTAGTAATATTATCTTGAATTTTATTATTATTATTATTAGATGAAGCCTTGTCAATTCTTATTCATTTTTCACTAGTATTTCCTTCATCTTCATTTCAATTGCTTTATTTCCACTAGTAGTATTAGTAGTAATATTATCTGGAATTTTATTATTATTATTAGATGAAGCCTTGTCAATTCTTATTCATTTTTCACTAGTATTTCTTTCATCTTCATTTCAATTGCTTTATTTCCACTAGTAGTATTAGTAGTAATATTATCTTGAATTTTATTATTATTATTAAATGAAGCCTTGTCAATTCTTATTCATTTTTCACTAGTATTTCTTTCATCTTCATTTCAATTGCTTTATTTCCACTAGTAGTATTAGTAGTAATATTATCTTGAATTTTATTATTATTATTAGATGAAGCCTTGTCAATTCTTATTCATTTTTCACTAGTATTTCTTTCATCTTCATTTCAATTGCTTTATTTCCACTAGTAGTATTAGTAGTAATATTATCTTGAATTTTATTATTATTATTATTAGATGAAGCCTTGTCAATTCTTATTCATTTTTCACTAGTATTTCCTTCATCTTCATTTCAATTGCTTTATTTCCACTAGTAGTATTAGTAGTAATATTATCTTGAATTTTATTATTATTATTATTAGATGAAGCCTTGTCAATTCTTATTCATTTTTCACTAGTATTTCCTTCATCTTCATTTCAATTGCTTTATTTCCACTAGTAGTATTAGTAGTAATATTATCTTGAATTTTATTATTATTATTATTAGATGAAGCCTTGTCAATTCTTATTCATTTTTCACTAGTATTTCCTTCATCTTCATTTCAATTGCTTTATTTCCACTAGTAGTATTAGTAGTAATATTATCTTGAATTTTATTATTATTATTATTAGATGAAGCCTTGTCAATTCTTATTCATTTTTCACTAGTATTTACTTCATCTTCATTTCAATTGCTTTATTTCCACCAGTAGTTTTGAATTTAATTTATTTATTCTGGTCAGCAAGAGGAATATCAGAAGACAGAGGTCATGGGTAAAGGGATTGCATTTATATCACGTATATTAATGCAGTGTAACACAAGACATTGAACTGTGCAGACCCCATTGGTACACTTTGGATACATGTTTTATTTAAGTGTCAAAATTTTGAAAACATTTTGTATATATATATGTTTATTTTGTGATTACTGAAACCAATAGAAATTTTAAAAACCTGCATACATGAATAAATATTACTGCATACATGCATTTCTTAGTAGTTATATAAACATTTTGCAACAAAAATGTTTATGTAACAGAAAGTATGCGTAAATTTTCTTCATGTCTTGTGACTCTCAACTATCTGAATTTGTGGCGCTTACATTAAGCAAGTTTGGCCACCCCTGATCTCTGCAGTCATGTGATGAGGTGGGGGGGGAGTTATTTTCCATTCTGCAGCCTCTTTCCCCAGAAATGTAATGTTGCAAGCTGATTACTATTCTATTGCTATTTCCATGGCAAATGTTCATATGAGCTCCACTCTTTAGTTCCACTAGTTTAGACCTTTTTAGTGAACACACGACATGCCACTCTCTCATAGTCAAATCAACTTCATCACCTCTGTGGACCAAATATCGGAAGAAAGTTCCACCCAGTCAGATCTTTCCCAAAGAACTAGCACTTTGTGGAAGAGACTCCTACATAGGTGCTTCTCTGAATACTTAACCACTTCAAAAGACATGGAAAATATCTTTTCTCACTATTCTCATAATGCTTGTTTCTTACTACCTTCCCCTGCATTGATATCACACAATTTATTCAGCATTACCATTTTGACTGCAATCCTCTACCTTGAGTGGCTCTTTTGCATTTTATCAAGTTCAGTATTAAAAAGCAATGACTATTTAAGAAAAACTAGAATGGTAAATGTAACACTTCTGTTTCATTTTTTTTAATATCTTAATTTTAGTGATTTATAGCCAAATCTGTATTGATTGATAATCTATGTTATAATAAAATTTAATTTGTTGATCAGTTATGAAGCCTGATCTCCTCTATTTAGTAATGAAACATCCCATTTTTATGACAACAAGAGATATTACTTGATGCCAATGAGTGTTAGAATGATGGAATAGCTCATAAGAATATCACTGTGTGTGTGTGTGTGCGTGTTATTTTATACATGCATTTCTTAATAGTTATATAAAGATTTTGTAACAAAATGTGTATGCAACAAAAATATATGTGAAAATTTTGTTCATGTCATGCGGCTCTCAAATGTCTGAACTTTATGGTATGTGGCTCTTACATTAAGCAAGTCTGGCCAACTTTGATATAGGTATTTACAGTTGGGATAGGAATGGTCTTGAACAGAAAATCAGCATCCTTTACCAAGTGTTCCAAACAACAGGGAATCAAGATAAACCTTTCCAAAAACAGAAACTATGATCTGGAATTGGAATGAAAATGGAAATCAAAATGGAAATCAAAATGGTATGTACCCTGAATACAGGACTGAATTTATGCCTGAAGAGGCCTCTGGGCTGATAGAATTTTGGGACCCTTTCATTATGTATCATTATGTATGACCCAACTCTGTGTCTATAAAAATATAAGATATATTTTTAGATGTTTGTGGTGAACATATCTTTCCCCCCTGCATTTTTATTGTAAAATGGACTGCTTCTGCTTATAACTAGTCCTGTCTATACTTCTTCTTTCTATGCGCTATGCCCTTTCAGGATGTAGGTGATCATGGCTCTCCACCTCCTTCTATCCCTTGCAGCTCTCAACAAGTTCCTTCCCTCTGCCACCTCCCCCAGACCATGTTCTGTCATCCACTTGCTTAAGCTCGCCAAGTATGTCACATGTTGTTTTCCCTTGTCTCTCTTTCCCTCTATTCGACCCGTGAGTATCAGATTCTCCAGGCCCTCCTTCCTCATTATGTGTCCTTTTTCCTTTTTATGTGCCATGTCCTCTCAGGACGTAGGCGATCATGGCTCTCCACCTCCCTCTATCCTTTGCAGCTCTCAACAAGTTCCTTCCCTCTGCCACCTCCCCCAGACCACGTTCTGTCATCCACTTGCTTAAGGCCGCTAGGTATGTCATGCATTGTTTTTCCTTGTCTCTCTTTCCCTCTATTTGACCTGTGACTATCAGATTCTCCAGGCCCTCCTTCCTCATTGTGTGTCCCAGGAATTTATTCAATTGAACTTAGCTGAGGATATGAAGGGGTAAAACAGGCAACATGAAGATCCACTTCAGACCACAATTATTTTGGAGTTTTTGAAATTCACTTTGCCAGTGTGCTACCAGGGATGTAAAAGAGGATACATTTATAAAGCAATTGTTACGTTTGATGAAAATTGGTCAAAATATCAATGAAAAATAAAAAATAAACCAGTAAAAATGACAATTTTTCACAATTTATGTGGTTTTTCATGACATGGGTGGACTCAATTATCAAGTTAAATGACTGTTAAAAACAATCAACTTATTCTTGGCTACAATTAAGTGAAGTTTGTATTAGATTGCTTGAAAATCGAGGGAATTTTTAGTTTAAAATTTGTGTTGAAATTGATTTTTTCATTTTTTGTGGTTTTTTGCTAAGTGTAGTGGCATACAAATAAAAAATGAGATATTGTTGAGCTCGTCATGATGTAAGTAACCTACATACCAAGTTTGAATGAAATCAGAGGAAAAAAGTTGAATTTATCGATTTTTGATTGGCTTTACTGATTATTGATTTTTTTAAAAATTCTCAATTTTTTATACTAAGAACTTATCTTTTACATTGTACAATGTATGTACCAAGTTTGATCAAAATTGATTGGATGGATCTTGAGTGAAAACATATCCCACAGACAGACAGACAGATAGACATCCTCTGTTTTATATATATATATATATATATATATATATATATATATATATATATATATATATAGATAGATAGATATTAGGTTCAGAACCCTGGGATAATAGAATTTGGGGGTCTTTTCATTATGTATATTCACCTCCCCATATCTATAAAAAAAAAAAAAGATCTGTTTTTAGATGATGCTTTCTTTGGGGTCAAACCTGAAACACTTCAACTAACATTTTTCATCATTTTGAAACTCATCCAATTTATTTCGTTAGCGATTTCATAATATTTTTTATCCAAACCTTAAACCCTACAGAAATATGTCTAGAATGAAGGGCCTGTATTACACTGAAATTCTAGTTTCAAATTCACTAGGAGAGTGTCGTAAAAGAGCATAAAGATGATGGAGAAAGAAAATTCTGATTGTTTACAGCCTTCCTATCCGAGATCATCATCGCTGGAAAAAAAAAAAATTATATTTATTGTTAAAATTGTCAACTTCAAATAGCCAAGCTAGTAATTCTAAACGATGGAGATAGAAAATAAATTCTTGGATTGTATCCAGTGACATGTAGAGGTTTGGTGATGTCTGGGGCCAGCTTCTTGATTGTGTGCCTCTAAGACTCAAGTAAGAATTGGGCTCCTACTACTGAGAAATGAAGACATTTTGAATATGTGAAAACAGATGAAATATGAAATAAAAACTTTATTTAAATTGAATATAAACTAAATTTTATTTCACTCTTTGATTGAATGCCCTCCTGATATGGATGCTGGGAGCTGTCACCCCCACTCTACCTTCCCCTTCTGCCTGCTACTGGTTTTATCATATTGTAATAAAAGATAATAACTTTTATCACAATGAGAAATCAAATTGTAGAAAAAAATTAAAACTTTTGTTGTGATTTGTTTGCAACAATATCTTTGATAAATTCAAAGAGGCCCCATCAAATTTAAAAAGACCCCTTCCAACCAGAGCGCCCCAGATACTCCAAATTCTTTGAAATTAGTTCAAATGAGCCCCCACCCCATTAAATCTGAAAATAAAGAAATCTCCTGTTCTTATATCTTTGCAGACCTATCAAATTTATGACTAAAAGTCTTGCCACATACTTAACTTCAAAATGGTAGGGGTCGTGTGTCTATTAGAATTTCACTAGGCACGTGCATAGCATAACTAATATTTTATGTAGACCATTGGCTATTAATATATAAGATTATTTTGGGATAATGCAACAACATGGTCACTAAGCCTTTATAATTTTAAGAAGCGGCTCATGCAAACTGATGCAATGCCACCAGTGAACATAAGCCTATAATTTTCATTCATATACAATACAGAATATCCCATTTTAGTATCATACTTTATATATATATATATATATATATATATATATATATATATGATGATTGCATCTAGCATGAAACAGACTGTCGCCTCTAAGTGTTGATTTCTATGTTCACTTTCTCTGATATTGAGCACTTTATCCCGTAAATATAGCACATATTAAGACTATATATATATATATATATATATATATATATATATATATATATATATATATGTAAAGTATATGGGTGCATGGCCAAGTGGTTAGAAAATTTTCTTTCTAACCATGAGACTTGGGTTTGAATCTCACCATTGACCATTTCTCAGGTAGGTGACTTCCTGATGTTATCAGACTGGACTGAGGTTGATCCCAGCATGCAGCACCTTTGGAAAGTGCCTGCGAACCACACCACAGGTTGACCTAAGCCCTGTGAGTGAAACTGGGGATATGGAACTCATGTGGGCTGTTGATAGCTGTCCTAACACAAAGCCACACGTCATCATGGCCGAGGGCTTGAGCGTGCTGGCCTTGTTCAAATTGTTGATCATGCTAGATAACACACTCTCTTTCCCAGAAACTGTAACTAAGGTCTGCTCAGCATAGTTGCAGTATAAACCACAGGTGGGCTCTGTGGGTGTTGAGCAAACATAAATGTGCCTGAGTGAGCATCTGCAATAGGGATTGGCCAGCTATTATATATATATATATATATATATATATATATATATAATTAATACACAATAAAATCCCAGATCACCTCATCTAGGGATAAACTTATTCTCCATATAAAGTGATTTTTGACTTTATTGTGTATTAATTATTTGGTCTGTAATAATAAATGCACTAAGCTCTTTTTGTGAATCAGTTTTAATATTTTATATTACTAGGATCCACTTGGATTATATACCAACAGATTTATTACCTTTACTATATATATATATATATATATATATATATATATATATAATAGCCCTTTGGGAGTTTGTATCTCCAATGGATTAAATAATATTTATGTTGGTCACACCACAAACTTACTTTCACAACACTTGACTCTACATTTGAATGATAACTCTAACATTTTTAGGCATTTAAAACAACATGCCTGGCCGCATACACAATTCTGGAAAATCCTCGTTGAAAATACAACTATACTTAAACATGAAAACAATAAACAAAAACTAAAAATTCTTTAAGCTATATACATAAAACAGTTGAAACCTAACCTAAACAAAATAAACTGTGAAATCTCCACAAATATTCTTAAATGCCTATAATTGATAACAGAAGCCATTGGTTTATACCAATGGCTTCCCATACTTAATACTTCTCGTTTTCACTCTTGTGTGGTCATGTGTGATGTCACGAGCTGTGATGCGATTTTTGCTTCCAGGTCTCGTATACACAAGTTTGTCGTTGCTTCAAAATTTTTATGCAGCAAAAACAGACTATCATTATTGTTTTGTCCATGTATTGTTTGATATATTGAAATGTAATTGCCATCTTTGATAATGGCTTATGCAAGCCAAAAGCTTAGATTGGATTTAAACATGTGATTTCCTTTCATCTTTCAATGATAATGTTATTAAGCTTATCAGACAATATAAAAGGAACTTAAAATAAATAGACAAAACTTGTCTATTATTTAATGAAACATGCATCAATGGAAAATTGCTGCCTATATATATATATATATATATGTGTGTGTGTGTGTGTGTGTGTGTGTGTGTGTGTGTGTGTGTGTGTGTGTGTGAAAATATATAGAAAATAGAAAAGAACTGGTTAGGTAAATAATCCAAAGTTCTTTAGTATTTTTGTTATTATTTTTAAAAAAATAGTGCTCGATACAAAAGTAGAGCATAAATATAATTATTTATTTAAAAATATGATTCTAACACTCTACATAAGAGTTCTCATGTTTCAAAACAAGAACCGAAAACTTCAATATAATTATTTGAATTAAATTGAATTAAAGTAAGCTTTGTTCCATCTTCAAGCGAAATTTTTTGGGGATTCCAAAAAAAATTTCACTTGAAGATGAAACAGAGCTTGGTACTTTAATTCAATTTAATTCAACTTTAATTCAGGTTCAACATTAGAACTCTTATGTAGAGTGTCGGAATCATATTTTTAAATAAATAATTATATATATATATATATATATATATATATATATATATATAAAAGTGAACATAGAAGTCAACACTTAGAGGCGACAGTCTGTTTCATGCTATATGCAATCGTCAGGCCACGAGTGCTGTTGATTGCATATATTAGGTTGGTGCAAAAATAACGTCGGTTTTTGACGTTAAAAAATACGTCAAAAACCGGCATTATTTTTGCACCAACCTAATAGCATGAAACAGACTGTCGCTTCTAAGTGTTGACTTCTATGTTCACTTTTATATTTACACACGCTCTATCTCTGATATTGAGCACTTTATCCCATAAATATAGCACATCTTAACACTATATTTCTTCATATATATATATATACATATATATATATATATATATATATATAATTTAAGCGCAGTACTAGACTGGTGACAAAGTTTCATCAATTTACAGTTGAGTTGGCTAGACCTAACCATAAATTCTATGCTACTACTACTGATTACTCTTCTTTTGTTCTTGCTCCTTAGTAATATTTATGTTTCCTAATTCTTCCACACCCAAATTCTCCTTGTGTCTTGGTGGCTTTACTGCCATGCTTGGGGTTGGGATGCAGCCGATTAAAAAAAAAAAATACATAAAGAATTTTTATTCATAATTTTATAAACATTTACTAAATTATTAAAGTATATGAACCAACTATAAGGAAATCCTTATTATTTACCATTTTATAAAGTTTGAATCAATTGGTAATTAGCTGATGTTTTGCCAACCATAATATAATAAATAGTGTAAACAAACAATCTCATAAATAAAGTGTGTATTATTTTTGTTGCCAATTTTTTTGGAAAATAAGTGAAATTACCTGCATGTGTGGGGTTGTAGTCTGACGTAGGAGGCAGAGTGTTTTCCATAGTTTGTTTTCAAAGCGAGACCACTCCGAGCACTGGTTTTTGTAATCTTTTTACCAGAAGGGGTGGGATGCACCGGTCTGCCATCTTGCTGCTTAAAGCCTGCCTTCTCTCCCTTATTGTCTTTTTTTGTGAGAGGGACTTTATGAGAACAGAGTTGTGCTGCAGCTTCAAGCTACCCTAAAGGAATTTTCAACATATCTTCAGGTTTTATTCCACTTTTCATCATCGCTTTTTAAAACAATAAACACTCCCGAGGAAGAGAGAAAGTTGTTAAAAAAACGGTGTCATGGGAAAACGCGTCCTTTGGATACTACGTCTTATTGCGGGCATATAAGTCCATGTTTGCCGGTTTTTAAGTTTTTAGAGTTATCTCCCTTTACACGCAAATCTGGATCTTTTTTTAATAGTCGAATAATTAACCTGTCACCGTTTTTGCAACCGAAAAAGCAGAAAACAACAACAGAAAATTAGAAAAGAAATTACCCGGGAGACTTGTCACTGAAAAATAAAGCTGAACGTCATGGGAGATGAACTACCTGAAGGATGGGAAAAGCGAGTGAGTCGAAGTTCTGGTAAGTAGAAGAGGCACGTTTTCTTCACCTTTAGACATTTTGTTTAATTATTTATGAACTTTTATGAGATCGCCTCGCCGGCAAATGTCTTCTCTTCTCTATGCAAAGAAAATGGCAGAAATAATCGCGTCATCATCTGCCTTTTTGAAATTGTTTATTGGACCATGTCCAATGCTTTGCTTAAAATATATGAACAGAGAAAAATAGCTATTTAAATTAAGTATATTTATTTAATAATCTCATCCGCCATCGGGAAAACCTTCTGATTTCATACGTTTTAAAGAAAAATTCAGATGCTGTCAAAAAAATGGGCACTTGCAATATGTGGCCGGATAAATAATAAAATGACTGATTTTTTTTTTTGATTTTTTGATTTTTATTTTTTTGCTTTTTTTAAAATTTTCTATTTTTAGGGATTTTTTTCAGGGCGTAGGCGGTTATGTAATATATTATTTTACTTTATTATTATTATTATTAAAAAAAGAAAGAAAAAGCGGAGTTTTAACTAAAAAGAAAGACCGTGAAAAAAGTTTATCTTTTTTTATCCCTCACCAAAAAAAAAAAAAAAAAATAAATAAAAGCATTTTTTATTAAATTAAATAATAATAATAATAATAATAATAATGATTTTTTTATAAAACAAATTTTTGTTTTTGTTGCAGATAAAAAAAAACAAAACGTATTTATGTTTCATTTGTTTCACATTTTCAAATCAAATAAATTTTTTTTTACATTTTATTCCTCAGAAAAAAAAAGTCATTTTATTTTATTTCCAAGTAGATCAGAAATTTTAATTCTTTCCTACAACTATACACAGATTTAACTTGACTAATTTAATTTATGGGTAAAAAAATTAAAATACAATTCAGCATAGAGATATGAATGATATGATTAATTAAAAAAAAAACAAAAACCAAAAAACACAATGGAAACTTGTTTGTCTCCAATTGTACTTACAATAAAATAAACTTTATTATCTAGAGATTAAAGAAAAAAATGATTTAGATTTCATGATAAAAAAAATCAACGAAGCAGGTTTCTTTTCATGTAACAACCATTTTGTACCAATTATAAAATTAAGAGGTGAATATTTTTTAAATTAATTTTTTACGTTGTATTACGATTGTTTGATTGACTAGGTTTTCGTTTAAGAATTAAATTACAAATAATTAAGCTTTTTGAATAATTATCTCAATTTTAAATAAGAATAACTTTTTTGTATTTTGATTGAAACAGTCGACGAAACATCAATCCGTTAATCTTAATAATAATTAATTTTTTTTTTTTTTTTTTTTTTTTTTTTTTAATAGTTTTTGTAGAGTCGAAAGTTTTCGTGGATGAAACCTGAATTGAACAAAAAGATAGAAAATTATTTTATTTTTTTCTTTTAATTTACATTGAAAAAATTAAATATCTTTTTGACGATGTTATGTTCTTAGTTTTTTTTATCATCATTATAATAAAAATAAAATCCTATGACAAAGTGTGGGGAAAAGTTTTCGTGTGATAAGCATTTCGGCCTTTAGGAATTCATAGATTTTCCTATTGTTCTGATATATATATAATAATAATATTCACTTTATGAAGGAGAAGCAAGCACGGGAGGAAAAGAAACGAACACACACACGTGCGCGCGAATTTATTTCAAATCGAAGAAAAGCAGTTATTGCGCCTGTAAATCTCCTGTAGGTTTACAATGTGGTTAATTACACACACTTCCGAAAACCATGTTTAATGTTGATTTATCTTCTGTAATATTGCGGAAATTATTTTTCCTTTTTATCTTTTTTTTTTTTTTTTTTTTTTTTTTTAAATCCCTTCTTGTTCGGAAGAAACAAACTGTCGTCTTCCAGCCAGTTTGGATCCCGCCCTCAAAAAAATAAATGAAAATGATTAATCTGTATCTTCTTTTGTGCACCATGTCTCTTCAGGACGTGGGCGAACATGGTTATCTATCTCCTCCTGTCATTCCTTTCTTTGTAGCTATTCTTTAGCATTGTTTGCTTTTTTAATTTTTTTTTTTTCCCTTATTGCCTCTTCTTCCGACATCCATTTTTTTTTTTCACTAACTTGTTAGGTTACTCACTGTTTTTCTTTTCTGTTCCGTCCGAAAGATGTTTCGGCTTCGCTTAAATAACCCACACTGTGTTGATAAGCCGTAAAAAAAGAACTCCACCCAGGCCGTTTTACAAATAATCGCTGAGAACATAAAAAAATATTCTCGCATTGCGAAAAAAAAATTCCTAACTGGAGAATTAATTTTTAATTTTAACAATCCCCCCCCCCTTTTTTTTTTTTTTTTTTTTTTTTTTTTGGAAATACTAAGATTGTTAAGTTTAGCATTTCAAACGATTTCTGTATTATACCTCCTTTATTCCCCTGGTCTGAACCCCCTTCTTGAGGTTAATCAGTGTTTTTAGTTTCTGTTTAAGGCTTCGCTTAAGCAGAGAAAGTTTTTGGGAATAATAAGATTTAAATTAAAAAAATTACGTTGAAATTGCGAACCTAGCACTAATTCAGAGAACTTAAAACGATTACGTGGTTACTTATTTTTTAGTCTCTCATTTTACTTACAATTATTCAATTGTCATTTGATGCAAACAATGCACTGCGTAGTACTTAAACAAAGTGGTAAATAATCAACAGCGCCTTTTATAGCCATCTGTCACTTATATAAGTGACAAATGGCTATAAAAAGGCACTTATTATCAACTAAGGCTATTTTTGTATTAACGTAAGTAGCGAAGTAATCGTTCTAAGTAACATGGTTAGTCGAAATAAGTGCTGTGTAATTTGGAGTGCTAAAATAAATGGTGCTAGTCAAGAATTATTCCCATCCTATATAAAGGAATGTATGACGACTTGCGTGGGGGGGGGGGGGTGGATATTCACAGAAGGTCACTTTTTGTATTTCCTTGAATCGTGAAATATGCATGAGTTCTGTTAAAACGAAATGTGTTTGCAATTTTTTTTTTTTTTTTTTTTTTTACGATGGAGTTAAATTTAATTGAATTTTTTTCATTTTTTTTTAATGGAAAATTAATTATATTTCCCTTCAAATGGCATTCTCTCCGCTTTTTTTTTTTAATTAAATGCTATTTCCTTTTCCTAACTTAGACAAGTGGAGGCACAGTGGCGTCATGAATAGCAGATTGAGAAATCAGAGGGCTGGGTTCAAATTCCAGTCAAGTTCATCAAATTCCCTTACGTGCTAATACCCTTGGGAAAAGTATGAATCCATCTCTTCTCCCCTAGTTATGGGTAAATAGCAGGACAGGTTCGGTCCTAAAGCCTTGGGTAGCAACCAATCTAGGAGAAGGAAAAACTTGAAAACCAGACTGGAGAGAGTCAGGCTATCTTACATAAAAAACATTACTGCAATAACTACAATATTTACTATTATAGTAATATTAATCCATGTTTCTTCACTAATCTTTTGTTCCAGTGTTTTTCCTTGGGATATTAGTAGCCAGGACCTGAGCATT